>CM024601.1:26264957-26849957 GCA_014182555.1 Eucalyptus erythrocorys | reverse complement strand
GGTTTGTGGCTCGCCAAATGTGACTTGCTTTTGAAGTGCATAGGAGCACATTCCAGCTCAACATTCTAAGTATCGATTGTCCTATTGATGAAGAATCCTCAGCCAAATACCCTGGCAAAAGGGCACGCAACAAAGAGATGACCCCTTGACACATCAGTGCCTCTACACGAGAACCATTATGGATCAACTGAAGCATTCCATGAAGAGTGCTTAGGCATATTGAAGGGAAACCAAAGTGACTCCATTTTACTTGATCTCTTTTAACTCTCAGCTCATTCCATGCACTGTTAACAAAGAATGCCCTATCTATAGGTGGGATCCAAACACCTCGATCAGTAGCATCATTAGGAAACAGGACACCACGGACAACAGATGGGACAATCACCAAATCCTCAAATCTAGCCCTCGGCCAAGCCCAGTCTTTGTTTCTGATGACAGCAGAGGCTGCTTTTATTTAGGCTACCCACACAGAGGTAGCTTTTATCATCATCAGCTATGTATCTAAAAGATGCAAGCCATATTCAAGTGTGCAAGCCTCTATAAACCCAGGCCTCCTCCTTTCTTAGGAATACAAACTGTCTCCCAGCTAAATCTGGCCCCTCAAGTGTGAGTGACCCTTTCCAAAGTAAGGAAGTACATTTCTGCTCAACTTCCATGATCATTTTCTTGAAAAAAAAATAAAATAAAATTACATCGGTAATTGGATATGCTTAGCAATACTGAAGAACTGCGTTAAGCTTTCTTTAAACAAGAGGGACCCCAACATACCTCCCGGACGAAGAACCTTGCTCAAATCAAGAGACAGCCGAAATATTTGCCATCTGCAGATGAACCTCCTGGGTAGCTCAGTCTTCATGGGATCAATTTTCAGCCCCGACGGCTGATACTTTTCCAATATCTGCAAAACCACTCAAAGATACTCAACCTTCCTGCCCAAAAATATAACAAGGTCATCTGCAAAACATATATGAGTGTGCTTGATCTCGCTACACAGAGGATGATAATGAATTTCCCCTGCAGCTGCAGCATCATTAAACAAGCATGAGAATACTTGCATAGTCATGACAAAATGATAAAAACATGGGATCTTCTTATCTAAGCCCTTTCTTGTTAGGAAATATACTTCCAAAGAACCATTCACAGCTATAGAAAGCATGGGATTTGTTTCGCAAGCCTGCATTTAACTAACGAAAGTTGCAGGGATCCCGATGACCTCTAAAACATTAAGAGTAAAATTCAGATTCAGAGAGTCGAAAGCCACCTTTATATTACAGCTTTAATAAAGCATCGGAAACTCCGATTCAATGATAGTGCTTCACAAGTTCATGGGTTAGAAGAATATTATCTGGAACATTTCTCCGTCAATGAAAGCACTTTTGGCACTAATGTAATTTTTGCTGCATTAATAGCACCAATAAGCCTAGAAGAGGAGGAAAAAAAATCAAGCAAAGCCCTGTTAAAGTCAGCACCAACAGCATTGCGGGCTCTTTAAAGCAAGAAGTGTATCCATCAGGTCCAGGACTCTTGTCCACTTTAATTGACCAAATTGCTGCTTAACCAGCTGTAATAGGGGATATAAGAGTATCAAAGTGCTTCTGGGATAAAACAGTAGTTCAAGATGGATCTCGAGTCTTCCTCTAAACGTCCATTACACTGAGTATCACTCCTACCCAGAAGACCCTCATAGAAAGAAATTGCTTCCTCTTTTTTATAATCATACTCTTTCAAGTCTCTCACCATTGGATTTGTATAGCAGTCTGGCAATATTTTTAGCGTTCTCCACTTTAACAGCTATGAAAAAGGAACCAGACTTCGGATCACCCAATTTAATACGGATGTCCTGGAATTTTTCTTTGAAAGTCAGATCAGCTAGTAGTGGCGTAATAAAAGAGAAAAGTATTAAAAAGTTCTAAAGCTATTGCATTGGTATCAATTCAATCCTATACTTTTTAATTGGATCAATTTAGTCTTAAACATTTTGCACGAACCAATTCAATCCCTTTTCTTTTCTTTTTCTTTTTCCTTTTCCTTTTCATTTTTCTCCTTTTCCTGTTTTGATTCCTTGCAGCCGCCAAGCCCTCCTGCCGGTGGCAACATTAAGCTATTGACACTACACATGCCTCGATGAGATTTCTGTGACATTCTTTTTCACTACGACTGTCAACTAAATTCTTTGATGGAAAAAGTTCTACGCTATATATACATGTGATAAATTGCAAATTATTCCTCATTGATTGCGTTAGTGTTGCAGATTTTTCTACACTCAGGAATTTTCATGTCTCCCCCTATTTTTAGTATGCAGAGCATCTTCTCCAATAGGAGCGTAATTGAAATCACAAAAGACAGCTTAGCTTTTCTCCGATTTCAGTTTGCCCCATAAACTTTTAGCTATCACACGACATCCATAGTCTACGGCCGGTTATAGCTTCTTCTGGCAGTTTTCCTCAACTATTTTTGGAATGGTATTAGGACGTTGGATTTTGATTTTCTTTTTTAACATCTTATTTATGTTTTTCTTCTGAAAGTAGAAAATTTCCGTTTGTCAATCTGTTTATCTTTTACAATATGAACTATTTTGTCTTTTCTCGTCTGGTCGGGCCTAGAAGTCTGCAATACTAATGAGGAACTTATATGGAATCTTCGCGGTGAATTCTTCTTTAATGAAAATTTTATTTTTCTTCTAATTCTACTACCCACATTACGACTCTTACACACTACAAGAAACAGGGCAAAAGTCTGAGAGTGAGTGAAGAATAGATATAAAGTAGGACTGACAAAAAAACTCCAGTACCCACATTATTATTTTCGTTTTCCTATATTGCCTTCACTAGATCATCTAATTTCAGTTATACCCTCGTCTCCCACGCGCACTCTCACCTCCCCTCTCTTCTCTGCCTTGCCTCCACCGCGCCGCCGCTCGTCCCCACCATCTCCGGCGAGTACAACGCCGGACTCCACGCGCGACTGCCGCCACGCCTTCCACTTCAGAAGTCGGATCAACCCAGCAAAACTCAGCAGTCAGATTACCAGAAATTCGAGCAGAGAAGACCAAGCATCCATGGAACGGCGAGGAGAGCTATCCTCCAATATTTCGAGACTCGACGGCGGCAGCAAGCAAAGCAGAGGGTGAGTAATAGTAGAGAGGGAAGAAAGAGAAGGGCTCAGCGTCGGGACCCAGCTTCGGTTAACGCCATCTGGGGCCTCGCCGGAGGACGGAGGCTTGGCTGGCGGTGCTTGTGGGTGGTCGGGTTGATTGTTGGCTGGCGGTCGTGCACGGTGCGGCTGCTGATGGGAGTTGGCAGTGGTGGAGACGAAGCTGCAAGTGAAGCAGAGAGAAAAGCTGCAACTGCAGAGGCGAAATTTAACTTAGCTTAGGTTTTAAATGAAGTGAATAATATTCTTATAAAATGTAATTTTATCACATAATGTAGTAGGCATTACTTTATGGTATACTTATTTTATAAAGTAGTCGATGTTTCTACAAAAAGTAGAAACATCGGCCACAAATACTATTACATTCTTATTATCTTTTAGCATTCCTATCATCTTGAAGTGAAGCGAATTTTATTTGTTAGGTACAATCGCAATCACGTAGCGAAAGAAAATATATTTAGTCAAGTTAATAAATATAATTCAAGTTATGGTTTTTCAAATTTTTAAACAATATGTAATGTTAATTTTCTTATAATTTTTCTAATGTATTTTTCTAATAGAGTAAATAGAAAAATGAAATAAATATACTTCAAATATATCTACTATTTACTTAAACTATTCGGGTAATTGCATAGTTAATATCATTAGTAATAGATTACCATTTTGAGTAATCTACATCATCAATTTTTTTGACATAATTAGGTACCCTTTACTTCAACTTTAAATTAAATCAATAATCTCACTATTATGAGTTGCATTCAAAAGGCCAAATATTATAAAAGAACTCAAATTATATCCATCGTGACACAAATATCGTTAACTTTTTTTTTTTTTTTGGTGTCATCAAAAGCCTTAAACTTGCCTATTGTAACATAAATGCCTCCAACTTATTTTTATGTCATGAAAAAGCCCAAACTTATACACATGTTACATATATAATCTCTATTTCAATTTTATCCGAGGATATATTTGTCATATCAATATAAGTTTGAGGTTCTTTATGACACAATAGAAAGTTTGGGGTAATTTGTGTCACAATAGGCAAAATTCAAGGCTTGTAGTAACACAAATAAAGTTCGGGGTCTTGTGTCAAAATGTGTATGGTTTAGGGTTCTTTGTGGTACCCTATTCAAAATAATATAGCATAAGATATTTACTGTTTCTGCATCTTTTTTCGAATTTCAAATAAAAATAAAACCTTTTAAATTATATAAGTTATTTTACTGTGACAAGTTTTATTCAAAGTAACATGTATTTTCTAATATTTTCAGATATTTTATCTTCAATTTTAAATCAAAAAATATATAAAAAAATGGTGAACAAAGGTTCAATTAGGTAAAGTTTTATTAGTTAAATTAGGACGACATGGCAAAACAATCCTTATTTTCACAATATATAATAAAAAAATGGATGAAACATATAATAATAGGTTATTTTCACACTCAATTTAAAATAGCGCGGGTGTATTTCCACCCCCACACAACTAAATTTAACAGTTTTCGCTAAAAAGATATAACAACCTTTAATCATTCAGGAAATTTAATTGGTAGTCCCTAAGTTTATTACTTTCTTTTTATATTCTTAGTATTTTCCTTTTCAATGTACTAGTTGTCATAATTGAGAATATAATATATTTTGTGGTTTTTTCTTTTTCAATTTATAAGTGGAAATTACCATGCATATAAAAAGGACTATATCTTTTTTATATTATAGATTTTACCTCTTCATACATTAGCTTTTTCACAGTGAGAAATTTCATGAAACATGGATTTTTTCCAATGTTGTCGAGTAATTTATGGATTCATTATTGAGTGGAATCTAGAAAAATTTGAACATGAACAACGTTTCAACATAGTGCAGCATGTTTATACCTTTTATTTTTGTTGTGCATATCATTACCAACCTTTTCCTATCAAATGTCTTTCATACAAACATAATATTTGAAGTGTTACTTAAATTTCATTCATTTTGGATCAAGAAAAGTAATATGATTAATTTAGTGTATATATATATAGGCTCCTCACAATTTATCACTGCTTTACGTTAGTGTTCTTAGTGTATTTTCGATACTCTTGTAACTACATATTTTCATGCTATGTGCGAAAGTGTCTCTATGATGGGGGTAAAAGAATCACTAATTCTTTGATGTAATAAATAAAGAGATTCAATATTTTTTTTGAGACTAATACAATAACAAATTCACAACAAAAAATAAGCCTTTTGGGGTAGGAGTGATGAATGGTGTATGACTTGCGTAAGAGTAATGCGAAGTCAAGAATAAATTTTATGTTGTAAATGGAAATATGTTTGAATTCGAAGAAAACCCAAAATAGGAAAATAACTTAATTGAAGGAAATTGTCCAAATAGGGTGATTTAGTGAATATGCAATGGACTAAGTTACATGCGATATGCAAATATTCCCATCCTTTAAATATATTGTGTACAATATAACAAAAAATTAAACCTTTAGGATGGTGTATATCAACGGATAGTCTGATTAGTTAATTGTACCATGTTAGATTCTTATGAGATGCATAAGTTAATAGTTCCCTTTTTGGGGGGATTTGAAAGGAAAAGGGAATTTATGAGTTAAGCATAGCACGGATGCTGGTGTCCTGCCGCAAGCCTAAGCCATTACTTAAGAAAGCAATCTCAACCCAAGCCGAGGCTTCACCGAAGAGAGAAAGAAAAGAAATAATAGAAGCCATGGCAGGTATTTCGAAGCAGATCATAGGCCAAACAGATGATGAGGATTACATCAGTCTGTTGCCCGATAACCTAATCCGCCACATTCTCTCCTCTTTGCACATGAGGGACGTCGTCAAAACTTGTGTTTTGTCGAAAAGGTGGCAGTCCGTTTGGACCACTGTCTCGGATCTTAGGTTCTCCGTCTCTTCTTGTGATGATTCGTTTGTAGACAGGGTTTTGACGCTATACAGGTTGGATAAGGTGAGGAAGTTCCACCTTGAGGCAAATTTAGAGCACTTATGCCCCTCTAAGATTGATTCGTGGGCTGGCTTTGCAATTGATCATCAAGTGGAGGAACTTCTTCTGGTCTTAAATATTTGGCGCGCGGATTATCCATTGTCTCCATCGCTTTATAATTGCTCTTCGTTGACTAAGCTGTGTTTGAGTGGCTGTCGTTTCACATTTAGCGAAAGTATTAGTTGGAGTTCGCTTAAGTCCTTGTCCATTCATTACATGGATGTGCGTGATGATGTGCTCCAGAAAATTCTGAGGGGCAGCCCTGTTCTTGAATACTTGAATTTGGAAAGATGTTGGGGTGTACAAGGAATTCGTTCGACAAGTCTGAAAGAGTTGGTGATTGAGGATATTAGTGTGGCATTCCCTTTGCACATTTTGACTCCTCGATTACTGTCATTGCGTGTGAGAGGTTATCATTTTGATGAGATAATAAGAACTGTTGAAGCACCATCCTTACTTGAAGCCGAATTAGATTTCGATGGTCCAATCGCATCAGATTTCTGTGGGCTAAAGGAAATGCTTTGCCAGCCGCAGAATGCTACTCGAGTTCTCTTCGGTCCTTCGTGCGTTGAGGTAAGCATGGTCATCTTGCTTCATAATGGACATTATCTTTTTCATGTAGCTTTTCACTTAGGATTGGGGACATTAATCTGCCAAAGCTAGTGGACGTTTAGGGGTTATATTGATGAATATTCTGAGGAAAAAAAGTACTGGATTATGATGTACTTGAGGGAAATTTAATCCGTGTTCTATCATTCCAAGCTATACTTTTCCTAACAAGGATGTGACCCCAAACTTTTTTTTCTTGGTTTTCTGACTTTACCTTTTGACATGGGTAGGTTATGTGGACTCAGACAGAAGACACGCAAGTTTCGCTGCCTAATTGCAAGTCTCTGACCCTGCACGTGGCCACTTCCGAATTCGGCTTTCCTCCGATAGCAAACATGCTAGCAACCACACCAAATTTGGAGAAGTTGGTTATAATTTTTAAGCCACATGATCTGTACTTGGTATGTTCCCTAAACTCTAATTCGCAAGTCAAAATATTTCAAAGGATTCACTAGAATGTACCATCCAAAGTCACTCCCTTCTTTTATCTCCTTGAGTCCATCAATTAGTGAAATTAGTATAACGCTCTGGGAGCTTGAAGACCCTCACAGCTTTTGTTTCAAATGCGCCAAAAAGGTTCACAACAGCCTCGTGGATCTCTCTCTCTCTCTCTCTCTGTGAATGCCACTGTGATGGTGACGATTAGAAGATTGTGCTTGCATTTGCATTTATTGAGCTTGGGTGCCCAAATTCTGGTTTCCCTCTGTATGATTTACTGTAAGCTATTGGCATATTAAAGCATGGAAACTAAATCGTGATTTTTGGAACGTTCACTGTCTTTTACCCGTGTGCAGAATATAGCTGACGTAGACTCCTTTAATTTTGATGAGTTCTACAATTTGGATCACATGAGCTATTGGCATGTAAAGAAGAAGTTCAAGCATTGGGCGCAGCGTCTCAAGAATGTTGAGATTTTTGGATTTTATGGTTGTTTAAGACTCGAATATGAGGAAGTGCTCACGCTGGTAAAGTTTCTTCTCGGACATGCATGTGTGTTGGAAAGTATGGTCATCAAAGTTATGAAGGGATCACAACATCTTGGGGCAGTCAGTTCGTGCAAATTTCATGAAGTGGCCCGAAAACTTCAATCTTGTCGTAGAGTTTCTAAGCATGCTGCCGTCATACTCAATTATCTGGAAGAAGTGCATGGAAAGCAGCAGAAGAAAGGAGTTAGAGTAGCAACAAAATAATGCGCATATGACCATAAGGATGCCTGATTGGAACGGGCATGCCATAAGCTGCAACATCAACTAGCTTGGTCTGTTGCTGGTATTGTCTCATGGTAGTTTTTTATTTTTATTTTTTTGCGTTTTAAAGCAACTTATGGGATAGTATTTTGTTGCCGAATTGTTTTGCAAGGTTGAGCAACGTGTTGCCGTAGCTTTTCCTTCTGTAGCCCTTTATCAAGTAAGGAAGTCCCTATTCAAATGAGTAATGCTGTTCTAAGAAATCCATATTAAATCAATGGCGTGACGACCTCCACTTAGCCTTTGTCATGTCATTACCATGTGTATCATTTCAACCATAAACCAAAAAAAACAATGCAATTAAGGGAGTTTATATCCCTAAAACTCCCGTAGCTTGTGGGGCTTTTTCCTAAGAGGGCATTTGTTATCTTGTTTACTTATCGAGAGCATTTCTTGATATGTCCACGTGCGGTGGCTTTAATTTTATTGATTTGAGTCATAAACCTTTTATGTTTAGTCAGTTGAGTCCATCTGGTCAATTTTGGTCGGAAATCACTGACATGGATGCTGGCTGTCTTACGTGACATAACTGAAGAACGACTAGTGTTGACATGGACAATTTTTAAGCTAATACCATGAAAAATTTTGACTCTTTGAATTGGGATTTTATTCTCAATGTTTTTAAAGGCCATTGCCCTGCGACTTCTGTTCATGGGATTCGGGCTTGTGTTGTAATAGTTTTTCTGATGTGAGTTATATTAATTGATAGTGTAATTTTTTGTTTTAAGGATTGATCTAATTAAGTGAGATATAAGTTTTCTTAATTAGTCTAACATGGCGTTGGCCTATGATGATAAGGTCTGTGACTTAAAAATTTATAAATAGTACTCAAGTCTCTCAACTAACTCTATGTATAAGTATCATCATATAAGGAGCGTTTCTTAAATGTTGAAGGTAAGGGGTAGTCTCATTTTGCTAACGATGCAAATAGCAATAGAGGAGAAGTGCTTGAGCTTTGAATTGTCACTGTTCCGCATCAAGAATGATGGATTCTAAATCAAGTACGCCAATTTCTTTTACTCGATTGCATGTGTTCCAGATTCTAGTTATGGATATCTTAGGTTTTGTTTTCGCGGCTTTCATGTAGAATCAGAGCAACCATAGACTAGATATAACATGTGCTATTTTTGCACATTTTTGTGATTTTTTGTCAAGTAAAAATCAATTTTGATCACATAAATGGATTGGACTCGTTGAGATGAGCATTTTGAGTGGTCGCATGCCACTGGGGGAGATTGCACATGCCACCAAGGGATGTCACACACACCTTCATGCGTGGCCACGCATTGCTGGGTGACGGTGAGTGTCAAGCACGTGCTCCACACGTTCCACTTGCTCTTTACCCATGCACTGAGGCTAACATTAGTGGCCCCTAGATGCGGGCTAACGCAATTGACTCCACTTGAACCTAGGGCACCACTCGTGATCTGACCCAAACCAAGATATGACCTGATTGACCAGTCCAGTCAATCGGTGGGATCGTCTATTGAGTGGTCAGACCGTTCATTGACTAGTTGAACCGGTTGGATCGATGGTTCAACATGCTATGCATGAGGGCATGTCCAAGCTTTGTTTGGGCCATTATTGTTTTCTACACTTGTATTGAGATGCTTTAATTGTGGTGTATTTATTTTATATGTTTGATGCGTTTAAAGAAGTGAAAATACGTACGAAACCCTATATATGTGTATTTTTTAGGGCATTTTTGCCTATTTTCCTGTATTTATCTATGATTTCAAAAATATAGTTGCAAGCTCACATGTACATCAATACATAAAGAATGTGTAGAGCGTGATTAATAAATAGCATGTATAGGTTCAACATATATCAATAAATGGAGCAATGTAATTGGCATCACATATGATTTTAATGACTCAAGTCTAAAATCACATGTATATGATAAAAGTAAGACATGAAGTTTATATCTCTTCAGTTGTGACTGTCATAGTGGCACACTTGGTTAGGTTTAAAAAATATCAATCTTCTATTATAGTGGATGTCTCCTATTTTGATGCATGATCATATTTCTAAAGGAGATGATTGTGTATTGATTCATAAAGGATTACATGTATAGCATATTGTTCAGAATTGATTATATCTAGCAGTTCATACACCCCCAGAGGTGGTGAATTCATGAAGGTTGGAATATGTTCTTATAGCCACTGTTATGTGGAAAGCATAAAACTGCATGTCATATATTCTATCCAAAGGTGTTTATACGATGATGTATGTAACTCTTAAGATGTGTACTTATACGGTTTCAAGTTACACAATACTCACATGATACTAATTGTACATATTGCTTGTTATTTAGTCATATTCTATGTAAACAACAACTCTATTGGAATTGAGATTTTTACTAGTTCAAACTCTAAGAAGTGAAGAGAGGATTTTCTATTTGCAATAGAACTAGCAGGTGTTCATATTGCTCTTGCCGTAGATAAGCCGACAGATTTCACTACCGACATTACGAAACCCCATAAGACACACTTTGGTGCCTAGGATAAGAGCAATTGGATTTACTTGTTATTTATGAAGCTATCCATTTATAAACACTTAAAGAGTGGTTTGCTAGTTAACGCACTACTAGTCGATGATGGAATCCTTGGTGACTTGGAATAATGCCTTATCAAATGTCAAGATTGGGATATATTTGCAAGGACTAAGGTATGATGGTTCTGATAGGGTCAGAGGTTACATCCTAAGGATAGTAGATCTTAAGTCTAAAAGTTATACTCAAAAAGGAATTCATGAAACTACCGATCATTTTGACAGTATGCATCTTAATTAAGCATTCTTCAAAAAAGATGGTGATCGATGCTTCTTTTGTACGAAGAAAGGTTACATAAAGAAATACTGCAAAAAAATAAAACTTGGTTATTCAAACATGAGCAGTAATAATTCTTTGGCATTTATTTATAAATCTAATCTATCCGAAGCCTTGTCTAGTTCACGGTGGCTAGATAACAATGTAATAAATCATGTTGCACTTATTATACATGGATTCATAAATTGGAAAAAGGCAAATTAGGATGAATCGAAGCTCACTATGGGAGATAACATCAAAGTCAACATCAATTTCATGTAAGATGTCATTTTAATTCTAGATTCTAGTTTTAATTTGATGCTAAGAAACACATTTTATGTACCTTTCTTTGGATGGAACTTAGTTTCCATATCTTGTTTGGACATGTGTGGCTACTCTTTTGAAATAAAGAGCAATAGTATGTTCTTTAATTCAAATAAGAATGGGTGTTGCAATATTTTCAATTGATTCTACAATATTAACTTTGTCTTTTATCCATGTGCAGTATGAATCTGACTTAGACTCTGGCAAAGTTGATCACAAGAGCTATTAGCATATAGAGAAGTTCAAGTGTTGGGCTCAGCAACAAGAATCTTGAGATATTAGGGTATTATGGTTTGTTTAAGATTGAAATATGAGGAACTGCTCATGCTAATAAATTTTCTAATCGAACATGCATTTGTGCTGGAAAATATGGTCATCAAAGTTAAGAATCATAATTTACAAGAAGATCAAAATCTCGAGGTAGTTGATTCATGCAAATTACTTGAAGTGACCCAACGACTTCAAAAGTGTCATAGAGCTTCTGGGCGTGCTGCAATGATACTCAATTATCTAGAACAAGCACATGAAAAGGGGCAAAAAAAGTAGTTAGAGTAACCAACAAAATGTTTGTGCATTAGCCCTCAAAATGCTTGATTGGAATAGGAATACAGTAAGCCACAACATCACTAGCTTGATCTGTTGTTCGTAATGTCTATGGTAAATTTTTTAGTGTTGTGAAGCCAGTTCTGGATTGCATTTTTGTTTTGAAATTGTTTTACAAAGTTGAACAACGTGTTGCTACAAGAAATTCCCTGTTCACATAAGTGATGTCGTTATGGGGAACCCATATCGAACCTCGTGACAATGACAACCCAACTTGGCTTTTGTCATGTCATTACCATGTGTACACTTTCAACCGAAAAAGAACTCCCATAGTGACAACCCCTACTTGACCCTTTTCATGAAGAGGACATTTCTTGTCAGTAAGCATCCGAATGGCTCTAATTAATCTTTTCTTTTTTAAATTCTTGACATTGCCTTTTTAATGGCTTAATGAGAACAACGTCAAAATTATAGCATGTGGTCAAATTAGTCATGGGAAATTTGAGTCTATAGAAAGCAAGATAAAAGATGAGAGTGCTCGAAACATTATAAACTCGAACAAAATCTTAAAATTTCTAGTGATTGAGTCCGCTAATTCACTTTTAAGCTTTAATGCTATTATGTTTAATCGTACATGTAATTTGACTTAGAAAGATATTGCATCTTATGGGTTGAAGAGAGATTGAAATCGCAGGCTATTGAGACGATTCGGTAGGAGTAGATGCTTCATTCTATTAGTTTCCTCTTTCGATTACATGACATTTGCAATTGAAGGATGAGGTGTGTCACGCCCCGATCCTCAGGCACGCGCACATCCCTTACATTTGGTCGATTTTAAAATGCGATATCCCAGGACTATGTATCGCCGACCCTTTCATTTATATATGCACATACGGAAATAGTTAAAAATCCTCAGACAATAAAACAATGGGATAGAAAAGCAAGCCACAATTTCTCTTATTGAAATTCACAACTACACGAGTACAGGGTTTACAGAGAGGATAGGATTATGCTTGGGATCATCATCCCAGTCCTTCTCAAGTCTTTCACCACTAGACTCATTTTCTTCAAACTCTTCATTTCTTTCTCCTCGCTCATCCTCGACTTCAAATGCCGGCTCGTCTTCGGAAAATCTAGGGGCCTGAAATATAATCCCACAACCGGGATGAGACTATGTCTCAGCAAGTTCTACCCCCTAAGACCCGATTAGTAAGCTAATACACCTTAGGGCTGCCCTAGCACAACATGAGTCAGAGGACTTACCTTGGCCTCGGATTCCACTGCATGTTAGCACATATCAAATAGGCACCCAAACAATCACATCACAAATCGAAGCATCGAACAAATCAACTTAGTCGATCACACGCCAACAAGACTACTCATGGTCGTTCCCAATCAAGCAATCAATTTGCAAATATGAGTCGCGGTCCTTAGGACGCAACTTAAGTAAAGGTGGTAATCACGGCTCCACCCTATAACTTTCAAATATACAATGGCATTTCGGTCCCACTCGACCACTTTCAAGTATTCAATGGTTTTACGGTCCCACTCGACCATTTTCAAGATTCAATGGCTTTATGGTCCCACTCGACCTTTTCAAATTCAATGGCTTTACGGTCCCACTTGACCTTTTCAAATTCAATGGCTTTACGGTTCCACTCCACATTTTCAAACTCAATGGCTTTACGGTCCCACTCGACCTTTTCAAATTCAATAGCTTTACGGTCCCACTCGACTTTTTCAAATTCAATGGCTTTACGGTCCCACTCAACATTTTCAAACTCAATGGCTTTATGGTCTCACTCGACCTTTTCAACTGCGGCCAACGATATTGCTCTTCATAATTAAGTTCCTCCATTTCATAATATCATGGCCTAATTTCTTGGTATCAAAAACACTTGATAAAATATCATGTGTGGATACACGATCGGCCTTAGCTAAAATAAAATACTTTCCTTTTTGTAAAACCCACCATTTTCTGTAATCTACCAAATTATTTTTGGCATTGTCAACCGATGCCCGGTTATTTTTCAATTAATAACCAAAGATTATTCAATTAAAGAATAATTCTCAATATCACTCATAAATCAATTTAACGCAAAATAAAGCTCAATTAAATAAATGGACTGCGCCACAACAATCAACACGAAATTCCGGTCACTGACCATTCCGGTTGAATTTCCGGAAAATAAATAATTAAATAATTAATTTCGAAAAATAAATAAATAAATACAATAAATTCAATTTAGCACAATATAAAACTCAATTAAATAAACGGACTGCACCACGATCATCAGCATAAAATCCCGGTCGTTAGCCATCCAAATTGAATTTCCGGGAAATAAATAAATAATTAATTTCGAAAATTAATAATTAATTACTAAAAATTCCACTTAAGCCCGATTTGCTTAATTAACACCCGATAAGGGACGGGAAAGATCCCAAGAAGCATTCAATAAATACTATAGGCAATTCTCTATCTAATTACACTAACCAGATAACTAACATGCAATGTAATTAACTAATAATCGCTAATCCATTCTAATCTAACCATTAATTACACTTAATTAACATTAATCAAACTTTAAGTATAATTAGCACACTAATAGGGCGTTAGTGAGTAAAACTCACTGGAATAACGCGCAGGTCGGTTCAAACCGATGGGGACGGCACGAGGAACAACAAATTCCAAAACGGTTCTATCAACCGGAGTCAAGACGGCCTAAAATTGCCATGCAAGCCTTATGACCCTTGCTGGAAATTACTGAAACGGGCTGACACGGGGCTGATTGACGTTGAAAGTCTGCTGGAACGGGTTACCTTCTTCCACTCAAACGGACCTCTTGAAGCTGAACCGGTGTAGGTGCAGGCTGGGCCGAGCTACTGTAAACGAGAAGGCCGAGGTTGCTGCTGCTAGGGGCCACTGCTTTCACGCTGAAGAGGAGTCCCACTCGCTGAAGGATTGACTAAAATAGGTGGGGACGTCCGCGGCTTCTGTGGGGACAGATCGTGCGCGCAAAAAGAACGGGCAGCACAGAACAGAAGGAAGCAGCGTCGTCACCTTCTTCCGAGCCAAATTCGTGTGTGGGTCAAAGACAAATAGGAAAAGAGAAAGGAGACAAAAAGGGCGGGGTTCATTAATGTCTCGGCCAGCAGGGGGAAAATATCCAATTGTTGGATAAACATGAATTGGTCAAAACAAGGGAAAGTAAAGTTAGACTCTGCAGGAAAAGAAAACCGTCGGTGGCAGCTAAGAGAGAGATAAAAATAAAAGAAAAACGTGCGTAACAGGAGGGGCTTCATCCACAGTCCGACCATTTCTCTCTCTCCTAAGGAGAGAGAGAAATGGTCGGATTGGGAGGAAGAAATATAAAAAAAGAAAGATTGAAAAGGAGACATGCACGTGCATGGGTAAGCAAAAACAGAGGACTCATCTTTGACTAATAGTCAAAGATATCAAGACCCAAAGAAGACCGCCAAAGAGGATGGAACGTCGGCCGAAGGAGGGTACGTACGTGGGGACGCCAGTCCATGAAGAAAGAAGGTTTAAATCAAAACCAATTTAATAATTGATCAATTTCAAAACAACATGCCAGTTGGTCATCTTGGGGTCTAATTCTTTACTAGCTGCACAATATGACGTCTAAAATATGACCACAATAAGATGATCCTTTAATCCCCATAATTTCTCGAAAACCGACTTTTATTTTAATTTTCTCGAAATCCGATTTTCTCGAATAAATAAATCCGATTGAGATCCAATTTGAATTCAGAAAAAGCTCGAACAACTTATATTCGTCAAATCACTTCCACCAGATGTCAATAGTCTCTTCAAAATGGCCAATCCGAATTTCCGTTCATTTTCCGCATTGTCCGACCCGGTTTTCTGTAAAAATCCTGAACTCATCGAAATTTCCTCAAAAAATAAGTCGATGTTCCTAGTACGAATTATGACACGACAGGACTTCCAATTTCTGAAATCGAATTCAAATTCGCAGTTATTTTCAATCAAACATGCTTTTAGTGTGACCTTACCTACCGGGTAGCTTTTAGAAATTTTTGGTGCAATTGACCTGTGGTCGATTTTCTTCGAACCATAATGAACCCATCCGACCCATTGGTAACTCTCGCTGGTCGTGAAAATCTCAAGGTTTCAAAGACGGACACAGGGTACCCAAAACGATAGAAAATTGGAAAATTTTGCAATCAGGCGGAATCACCCACACTTTGATCGCCATTTCAATCAAATCGACCTATCTCCGGTCTCTGATCAATTTTTAATTGTGCTGCAATGATTCTTGCAAACTATCACGGTCGAGCAGTTGATTTCTGGTCGAATTCTAAAGTCTATTGCATTTAAAATCCCTTAATGGCTTCACCTGATAGGTCAGTTATCTCATGAGAGGCCATCTCAGAGAAAAACACTATAGTCACGTTGATGAAAGGTCCAAACTTATTTGATTGAAATCAGAACCTGAAAATCAGGATGTCACAAGTTGTATCCAATCCGGTATTGGTAGATGTGACTTGTAATTAAAGTTGTGTAGATATCCACAATTGGTGCAATCGATTGTGAGGTATATGCTCCATGGATCAATTGCTAATTCTTTTATCTGCCTCCGAGCCGGAAGAAACATAGTCTTTGAAAAGAGAAAGTGCGTATCAATTCAATAAGATCCAAATATTCTAAGATAGATAATGTGGCTATGGAGTTTATTACCTCCATGTGGTTATTTGAGCCCTGAACGATTAATAGAGCAGTTGCTAGTTCAATGAAGATAGGGACCATACTATAGGCAAAGGCTTGAACAATCTTCCTATAAAGGGATGAACTTGTGATAAGCTACTAAAACTGTGGAGGAGATGGACTTCTTACCAATTGAACAACTATCCGCTCGCTGTAGTCTACTCTACCATCTATTATCCAAGTTGTTAGAGTTCTAAAGAAATTTAATTAGTCCGAGATCTAAAAGTTAACGCTGACGTTAAGTTTCCGATTCACATCGCTTGGAACTAGTTGGGGCGGGTCTTCTACATAAGAGTTTTAAATGGTGAAGTATTCCTACTTTTAGAGGATCTCAATTTTTTAAAAAATATAAATTAGTGTATGCATGACGAGGCGATAAATATGGACGAGTCCTCATTGGATGTGCTCAGCATGCCAGGCTGAGTAAATTTTTTCAATGATGCACGATAAAATTTTGAAAATGACATAGCCCTGTTGTTATTCGACTTATAAACGACGAATGTCCACGCGTGCAGTAGCAATTCAGGAAGCAAAGAAATGTTCAGACTAACATTACTTAGGCAAACACGCAGAAATATCGAGCTGAAACCCAGTCTCATGCTGCTCTTCTTTTGGGCACCACCAGCAGGGGCACATACTTCCTCGCGGCCAGCCCCACCTTATCTCTCATGTCGATCGTCTTCGGATCGATGCGGCCATCGAACTCCCAATCGAACTCATGAAGCAGTGAGCCCAGAGCCAGATGAAGCACCCGATGTGCCAAGGACAAGCCGGCACACATCCTTCGACCGGCTCCAAACGGAATGAACTCATACTGTTGACCCTTATAATCCAACTTCGACCCAATGAACCTCTCGGGCTTGAAAGCCATAGGGTCTTCCCAGACGTCCGGGTCCCTACCGATCGCCCAAGCGTTCACAAAGACCTGCGTGTTTTTGGGTACGTTGTAGCCCATGAAGATGGTGTCGCGAATGGCCCTCCGTGGCAAGAGCAAGGGGACCGGCGGGTGGAGCCTCAGGGTTTCCTTCACAACTGCTTGCAGGTAGGGGAGCTGGTCTATATCGGTTTCCAGGACCTTTCGGTTCGACCCGACAACCCGGGACAACTCGGCTTCGAGCTTCACCTTGGAGTCCGGGTTCAGCAGGAGCTCTGTCAGCGCCCACTCGATAATGCTGCTCGTTGTTTCCGCGCCGGCCATGAATATTTCCTGTGATGTCAAGAAGCGAGTTTGGGAGAGTAAGGATGGCAAAATTTCATGAAATGGAGCCATATCCATAAGTTTTTCTACAGTAAGGCAAAGATTTCTGCATTCTCAAATTACGAAGTCCCAAGAGAGCAGTTTTTTTAAGCCTTTTCTTCATCACCACCATTTATAGACTGGACAAAGAAACATCATCCGGTGGTCACGTAAGTTAAGACTAGATATGATTTCTTCTATTCAATAGAAAATACACGAAATAAAAAAATAAATGGTTAGGATACATTAGTGGAGAGACTCGATCGGTGTTTTGAAGTAAGGTAATTTTATGTGTCGGCATTACATTATCTCGAAACTACCGCAGCTCAAACCTAGGTGGGCTGCTTCCTTAAAGCTAATGTGAGCTTCCTTCATAAAAGCTGATATAATCTGTCTAAGCTTTGGATGTGCTGCGATTGTAAGGAGTTTTCCCAACCCCGTATAAAAGTTACACCACCCTCTTTATAGACGTAGCTACTGTGGGGAAGTTATACCAAGTAGCCTACTGACTGACCACAATTCTTTATTGAATAATTTCATCAACGGCTATTTATTTGCGTAATACTATTCTTGTTTACATACTTAGAAACTTGCACTTTCTCGTGAAGATTCTATCGAATTCTCAACTAATATTTCACAAGGCTAAGAACCCAAGCCATAAAGCTAAATGGTTATATTGATGGAAGAATATCTTATTTCAAGTAAAGATATGAATAGGGAAATACGACTAAAGACCTAAATTTTGCCCACTGTGGTTTCAATATCTTAAAACTTTTTACATGTCACTAAAACTTCCAAACTTGAATTATTAGCATGAGAAAAAAAAACTCCCTATTTACAAAAAAATACCCTTAAACTTTGCTCATTGTAACACAAATACCATATCCACTTTGACATCAATACCTTAAACTTCTTTTTTGTTTTGTCAATATCCAAAACTTGTAGCAGTGATATGGCTGTACTTTTTGCCTAATTAGTCGTGCGTCGTGCAACAGTTTCCATTCAAATGGAAGCCGAATCTGCTGACCTGTCACCCCACGTGTGAGAATGAATAATATTTAGAGCATAGTTAGAAAATAATTTAATCAGGGCATGCGCAGATAATGCGCTCCACAGAGCCTTTGCCACCGCGCATCCATTATCCATCTATGGCATAGTCCTTATCCTACATCCAATATATAATTGTATTTCTGTCACGTGAAAGTTTGAGAGCGGTCATAAAACAAAATCTTTTATATTAATATCATAGTCGACATAACTTAGAACTTTTGGTGACCAAAAAAAAAAAAATTGAAATTTTAACATTACCGTAGAATAATTTAGGGGATTTGATGATAAAATGTTTAGATATTATCTTTTATACATATAAAACATGGTTTATAAAACTAAGGATGACCCCATGTTATTGAATAAAGAGCTATTAAATGATAAAGTTTTCAAGCAACGAATAAGTATATATGATGCTAAATTGTTAATTAGTTATTTGGAAAAGATTAGTTTCATGTTTCTACAATCAGGCCGAGCTTTGTCAATTACTATTAGTTATGTCATCATTCTATGATGTATAAGTACTTATACATCGTATTCCCCTGCGTATGAAATATGGATTCTTTACTCCACACGGTACTCCCCTAATATTTCATCATTCTAGGGGCCTCGTATTTCTCAAAGTCTTTGGTCGGAGGAAACTTGGTCCTCGCAACAAATGGTCGGGGATTTCGTTTGGAAAACATTTACATTAACTATCTTTAACCGACACAAATAAAGTATATACTAATTACTCTCTATATCTCTCTCTCTCTTCTCCAGCTTCTTTATTTAAAATGGTAGCTTAGTGAAATTCGCTATTTTTTATTGCTATACCGTTAAGCTCAAATCCTGCTTGTAAAGATATTACCTGCTTGGGGCCAAAGCTCACACCATTTTGTTCTTCTAGGCTTTCTCTAGAAAAGATCTCATTACGAATTATGACACGTGTCATCGTATATAAGACATTTCACCTCACTACATCTAGGCAATGTGAGATCTGATCCATCCTTGCTCCCACGTCCTCCTAGAGTCGGAGCTACACCATGTCCGGGCCTTCTTTGGCCTTGGTGGTCACTCCCGCTCTCTTCAGACTGGGTCTTTACTACTAACATGACTGCTTTTAATCTTCTATCTCAGGACATAACATAGAAAGCAAGCGTTTGTGACCCTCCACTTAAGTTTTTCTTTCCATTGCAGAAAATATAAAAATTCAGTTAACGCATGCAGAGACATACCGACACACCTGTAATCTATCCACTACGCATTTGATTAGGCATAGCAATCCTTATGGAACTAGAAATAGGTCATGGTCGTACCAGGATGAATGTGTTGATTTGCTTCTCAGAAAGCTTGGCGGGCTCGTCCTTACCGTTTCCTTCGAACTCAAGCAGCACATCCAGAAAATCCCTCCGATCATCGTCCCCTCCGTTCTGCTTCTTCTCCTCGATCCTCTCCCTCACTAATTCCGAAGCGATGCTCATGGCCTTCCCCAATTCCCGATCCATCTTCCTCCTCAGGCCTTGCGGGTCCAACCGCCGCAGCCATGGCAACAAGTCCACGACGTTAGGTTCGCCCAACAGCTCCGTAAATCCGGTCACCGCTGTGAAGAACTCCGATCCGGCCTTCGAGTCCGGATCGATCAAGTCTCGGGACAGCATGAGATTCCCTAGCAAATTGAAATTCATGAGGAACACGAAGCGGGCGAGATGAATACCTTCTCCGACTCGGGCCTTGTCTGAGGATGCCGCCTCCCCAATCCAAGCCAGCATGTTTTCGACGCATTTTCTCCGGATCGGAGCCGTTTCGTTGAGCCGCTTGGCGACTAGCATGTCCGTGGTCAGCAACCGCCTCATCACCCGCCAATACGTGCCGTATGGGGCTAGGGCGAGGATCCTAAGTGGTAGTCCTGACAGCGCAGGACATCGATGATGGTTCGGTCCGCGAAATTGAGGTCTTGGTTCTTGAAGAACTCGGCCGCAACTCTGCTCGAGAGAATCACCATGGTATCTATGGAGCCCAGTCTAAGCCAAATCATCGGGCCATATTTCTCGCGGAGGCCAGCTAGCGTTCGATGCGGCATCGTCCCGAGACTGAATATGTTGCCAAATATCGGCCATCCAGAGGGTCCCGGAGGGAGCACCCGTGACCGGGACTTTTTCCGGCGGAGGGAAACAAATAAAGCGGTGGACACAAAGACGATGGAGATCAGTACGAAGAATGAATTAGCCAGTTCGGTCATGGCTTCGATCAGTACCGGGGACTTCTCCGACGAGCTTGCTCCGGGTGAACGTCACCGATATATAAGTAGCAAAGTGAACTGCAAGTCGGAATTCCTACTCACGTGAAATGCATGCTTATTATTGGTATTATTATTATAATTATTACGCAAAACAACTTTCAAAAAGGACATTTAAGTCAGAGATGATGGGAATTCCTCTTTATTTATGCGTTTTTGGGGCCACCACGTGAATGAGGAGGAATATAATATAAGAAAATTCGAAAAATAATGAAATTGCGTCACCTACGGTTATCCTATGGGAGCACCATTTTCTTTACTCGTCGTGGTCAGCGAGAAAATATTAGGTTTGCCCGACGCTCCTAGTCAGCGAAGTCCACGCAGAGTATCGCACTTCTCTGCTTTCCTGTCTTCCTCTTCACCAGCCAGAAAAGAAAATCTTTACACATGCTCAGGAATTGGCGACGGCTTGCTTAGCAATGTTGATTATTCCACCAAAATGGAAAACTCCATTTTAATCCTCAAGATGGGCTTTCCTAGTACCCCGGTTAGTCTCTTCTTCTTCGCCAAGAAAATTCATAGAAAAATAAAGATTTCTTTTTTTAGTCAATCCTATTCTATTCTTATTATAACGTTAACTCTCTTTTATCATGCCTTCTTATATGGTATGAGAGTCGAAATTCTCATTTAAAATTAAATCGTTATCACTTCAACCTTTTTGAGAGAGTAGGAATTTGAGCCCCTCGCATCTTCATTCCTATGTGAGAAGGGTGGTTATTAGGACAAATTCTAATATTGAGAAAAGAAATTATAGAAGTTTGCTTTTTGCTTGTAACCATAGAGTTCGAGCTATTCTTTCACATTTCACTAGAGAAAAATGGAGATTTAAAACCCTAGAGAGAGAGAGAGAGAGAGAGAGAGAGGAGACAAAACGGTAACGGAGATTAGAGAGAGAGTTACGGAGACGCAAAGGGGAGAGAAGCTAAAGAGGAGCTCTTGATTAAATGGGCCCTATGCAGGACATGTGTCAATGAACGAGTAGACGAGACATTTACCAACTTGGAGCACCGGGCCTACTCGTTCATTGTGGTTAGCTGGCATGCACCTAGCGCTAGCGTTGAAAGAGTTGGAAGGATTACTTGATTAGTGGTATGTATGTCTCAAATTTCAAGCCTGTCGGATAAAGCCAAGCCCAAATGCAATGATTAAGATAACCGGCCACGTGAAAGTAAAATACATGATTTCCTGATCATTGGAAATTGAAACAAAATAAAGGGGCCCACAAAATATATTTCAACATTAAACATGTGCTGGAGACAGGCTAATTATAACGTGAGGAGGAAAGTCCAAAGATTGGATTTTGTTGACCGAATCCTGCTTTGACTATCTTTGATGATCAAATGTTGCACTTATTCAGTCGGTGGACATGCGAGTATACATACACGTGGGCTGCTCCGGCTGGTTACGAAGACAGTATTAAAGTAACATTTTTCTATTAAGTGAGTGCTGTGGTGGCTCTACTCGTGAGGGACGTCCATAGGTGCTGGGCGCTTGGCAGTGTGTCTTCATGTCGTTCGTGTAGCGAAGTTTGTTCATGAATTGCATCAAAAAGATCGAGAACTTTTAGTGTTGAAGACACATTTACTATTCAGTTAGGGCTGGCCCTCCTCTGTCCTCGGGCTTGGAAGTAGGTGGGAACTTGAAGCAACATCTTCGTCGGCCGCGGGATCAAAACTAAGTCGAGCCATTCGGGCTCGACGGGATTATTGCTTGAGATGAAGTCTCGAGTCAAGCCCAAGCTCAAATTACTCACATATCCTGTCAAGTCAAGTTCGAGTGCACCAATTCCCAATTTTACATGCTCGTGAGTACAATTGAGCTGCCACGCTTATTTTTGAAAAAAAATATTAGTTAAAATCGACGTGAGTGTCATGAAAATGACATAATATACGCACAATTTATTATAGCTTTTTATAACTAAAGCTCAAGTTCCTTCACAAATTAATTGTAGTTGAGTTGATTCTAATATATTCAAATAGAAGAGTTTAAGTTAAAGGCAGTTAATATATTCACTTGAGCCTACATTTGCTGAAAAGCTTAAGTCAATTGGTTATGGGCTACTATGTTATATTAAGGCCTTGTTTGTTTGTGTTTGTGTTTTTTGTTTATAAACAAAATTTCTGTTCTTTTTTTTTTGGGAACAAAAAAAGAACAGAAACGCGTTTGTTTGCATTTTTGTTCCAAATTTATTTTTTTGTTCTCGGGAACACATTTGGAGCGAGAATTAAGAAACAAGAAAACGTGTTTCTTGTTTCTCAAAACAATTTTACAAAAATATTTTCTCTCTCCTCTCTTTTTCTTCTCTCTATTTTTTTCTCTTCTTCCTTTCTTTTTCTTTTTCTTTAGCTAGTTGCCGGCCTCGGCCATGGCCGGCAACGCCATCGAGGGCCGGCAATGCCTTTGAGAGTCGCAACCTCGCTGGAGCGTCGTCGGCCCCCCCGAGCCGAGCGTCGCCATGGCTAGGCGAGGCTCGGCCTCGCCATGGCCGGGGGAGCTCGGGCGAGCTTGCCTAGCTACCGGCGGGCTCGACCTCACCGGGCCATCGCCGGGCAACTTGCCGGATTTGGGTGAGCTCGAGCTCGCCTAGCCATGGCGAGGCCAAGCCTCGCCCAGCCATGAGTGAGGCTTGGCCTCGCTTGTGATTGGGCGAGGCCGCTGGCCCTCATGGCTCGCGACCAGCCAAAATGAAGAAATAAGAAAACAAAAAATAGGAAAAATGAGAAAGAAAATAGGAAAAATAAAATATAAATATTAAAAAATTAAAAGAAACAAAAAGAATTATACAAGTTTACCAAAAGTGTTTCCGTTCTTTTTATATTTGGAACGGATTTACCAAATGCATTCTTTTGTTAAAAAATTGTTCTCCGGAGTAGAAATACTTTTTCTATTTCTATTCCCTGGAATAATTTTTAAACAGAAACACAAACAAACGCACTCTATCCCATACTATATCAATTATGCGGTGTGAGATTTTTGTAATGCGGCGACATGTGCATTTGAATAGTCTCCCTTTAATTTAGAAAAAAAAAAATCTATCAACAGTAAATACATATGAGCTTAACAGTCAATATATTCCACCTAATCTAATTGATTAGAAAATCAAAAGCTGCACATACACTAGTAGGTCTATGAGTGTCAACACTTTTCGTTAACTCTGTTCAATTTGGCTAATGAAAAATTTTTGCATGGATTTTTTTCCCAATTATCTTCTCTATCTTACGTAGCAATGATGTGGCTAAAATGATGCCATTTTGGTTCAAATTTTATTTTTATTATAAATTTATTTAAATTCAATTTAAAAATAAGCTAATTAAAAAAAGAGAGAAACTAGGTGGTGAGAGTTACAACCCTTGATGCCGCCACCCCGCCCTCACCAATCGGAGGCAAAGACTTGCAGGCCCTCACCTAGAAGGCTGCCACTATGCTGTTTATTGATAATCTCTATAATGTTGTATTGGTAAAAACAACCATTGGGGACAAGAAGAGGATTGAATCATAGTCAAAGCCTTTAATATATTTATCTTGAAGAGTAAATTAAACTATCATGAATTCGAATA
This sequence comes from Eucalyptus erythrocorys, assembly GCA_014182555.1. NCBI lineage: Eukaryota > Viridiplantae > Streptophyta > Magnoliopsida > Myrtales > Myrtaceae > Eucalyptus > Eucalyptus erythrocorys. The sequence goes on along the minus strand of CM024601.1, from coordinate 26,825,423 downwards.
CTACTAGGAAGATCCACAATTCACACACACATATGTATCTCAAAGTTGCTCTCCTCATCTGTTAGTGCACGGTTCAGACCAGGTTGTAACAGGTATCACGTCTCACAAACTTCCCCAAACACTTTCAAAACACACACATGATGAACAACAGCCCATCATGAGATTAAACAAAGACTTGAGATCTTCACATGACTTTCGAAGGAAGATCCTACAAAATGATAGTCCAAAAGGCTTCCGTATTATGAGAACCATCATGGAGGATTAGAACAACTCAAGCCGCCTCAAGCATTTTCCAAGGATCCACTTTATCAACAGATTTTGGTCCATTGGCGAGGATCGCCATCTTATCCAAGACGAATGCCAAGTAGAAATGTTAATACAACAGCTATGGGATTCAAACCAAGAGAAATAATGCTAAAACTAACCGAGAGTACCATAAACTTAGTAATTTCGTTGTTAGGTAAAAATAACCGAGAGTAACGGGGGATACAAAGTCAACAAAATATAAAAAAGACTTAAATTTGAATCCTCACTACTTACGACAAATAGTTTAGCGGGTCAAACAAATGTAAGGTCCGAACGACATTGGCACAAGCAACAACATTTTCATTGTAAGGAATGAGTACCAAAAGCATTTCCAATCTGGCCAGTTACCCAATTAACTGCGAACATCTGTCAAATCTACAACCAAAATACCAATAGAATGTTACGATCATAAGTTACTGAGCATCCATATATAACCAATTATCATGTACAAAGTTTAATTACTAGTTGTTAAGCTCAAATAAGTTCGATACTTCAGGTCTGTAAAGTTACATTACTATCTATAAGCTTGATAGGCATTGTTTGGATATAATACGCAGAAATGATAGGATCTTACAATTTACGTTAATGCGAAATCACTAGAGAAATAAACAAGAAATAATAAGAACACCAGAAATTTATGTAGTTTGGTCTGAGTATCAGTACCTATGTCCACGAGGAGAGCCAGCAGCAAATAATTCACTATAATCGGAGAATCAGAGTTTACAATCACTCACACACTCAAGTGTTTCCCACACCTAGATTTAACCCAAAATCCAAAGTGTTTATAAATAAACAACCCATTTGGATATAAACTCATAGCACAAAATTATCACCCATTCAAGCTCGAAACAAAGAAACGCGCGTGGCTCGCTTCAGCTTTACTTGTGCAGCTTGCGGCTCCTTTTTCTTTCTCTGCTTTCGTAGGCTTCAACGGCTTCTTTCTCTACATAGGATTTTTGCCGCTCACGCAAGCCACAAAAAAGGGAATTCGTTTCAGCTCCTCTTACGTGCGTGTGTGCCCAAGGTCAAAGGTTTGACTGGGCCCCATGATCCTTTTTACTTCAACGTAGATTAGGTTTCCTCCTGCACGTAAAAGTGAACCCTTCTTTCCTTTTATTTTATCTTCATCGACTTCTGCAGGTTCCGCAAATAAAGAAGAAACTTTGCTCAGCTTTTTCCTTTATTCTATTATTTCTTCTTTTGTAAATTTTCAAGAGTCCAGCAAAGCTTTTCTATTACTTGGGAAATCTTTATCAATAAATTCGGTTTAACAAATCGTTATTCAAATTCAAACTCGAGATATTAATTTTATAATTCTCCACCTTGGCTCAATGTTTGAAGTTAAATTATAGTGCTTATCATCAATGTTGCTTTCTCAACGCCCTGACGGGCACTGACTCTCCACAGACGCCGATAGAGCTCAAGCAAGCTTGAGCTCCGCCAAAGGAACAAACTTAGTTATCATATCTGCCGAGTTATCATCGTTGTAGCAATCTTTTTGACAATAACATTACCCTTAGCTAAGACATCTTGGATGAAGTGGTACCTGATGTTGATATACTTCGTTCGCTCGTGATAAATTGGATTATATGCCAAATATATCATACATTGGTTATCACAGTGTATATCCACACTTTTCTATTCTAACCCAAAGTCCGTGAGCAAACTTTGTAATCATATCGTCTCCTTCGCTACAAAGGTTAGTGCCATGTACTCTGCCTCAGTCGAAGACAAGGCAATGTGATCCTGTAAGGATGCGTTTCAACTAATTACACCACCCGCTAGCGTAAACACGTACTCTGTTTGTCGTGGCCAAACATAGGACATTTGATTCAGCCGGGCTGGTGGTCAAATATGGATCGTCCGATCCTCTCGATGTGGACTGTTGAATTCAGGTGAATAGCGAGGCAGAATTTTCTTGCATCCCAGCCATCCGATCTCCTTCCATCCTAGCCGTTCATCTTCACACTAGGGTTTCCACCCACCCAAGAAAGACTATAGATTGTTCGTCCCTTCCTTGCCCGAAGCCCTGAATTTTTCCAGCCATCCCGCGACCACCATGAGTTTCGTGCAAAGTGTTCGAAAGCTCTTTTGGAGGGCAGCAAGGGCAACTCCTTCACCCGCTCTACCATGTTCAGTTGCAGTTTATTGCTGGCTTTCCTCCTAGATTGCCAGTTGGTAGATCCGGCCGAGCGACGGCATCGGGTCCATCACTAAAATCTACGATCGAAAAGGTGAGTGTGTGTCATTCAAGATTAGTAAAAAACGAGTAACTTTTTTCCTCTCCTTGATTGCTTGGTATTGTTGCAGCATGGTTTTGGGACCCTTAAGGCATTCCTCGACCACCTCGAGCTCATTCTAGAGAGCGAGAGCCGATTGAAGCAAGCGGCTATTGATTGGTTTCCTTGCTTCAATTCTGAGATAGCTTGAGTGATGGTAAAAGCTTTGTCGGATCAAGCCATTGGCACATCTCTCAAATGTTTGCCCAAATCGTCTTAGAGTCCTCGGTTGGTGGTAGCCTAGCCACAACATTTGAAGTGAGACAATTCCCAATCCAAGTACAAACTAATTGATTGCATCTTTTCCAATGGTGTTCCAACCGTTCATCTACTGGATAGGGTACAGCCGTCCAGAAGCCGTCCTTGTTTTTCGTCACCAAAGTGCTTGCTAGAGGTCTTGAGCCTAGGTGTTGTAGTTGTCCGGTCCGATATGTTGCATGTTGATGAGTCGGTGCTCCAGTCCGTCAGCCGCTGTTGACGGGGAACATGTAGGCTAGAAAACCAAGTTGCGGAACTGAGTAGGGATTCATCGCAAGACTCGGTGGGATGGATCTTGATCCAAGACCCGTTCTTGTCTAGCCCGATCCATCATTTGGTTGATTCTCTTGTGAAGTCGGTGTTTGCCCATGCCCTTCGGGCCAAACTCCAAAGCCTAGTGCATTCTCCTCTCCAAGTAAGCCTTGTTGGGCCCATGTGTGGTTAGGCTCGGGGGCCCATTGGCCTTGAAACGGATACCAGCCAAAGTGAGGCCATTGAATCGAGGCTTGGATTTGAACCGAAGTGAGTGTAGCCATAATTGATGGTTGAGCAAGTACCCTACTTTCTTCTATTGGATCAACCAGTGTTGGATTCGAGACTTGTTGGGGGTGAATTGGGAGTTTCCTCCATTGGGTGGTTTGTGGAAATTTTCTTTGACACGGTAAAAAATTTCCTATTCAGTGGTTGGTTTATTTTGCAGGTGTTGATGTCGCAACAACAAACTGGAAAAGAACCAAAAAATAATTTGGGGTTGCAGAAGCTCAGGGGAAAAAAAAATTCCTATTTGGTGGCTGTTTGTTTTGTAGGGTTGACGTCACAACAACAAACCAGAGAAGAATCGAAAGGCAATTTGGGGTTGCGGAAGCTCAGGCCAGAATAGAGAGCCCTGATACCATGTCAGAAATTGAAATGAAATGGAGAGGAAGACTGTAATTCTGTATTTTTGTATATTTTCTTATATACGTTCACTACTCTATTTGTAATACAAGAGTAAAGTGTAAGACATGAAAGAAATAAATGAACATATACAATGATTCTAATTCCTATTTTACCAAGTCAATTACCGATTTAATAAATCAATCATCGATACTCGGGATCGGTATATCCTAAGATAACAAGTCATATCTCCAATAGAGTCCTCTCACTTTGAATCTCTCCTCCTTATCCTTCTTCGACTTTGATTGCCTCCCAAATGAATATCTCTTCAAGTTCAACATCAGCTCGATCGCCTTCAAGAAAAACCGGAGAGAGAGGTTCAATTTTGAAGTGAAATCTCAAAAGCTTGATCTAATCCCTTCGATGGTAGTAAATTCGAGCTCATCAATGAGCTTAGAAACATAATCATTCTTCGAGTTCAAAGCGAAACCAGTAATAATCAGCGAAACTGCCTTGAAAACCTTATTAACTAAGTTTTTGTATTCAGAATCTCCAATTCACAAGACGTTATTTTACTTGGTCTCTAGCCATCCTCTAATATCTTAGTGGTGACTCTAAAAGTCAAAACAATTTTCAAAATTAATCAAGAAAATCAAGTTGCGATCAAAAAGATTTGGGATAATTTGCGTTGAGCTTGAACGAAGCCTCACGTATCCACCCACTTGGCAATCTAGTAAACCTCCTTGGGGTTGTCCTCAAGAAGGTGACGAAATTTTAAATCTTAACTTAGCGGATGAAATGTTGAGCGAAAATGACACTATATATATATATATAAATGAATGTCCCACTTCTATTAAATCAAAATTATTTGCAAAGATGCCAAAAGTTCACAAACTCATTTATGATTTTCCTATCATATGTCCCTTTCAACTAAAATTTAACTTTAAAATTTAATGTATATTTTGGGAAAAAATTGTCCAAAATTCCTAAATCTAATGCATTTTTGCCAATTCACTCATCAACCTTTCAATTTTGTTAATCGAGTCCTAAACCTTTTATGTTTAGCCAATTGAGTTCATCCAGCCAATTTTGGTCGAAAATCACTAACATAAATATTAGCTGTTTTACGTAACACGGTCGAAAAACAACCGGTGTTGACGTGGGCAATTTTTAAGTTGATATCATGAAAATTTCGACTCTTTGAATTGGAATTTTATTCTCAATATTTTTAAAGGCCATTGCCCCACGACTTTTGTTCATGGGATTTAGGCTTGTGTTGTAATAGTTTTTCGATGTGAGTTATATTAATTGATATTGTAATTTTCCATTTTAAGGATTGGTCTATTAAAGTGAGATATAAGTTTTCTTAATTAGTCCAACATTGTGTTGGCTAGTATGGGCTGAGTAATGCTTGGCTTGTGATGAGAGGGTCTGTGGCTTAAAACTTTATAAATAGTGTTCAAGTCTCTCACCTTACCCTATGTATAAACATCCTCACATAATGAGCAATTACCGAATGTTGAAGATGAAAAGTAATCTCATTGAGCTAATGATGCAAATGGCAATAGAGGAGAAGTGCTTGAGCTTTAAATCGTCGTTGTTCCGCATCAAGAACGATGGATTCTAAATTAAGTACACAAATTTCTTTTACTCGATTGCATGTGTTCCAGATTCTAGCTATAAATATCTTAGGTTTTGTTTTCGCGACTTTCATGTAGAATCAGAGCAACCATAGAATAAATATAGAATGTGTTATTTTTGCCCATTTTCGTGATTGTTTGTCAAGTAAAAATCAATTTTGATCACATAAATCGATTGGGCTTGATGAGATGAGCATTTTGAGTGGTCGCACCCCACTAGGGGATATTGCACACACTAGTGGGGAATGTCACACACACCTTCATGTGTGGCCACGCATTCTTGGGCAATGGTGAGTGTTAAGCACCGCTCTATTTGTTCCACGTACTCTTTAGCCATGCATTAAGGCCAACGTTAGCGGCCCCCAAATGCGGGTGACTCAATCGACCCGACTCGAACCTAGGGCCCCACTTGGGGTCCGACCCAAACCAAGATAAGACCGATTGACTAGTCTAGTCAATTGGTTGGATCGTTTGTTGAGTGGTTAGACGGTCGTTGACTAGTTGAAGTAGTCGGATCGGTTGTTCAACATGATGTGCATGAGGGCGTGTCCAAGCTTTGTTTGGGCCATTATTGGTTCCTACACTTGTATTGAGATGCTTTAATTGTGGTGTATTTATTTTATATGTTTGATGCTTTTGAAGATGTGAAAATACATACGAAACCCTATATATGTGTATTTTAGCGCATTTTTGCCTATTTTCCTGTATTTATCTATGATTTCAAAAATACAGTTGCAAGCTCACATGTACATCATTACATAAAGAATGTGTAGAGTGTGATTAATTGACAGCATGTATAGGTTCAACATATATGAATAAATGGAGCAATGTAATTGGCATAACATATGATTTTAATGACTCAAGTCTAAAATCACATGCATATGATAAATGTAAAACATGAAATTTATATCCCTTGGGTTGTGACTGTCAAAGTGGCACACTTGATTTTAATGTCTCACCCCATTGTGGGAAAAATATTTCAGGGCCGTAGATGACGATTCCAACGGAGTAAGGCGGACTGTCGGTGCAGTCGGGCAAGGAGTCACGAGCCAAGAAGATGAAGGATCGGCGATCGAGTCCGATTAATAGTCTTAGGACCGTTCTTTCTTTTTAGTGGACCAATCCTTAGTGTGTAGACTCCGACCCATTTCGGCTGTATGTAAACCTTGGGTGATTTTATGATTGTATGTTGGCTTGTATTAAATTGATTTTTGTTCTATTTGTTCTATCCCGCTTTTAATTTGTCAAGGGTTTCTTAATACGTTCCGCATGCGCATAATAAAATTAAATTGGGTTGGCGACACTGCCTGGGAATGTCGCAATTGCACGACCATGGCGGGTTGTTCACGTGTCTCGGGGTTCGGGGCGTGACAACCTCGTTTAAGTGGTATCAGAGCATGGTCAGTGTATGGAGTGATAGGGGCGATGAGTCATGGGATAGTTAGTAGGAAAGGCTTTTAATATTCTGATGCATGTGATTGATAGTTGCTTGGTAGCTTGCTTGTGTAGTTGCTCAGTGTTGGTTTTGGAAGCAGGCGTCTGTGTTGAGCCTGTTGCGTGAGCGACCGAGTGTCGTGGGCCGCTTAGTGAGGGTTGTAGGCCTTGTGTTTCGGGGCGGGCCGCTGTTGAAAGTTGGTGCCCGTGGTGCCCCGGGTAGAGTGCAAGTTGGGGCCGATGCGAGTGGTGAAGCATTGTCTCCAGTCAATGCTGGGGTAGTAGCCCCTGAAGGTTCAAAGTTTTCTCGGTTTTTGAGGATGCTTGAGAGGTTGGGAGACAGAATGGGTCAGTAGGCCGTCGCTTCAGTCGTTGTTGCCGCCGTCGCCAAGGCCGTAACTGCCATTGTTCCTACCGCTGCCAGTGTTGTGACCGTTGTTGTGGCTATGCCTATTGAGGCCCAATCTGGAATTGTGATCGAGGATCAAGCCATCGTATCTGAGTCGGGGTTCAGTTTAGATAGAAATGGGAATCGATTGGGGAAAAGTCGATGTCAAAGGAAAGGTGCCATGTTTCACCCAACTGGAAGAGTAGAATTGGAAAGTCAGTGTCTATAAGAAAGGACATGGATCTGTCCCGTGTTGTAAGAAGGAAGAGACTTGTTGCAGATGTCGCCAGTGAGGCCGTTTGATCAAAGATTGTCTGTATAAGCAGGTGGAACTACAGCTGTTTCTATCACCGCCGTTGATAAGATAGAACAGAGGAAATATGCTTCGGGATACTTAGTGGGGTACTTAGAACGGATCTCAGTGCAAAGAAGGGTGCGTGGTATTCCTTGATGGGAGGTAGATGACGCACCTTTGTTTGTGTGCCGAGTTTGTGAAAAGGAGGCATGAGTTAGTCCGGTCGAGTGAAAAGGGAACATGGTTTGAACGTGGCGGGGCCATCGGGTTAGGAATTATCCGTGTAAGCTCGGGAGAGCGTAAGCGCCGTATTGCGAGATATGACGCCACTACAATGGCTAGAGGAGCATGAAGGGATTGACCATACATCGATCAAGGTAAGAATGCTTTTGAGATGCTTTTATCAGAGTAGTACAGCAGAGTTTTCAGTGAAAGTTGCAGGATCTTCGTTGTGGTAATAAAGTGATGGAAAAATGAATCTCTGACGATAGTTGTACTTGAAGGGTCGGCTTAAGTATGACTTGAAAGTCATTTACCAAAAGATTTGGCTCAAGGGCTTTCGTTGTTTTGAATCATGGCAAAGTGATGTAATTCAGTTCGTTCAGTTAGCGTACAGAAGTTTGGAATCATTGAAAGTCAAAGAGGGACTTCAATCCTTGTTATTTGTCCTTGAAGATGACCTGGTTCGGTTCGTTGGTTATCGAATCTTCATAGCAACTGTAATGGATGCGTCAGTTGAGGGGTCGAGTATGGAGAACACAATCGTGGTACAGAAGTTTTCTAAAAGTATGTTATGGAGAATTGTCGGAGTTTGTTGTCGGGTTTGTTGTCGAAAGAGAAGTAGAGTTGTGATCGAATTAGTACCCGAATGAGCGGTCCCTAAGACTCCTTACCGGATGGTGTCACCCGAGTTAAAAATTTGAAGGTGCGGATGCAGGAATTTGGATAGGGGATTCATCCGTTCCAGTGCATCACCTTGGGGAGCACCTATTCTATTCGTGAAGAAGAAAGTTGGTTTGTTGTGGTTATACATTGATAATTCTCATGACCGACTGGAGGTCAGGGTGTCGTCAGTTGAGGATCAGGAAGAAAGACATACCGAAGTTAGCATCTCGCACTCAATACGGCGGGTTATGAGTTCTTGTAATGCTGTGTGGTTTGACGGATATCTTAGCTATTTATTTGGGGTCTTATGAGCAGAATGTGTAAGGGTACTTAAATCAGTTGTGATCACGTTCAGTGAAGTTATCCTGGTGTGTTCAAAGAGTGCCAAGAAGCATGGGAGACAGTTAAAGATGATACTTCAGACCTTGAGGACTCTTGAATTTCATGCTAAGTTTAGTTAGTGCAAGTTCTGGATGACGTGTGTATCGCTCGTAAGTCACGTGATTTCAAGCGAAGAAATCTTCGTGGACCCCGTCAAGATTAAAGCAGTGAACAGTTGGCCGAGATTGACTACAGTGACAGAGATCAGAAGTTTCTAGGTTTAGCAGAGTGTTACGTGTACATATATGGGTTTTCTTTTTGTGTTAGCATCGCCGTTGGCAAGACTACTGAGGAAGGAAGAAAAGTTCGTGGGGATAGATGAGTGTGGGTGTAGTTTTCAAGAGCCTAAGAAGAGGCTGACTACCGCACCTGTGTGGGCTATTCCGTCTAGTCCGGAGGGTGTGAGATCTTCGGTGATGCATCATTTAAAGGATTGGGTTGCTTAATTATGCAGCATGATAGGGTTACTGCATGTGTGTCCCGTCAGTTGAGACCTTATGAATCGAATTATCCGACAGATGACTTGGAACTCACGACAACAATTTCCGCTCCGAAGATCTAGAGATATCATTGGTGTAAAAGGAGACTCCGGATCTTTATCAACCTGTCAAAGCCTCAAAGTAATTATTCTCCTAGGAGGAATTGAATGAGATAGCGCGTGAACAGACCTTTTGAAAGAATTGGATAGTGGTATCCGGTATCACCCAGGAAGGATGAAAGAAGTCACCGATGCTTTGAGTCGAGAGTCTTCAATTGTGCATAGGCGGCTAAAGTATAGATTTTACTTAGAAACGGTTCAAAATTTGGTTTCCAAATTTGAGGTAGGCTACTCCTTTGAATTTTATAGCCGCCCTCAAAATTGAACCAGATGCTCAAGTTTTAATCGGTGCCTAATTGATAGACGGAGATGTTCGTAAAGTCGATAAGAGGATACTAGTAAGAAAGAGATTGACTTTAAGATTTCTGAGGATGGAAAGTTTGGGTTCCATGCGCGATTTAATACACTTGACAGTTTAGCACTCAGGGAAAAGATTTTGTCAAAAGTTCACTATAGTATTGCGGTTTGACCGGATGGTGCAAGTAAGTCAGAATCGGCGTCAGTTAAATCGGTAGGCGGATATGAAGATAGTTATCGCCAAGTAGGTTGCAAGTGCCAGAGTTGTCAGTAAGTGAAAGTTCAGTAATGCAGACTCGGAGGATTTTACCATCACTTAAGAGTCCGGAGTGGGGATGAAAACATATCGCAATGGAACATGGCGATGAGCTTACTAAGGATTCAGGGGATTGCTGATACCATTTGAGGATAATGGTCGATTGATAGATGGAGTTGGTCCGCTTTGGTACGATACAAATGGATCTTGATTTGGGTGTGCGACATTCAGGTTTATGGATTCTGACTTTGATTGGATAAGTTGGGCATTTCATCGACGCGACTTTAGTGCTTTTCTCTGAGTTGGCCACTCACGAGATAACTAGACTAGTTAGGTGAGTTATTAAGGACTTTAAGGCAAATAGACTTGACGATTCGACTAGGAATCGACTTCTCAACCGTGTTCATCTTTAGAGATTATTGCGGCACAGTATAAAATCGAATTAAGATCAGGGATAGGTCGGTTCGACTGAGATGAATGATCAATCGTGGGTGACCCCACCGAATTGGAAAACTCTCATCGACCGGCACTAATTTGATTTTTCTCGTCGTTTTGGTACCCCGTGTCCGTATTTGAATCCTCGAGGCTTGCACGACAATCGAGAATCAACACGTGTCGAGTGGGTTCATTGTGGCTCGAAGAAAATCGACCACGGGTCATTTGTCCTAAAAGTTCGAGAACTACCTAGTAGCCTAGGTCACACCAAAAGTGCGTCGAGTGAAATTAACCGCCAATCTAAGTTCGATTTAAATTGAAGATTTTGTCATGTCACGAGTGGGTATATTGAACTGTGTGGGCATTGGATAATTCACCAAAGCATGGAGTGCGGGGTGATTATATTTCGAATCCATATTAGAGATTACGGGTTTGGCAGAGCTTTCAGAGGGGTTTTTTTAGGGGATTCTTTCTTAAGCAGTGCACAACAGAGGGTATAGAATTCAGTGGTTAAAAGAGAGTGGAGAAAGATCACGGACCGGAGTCAGCTTAGAAATCAGTGTTTGCAGTGGTCAGATCAGTGTCAGAGGGAAGGCTATTTAACGGGCGCGAAATTTCAGTCATTGAGCTTCAAGGGTTCATTGGGGAGTTAAGAAGAAGAGATCAGATGTTAACGACAAAGTGTCATATATGAGAAGTTCAGTCCAGTTGTCGGTTCAGAAAGAGCAGATTTGGTATACCAAGATGGTATCCTTGATCAAAATGGTCGGATAACATCATGAGACCGAAGGATTATCGGAATGGTGAGGCTCAATGAAACGAAAATACCCCCACCTTTTGCATAAGGATTGGTAAATGTTTAAATTTCGAGGACGAAATTTTTTATAAGGGGGGAAGAGTTGTGATATCCAGATTTTCGGGCCCTAATTTCGACTGGATAAATAGAGCCGTGTTCGTTCAGTTGAAGCCGGGGGTTGTGAAAGTGAGGAAAAATACCAATTTGATTTATGAGGTGTTGAATGAATTAGTGGGGGTCAATTTGATTTAATTCAAGAGGAATTAAGGTCCGCCTTTGATCGCGCAATTGAGACTCAAGAAGGTTCTATGGACAAGTGAGGGTGTGAATTGAAGTGTGGTGACATTGGATTATTTTTATGGACTTCAATTTAATTTAATTGAAAGAAAAATTGAAGAAATTAAGATGTACAAGATTTGGACCCCTGGTGGAAAATTAATTGCACTCGTTGAGGAAGTTATAGGAGATGGTGGGGTATGACATCAGCGGCGATGTCATGGTGGGCCCTCCTAGTTGGATTAAAGAGAAAGAGGAAAAGAAAAAGAAAAGGGGAGAGAGAGAAGGAAGTGGGCCCCATGTCTTCTTCAACCTAGATCAAGAGAGAGAAGAAAGAGGAGGGGAGAGGGGGAGTTTCGGCCAACACCTCCCGCCCGACGCCGCCCCTTCGCCCGCTCGGTCGCCCGCCGTTCGTCGCCGGAGCTCGCCGCGCCGTCCGCCCCGCCGTGCCATCCGCCCCGTCCGCCTCGCTCGCACCTCGCCCTCCACCCGTTTCGGCCAGCCCCCCAGCAGCCGCGTCCCTAGCCAGCCGCGCCGTCCACCACTCGTCTTCGCCGCCGTGAGCCGCCGCCGTGAACCACCACCTCTCCCCCGCCGTTCCTCCGCTCGATCTAGCCCCGAACTCCTCTTTTTCGGCCTCAAATCGTAGCAAACTAGCAGCAATTAGGTCCGGAATTTGTGGGTATGACAGCCCGTTCAAGGGCCGTTTCGACCTCCTTCCGGCCCCGGATGCGAGACCGCCTTTGGGGAAAGTCGATCCCAACGTCGCCCTCTTCGATTTGAGCTAAGCGGCGTCCAAATCCGTGAGTTTATCTCACTAATCCTTGATTAGACGGTTAATTATGCCCTAAGTATGTTTAGTTTAAATTAAGCATGTTTAGGTGGATAGATTAGAATATTTTATTCTAAGTTGGATTAGTAGATTGATTTAAGTTTAATTGTGTTTAATTGAAGTTAAAAAGGGGTTAATTAAAGTTAAGTGGTGATGTGACTTAATTGGATTTTAATTTAGATTTATTTAAATGTTTCGAAATGCGGTTAATTAAAATAATATTAAAATATTCCAAAATTAATTAAATATTATTATTATTAAAAAATACGGAAAATTTATTTTTAGCCCCTAGGTTGCTCGAATTTCTTTTGCCGATCGTTGTTGTGATGTTAGAATTTAAATTTGATGTTTGATTGGTGGCGAATTGAGTGTGATTGCATTAATTAGGGGTTATGTGTAGAAATTTCAAGTGTGGGAATTGTTGGGAATTTGACCGCGATAGACCGCCTATTAGAGGCCGTGCCTGGTGAGGCCGTGATGAACCACCTATTAGAGGTCGTGCCTTTGGGACCGTGATGAACCGCCTATGAGAGGCTGTGCCTAGTGAGGCCGTGATAACCACCTATTAGAGGTCGTGCCTTTGGGGCCGTGATAACCACCTATTAAAGGTCGTGCCGATCGAGGCGGCGTTAAACCACCTTATTGAAGGTCATGCTGAGTGGGGTCGGGATTACCACCAATTGTTAAGCTTACTTTTAGGGTCGTGGTTGGGAGCATTGATTGATTTGCTAGAATGACATGTAATTGGCCGAGCCGATTGATCGCTGAAACGATCCAAGTGGTTGATTGGATGATGATGTGATTGTGCCTTGATTAATTAATTGTCACATTTGCACGTGATTGAATGATATGAACTGTACTAACTTGCAAGCGCGGACTATTGCGAGGTAAGTCTTCTTGATGTTGTGGTTAGGTCATGCTGGGGTGTATTTTCTTTCTAATAGGGGCTTAGGAGGGGTGAACTTGCTGAGACAATGTCTCACCCCGTTGTGGGAAAAATATTTCAGGGCCGTAGATGACGATTCCAGTGGAGTAAGGTGGATTGTCGGTGCAGTCGGGTAAGGAGTCGCAGAGCCAAGAAGATGAAGGATCGTCGATCGAGTCCGATTAGTAGTCTTAGGACCGTTCTTTCTTTTTAGTGGACCGATCTTTAGTGTGTAGACTCCGACCCATTTCGACTGTATGTAAACCTTGGGTGATCTTATGATTGTATGTTGGCTTGTATTAAATTGATTTTTGTTCCTGTTGTTTTATCCCGCTTTTAATTTGTCAGGGGTTTCTTAATACGTTCCGCATGTGCATAATAAAATTAAATTGGGTCGGCAACACTGCCTGGGAATGTCGCAATTGCCCGACCATGGCGGGTTGTTCACGTGTCTCGGGGTTCGGGGCATGACACGATGCTCCCAAGTGGTCACATCAAACATGAACATAGGTTTAATAGCAATGGTTTCTAGGGGGGAAGTCAAGCAAGCAACTTTCCAATTAGGGACGACTAAAGCCTCGGGACCCGATGGCTTCAATGGGTTATTCTATCGAACCACCGGGATATTATAGAAGATGATATCTTTACATTTATGCAAGATTTTTTCAGATCAGAGTGCTGCCCCCTAGTTTTAGCGAACTCACATCACTCTTATCCCAAAGGTTCCACACCCAGAAAGGTTAGAACAATATAGACCCATTAGTCTCTGCAATTTTATATATAAAATCATTTCAAAAGTGCTGGCAAACCGACTAAAGACATGGCTACTTGGATTGATTTCAACAGAACATAGTGCTTTTGTCACAGGTAGACAAATACAAGATAACATTCTGGTTGTAGGAGGTCCTTCATCACCTCAAAGTTAGGAAAAAGAAAAAAAAAAATTTCAGGCAGTTTTAAAATTAGACATGTAGAAAGCTTATGATCGAGTAGAGTGGGATTTTCTAGAGGCCTATCTTAAAAAATTGGGGTTTCTTGATCAATGGGTAAGGTGGGTGATGTAATGTGTTACCACGACAACCTTCAGTGTTAAGTTAAATGGTGAACCGTTGCCATACTTTCGTCCTACAAGGGGGTTAAGACAGGGAGATCCTCTCTCTCCTTATCTATTCATCATATTAGCTAATGTCTTATCTACTCTTATCCAGCAAGCTGTTGACTCTGGAACCCTCAGAGAAATTAAACTCAATAGGTGGTGTTCTACACTTTCTCATCTATTTTTTGCGGATGATGCAATATTTTTCTTGGATGGACGAACCCTAGAATGCCAGAATCTAGCGCATATTTTAAACCAGTATTGTGTTGCAACGGGTCAGGCCATGAATAGAAACAAATCCGGACTCTTCTATAGTCGAGATTGCCCCTTCATTTTGAAATAGAATTTGGCTGCAGAATTAAGAGTTCTTGTGCTTGAAAGGGTAAGGAAGTATTTGGGTATCCCATTTGACCGAGGGGTTTCCAAAAAGACATGTTTGCTTAGATTAAGGTCGAGTAAATGCAAAGCTTGAAGGATGGAAAGAGCATATCATGTCTAAAGGAGGTAAGGAAATCCTATTAAAAACAGTAGTGCAGACAGTCCCGCAATACGCCATGTCCATATTCAAACTTCTTGTTTCTATATGTCAGTCCATTGAACGAAGAATAGCAAAATTCTGGTGGCAAAACAATAGTACTAGATCCGACATTCATTGGAGGGCATGAGATCTCCTCAAAGAACGGAAGCTCGAAGGGGGGCTTAGCTTTCAAGATCTACTAACTTTTAACAAAGCCCTTTTAGGAAAGCAAGCCTGGAGGCTTTTTCAAAATCCGTCATCCTTATGGTGTAGATTTTTAAGGGATTTTATTTTCATTTTGGTAGTTTCTGGCATGCAGGAAAAGGCACTAACTCTTCTTGGGGATGGCAAAGTTTAATTATAGGTAGAGATGCTATCCTAGACAAGCTGCAGTGGTTCGTTGGTGATGGGCAGAAGATAAACATACGCGAGGATAAATGGCTCACCATAGGCATTATTGGTGGACCAGCGCATGAAGGAGAGCCAAAATAGGTTGCTGGTTTTATAATTCCAGATGATAACATCTGGAACATTCCTCTTCTAAGAAATAGTTTTGACTACCAAACAATGGAGGAGATTGTCGCCATTCCATTAAGCACTGTTTCTATGATGGATCAAATCATTTGGACAGGCTCACAAATAGGTATATACTTAGTTAAAAGTGCCTACCATAATCTCATAAACTCAAACCACAGAAAGAACAGAAATCACACGTCATCCTCATATTAGCCTTCGACCCATCTCTGGCGACAAATCTGGAAACTAAAGACGGCCCAAAGATTCGAGTTTTCATATGGTCGTTATGTCAGAATGCTCTCTCTACTAAGGAGAACCTATTTCGGCGAAAAATCATTCAAGACCCAGAATGTCAGTTATGTCCATCACACACACCAGAAACAACTAAACATATTTTCTTATTTTGCCTGTGGACGCAAAACATCTGGTCTCATTCAAGTGTGCAGATTGATCACTCAGCTTTCAGAAGGCACATAATGGATGCGTGGTTGAAGGATATACTTGAAAATCAGTCAGATTTACCTTCAATGGAGATCATCGCGTCCATCCTTTGACAAATATGGAAGGCGCAGAATCACTTCACTTTTTGACACCAACGTACCAATCCCGAATAGCTGGTGGATTTGGCGCTCACAAATGCAAAGTTGAACAGCAGCATGGTGCAACCATCGACAGATGCAGAACAAGATCTTCTAAACCCTAATCGAGAGTGGATTCCTTTGGATCGAGGCAGCATCAAGGTCAACATCGATGGGGCTTTTCCCACGGCGAATCAAATGGGTGCCATCATGTGTGTTTGCAGGGATCACACCGGTACTTTAATCGCTAGATACACCAGTACGTTTCAAGCGTCTTCCCTGCTGCAAAGTGAGATTCAAGCCCTGATTTCCACTCTTACTTATTTGCTAGATCGAGGACAAGATGAAGCTCACCTCATTATCGAGTCTGATTGTTTAAAGCTTGTGGAAATCTTCAACGATCGAAGCCTTCCACCGTGGGACTGTCGAGTGCTGGTCGCCGATGCTATAGCTTTGATTCTTGGCTTTCCCCATCTACGAATCCGGCATTGCAGAAGAGAAGCAAATGCCACAGTGGATTGGGCCACTAAGGCCTATGGCCACGGCACCCTTTCTCCGAATTGGGCTTCCTCACCTCCCCAAATGTTAATGGATTTGCTATGTATCGATGCCCTTTCTATGGGTTGTAATTCCGGTCGTAATTGAATGAAAGACTTCATATTAGACCCAAAAAAAAAAAATTGGAGCCATAGAATGAACTAGAGGGCTTTGATTATATTTGGTTCTTGAATTTCCCTCCATCTCTCTCTCTTCTTGCTCGTCGAAGGCAACTATTCTTCTGGATTCGGCGATATTCACTCTCTCTCGAGTTCTCCCGAGCTCGATTCTCTCTCCTCTCTCATGAGCTCTCCCCGCAATTTCTCTCATAAAAAGTCTCTCCATTCCCTCTCTCTCATTCTTCATTTTTGGCCGACGGCTCTCTTCACAATCACTCCACTCATTCTCTTTCTCTTGAGGATTTCTCTGGCGTTCCTTGCAAAATTCTCTCCATTAACTCTTAGTTATCTCTCTCTAGTTGTCTTCATTTAGCCGAACAAGTTCGAAGAAAGAGAAAAGTGACAGATTCAACCATGGCCGAAGCTAAGTGCATTTTCTTTCTATAGTTTCATCTTCGAATCAGGCTTGAATCGTTGCTCTCGGTCTTGTTCGTATGATTTCAGTATTTGCTTCAATCATTTCTAATTCAAATGATCTATTCTTCAGCGGCAATTTCCAATTAATCCGGATCGAAGAAATGCTCCAAAAAGTACTGATGCAATTCGGAAATTTGGCGATCCTGAAAATCTCAAAGCTCCTAGCATATCTTCAACTCTCTTGGCAATGTCAACACCAGAATGGCCTCTCAACATCCCTGAAGAAATGGAAGAAGCTCAGTTTCCTTCAATTTGTGCGGTTCAGTAGAAGAATCAGAGCCGATCCTTCTCTATTTTTCTCTGTTTGGTTCTCATGTTTACAGTGATCCCATTTTCTTAGCCGTAAGTTCTTCCTTCACCGGCGATCATTATCTTCCTCTTGGCATCACACAATCTCATGAATCCAGCAGTTACTTGAAGTCAGTTCTCCGATCAAGGAATTCTGAAATCCAGTTGCTGATTGAAGATCAGAGGAGCTCTAGCATATCAACAGCCGCTCCTTCCTCTCGACTCTATTTTTTCGTGTTTATACTTGTTGGAGTTCTATTCATCAGGCGAAGGATTTCCAAGTTCATGTTTCTGTTGATCCATGATTTGATCCTTCTTCCAAGCTTCGTCATCAATGAATGTTGGACAAATATAAAGGTTAGTAAAACTTCGTTAAATTTGCTCAATTTTGCTGAGGTTAGTTTAATTCAGACTAAGCGTGTTTAGGACTTCTTGTCATGTGTTTGATCCTGCTGATTTGCGAAGCTCTTTTTTTGTTTGTGATGCTCATGATTTAAATGAATGAATTTTAGGATCTTTTACATTATTCTATAGTGTAGTGAGTAAGCTGAAGTTTTTGCTTGATTCGATGTACTTGCTCTTTTTACCCTACAGGGATTTCTCCTACTCCTTAGGTTAAGATATATTCAATGTTACTTATTTCATTATTTGATGTGAGATTATTAAAATCTAAGTAGACCAAAGACTAACATTTTTATTCAAAGTAATTATTCTAGGCCACACAACTAAGCCGGTAACTAATTAGAACCACTCAAACTAGACCCATTCCTAAGATGAAATTACGTAAATGTGAATTTTCTATATCTTATTATTATTATTTGACTTTTTTACATTTCAATTTGCATCTTGTTAATTATTTCATCCCCCCCAAAAAAAAAAGTCTCAAATTCATTTTATCCTAAAAACCATTAAATGCAATATCCTAAACGAGCAGCAAAAATAGACAGGAGCATTCCTCAAATTTGCACGCTGATCTCACTCAGGAAAATCAGCGAGTAAATGCTATACATTTCAGTAGAATGATCTACATGCAGGATGCTGTCAACAACTCACTTTTATATCGCCAAAAGACAGACAAAGCACATGTTATAGGATGCATTGTCGCTGGTGGTCAGCACAGGTGAAGAAGGATCAAGCGAGCACAAGGGCACTTTAAGGACTGCGATCAGAAAACATAGTGACACAGAGGTCCAGTGTGGGATGGTGTTGCCAGAACCGTGATCCGAGATTTGGAGCTTATGGGGTTGCTGGAGTTTCGAGCTAATTAAAGCCAGCGCTACTGACGGTACAGAAGTGGGAAACCAAAGGTAGAGAACTTGGTTTTGGCAGCGATTGAACAACGAAGGGCAATGGGCTTGGACGCCAGTGATGGGCGAATTGGTGTGGATGGGGCTGAACTTGTATTTATGTCTTTTATTCGTCTATGTATTCTTTTTCGAAAAATGCACCTTCAATTTGCCGGCAAATATTCACTTGTCAACAGGCTGGAGTCATTAGTTCAAATCCAACAGAAAAGGAGAAACTAGAGCTGCTAGTCTCTCTGTCCAACTCAACAATTAAAAACGCAGAAAGTAGAGCTGCATGCACTACCAAAGTAGAACTTTACGTAGTGTTTATTACACTAAGGCACTCTGAAAAATCTAAACAGTTTATTCCTCTCTAATTCAGACCTGAATAATAAGGAAAACCAGTGTCGTCGAGCCACTGGTTACCTTGAATGAAAGACTCGACAGTGAACTGATTTGCCTCTGTTGAGCTGGTAAGAACTTTGTACCCGGGCCATTTCACTCGGTCACTTGTGTTTGAACCTGGGCCTCTATTCTGGTACTCCCCATAGAAGAGAGTGCTCAAGCCAGCCGAGCCGCGGTACTCTGACCATCCAGCTGGGTCCACCAGGTCGCCAATGTAGGATTCCATGATCACCGTCCTCGAGAATTGCTTCCACGGACGGCCAAGAAATGTCTTAACTGATGACTGTACAGGTGCAAGGTCTGGTGCGGCTGCAAAGTTGCAGCCAAGGAACGACATCCCGGTTTGCGCAAGCGGATCTTCTCTGCCCTGGGCAGTGAACACATTCCCGTGTCCCTCGCTTGGTTTGCGCGCATACAAGTTGCAATTCTGAAAACGACCGCCGCATCTCCAAATATAAAATCGGTTGTGCCATATATATCGCAGTCACGGTAGAACTGGCGATGACTGTGCACATACAACGTGTCTTGGTAGCTCGAGAAGTTACACTGGAAGAGCGCTGACTTGTCCGACCTGCTCCTAAAAGCCGCTGCCTGACCCTTCGTGGGCCCCGCAAAATTCTCAAAGGCGATCCCTTTAGCGAGAAATCCATCACCCTCAATAGCTGCAGATGGAGAATATAACATTAAATATTATTGATTTAATCACGTATCCTTTTAGGAATTGAACCGAGTAGGTTAACATAATTGAGAGCAACTGGCATAAAATGAAAATCAGAAGTGTATGTACCAAAGTATAAGAAACGCCTTAGTATCAAAAAATGGTACATTAATAAAATGAACACCCCTAGGTCTTATTACCATATAATAAGAATGTAAGCGTTCATGATAACTTTCTTAATGGTACAACGAAATAACAAGAAACATGGTGAGCACAAGAGACATAAAAATAACGAGCAGATTCATAAATTCACTTGGAAAAGAACAAATGGTGGCCGATTGGCAAGCAGAGCAATTTGTTTTTGGATCTGAAATGAATATGTATTTTCTATTTTATTAGAAATTGAGTTTCAAGAACGCACCGAAGGTGGCCGACGAGTAAGAATTCCACCCATCGACACTGTTCCGGTTGCCCTTGATCGATGTCTTCCCGATCCCGTCGCCTACAAACATGAGGTTGGTCTTTGTTTGGCTCACCGTGACATACTCCAAATAGTCCCCCTCTTTGATGTAGATGACAAACCTGTACGAAAAAGGAAATTGGGGAACACGGAAGGGGAGGTTTTTATAATGCTAAATATAATAACAATATTACCATAACAACAAAGATCTCGTTTTCAAAGTTGCCAGTGAAAGGAAAGTGAAAAAGGTAAAGAGAGAACCACTATTTCATATTTCTTGATTTAGTTGTTTTCTTGTCACGAATAGTCCTCCAATTTTGGAATTTTCTTTTTATTTAATCATCCTCGTTCCTTCTTATTTACATGCAACTCTCCCTGCATTAATGAAAACGAAGTAGTGAAGAAGAATTAGTTTCATTTCCATTCGACTCTTCTCATTTCCAATGGCCAAAAGTCATTAGTTATATTTGTAGCGGCAATCGGAGAACCCCTTGGCTGTATCAGAAGTGGGAAAATAATCCGTTTTATAGTATTTGCAATTTGACAAAATAGACATATACAAGTAATTGATTGTTGATGTTGTAAAAGTCCCTTGCTTTATAGTTAAATCACATTTATTAAAAAAAATGGAACGCTATTCATGCAATGAAAGAATAAGTATTGACATAATGAACTAGGACATCGTTCTCTAAATAAGCTTACTATAATTCAACCTAAGTATTTAATAATGATTGCCGAAAAACAACTCTCATTAATGACGTTTACATGTAGTTCTTTTTAACCAAAGATAAAGTATTTAGGAATATGTGTTATTTAATAAAAGAAAATAAACGTAAGCTTGATGAATACGAATGAGTCAGGGGAAAATTAAGGAAATATACATCTTGAAAAGAATTTTTAGTGAATAAATAAATATTTTTGAGTGTGGGTTGAATCAACGATTTGAAACAATAAATCAATTAGTTAGTGAGTAAAAGGCCGCAAGACGAACAAATCGACAATAAATCAATGAGTTAGTGAGTACAAGGCTGCAAGAGAAACAAATCGAAGGGCCATTATGCAGCTGTACGTTAAAAATAGCAATAAGCCATATGCAGCTGTACATTATATAATATTTATTCAGGCATTCAAATAAAACCTTATCTTCTACTTTCGATTTCAAGTTAATGCAATGTATTTACTAGTCAACTAATCCTCAAGAACACAGCACCACTAAATATAGCTATCAGCCTAATGGCGACATTAAGATCGAAATTTGAAAAAACAATACTACGAAAACTAGTTAAATGTGCCAAAATTATAAAAATACCTGGTGTTGCTATTGTCCGGAGCAGCTGCCACAGCATCGTTGATCGAGGTGAAGTTACCAGATCCATCCTTCGCCACCACAAGATCGAACTTTGTCGAATTCGTTGATGTTTGCACCAATAGGCTATCTTCTGAAGACATCCACGCTGGGAACCTCTCTCTAATACCATGTCCAGAAGGATTATTGACGCCGCGCATCTTTGTCAGGAGGAATAGTGAATTGCTTACGTGGCGCGAGATGTTCAAGAGCCTATCCTTCATGCTGTCCCCGAGATTCAGATTATCTGTGTGGGGATCGAGCTCGTCGGTGCAAGTGTAAACATTGGTCATCGCTCCGCTGAGGAGGGACTGAAGGTCATAATAGTGGCGTATAGTGACTTTCGAGCTCTCAAGGTAGGAGACAGCATTGTCAAAGTCATCGAGGGTGTCACGAGATAGCTCCAGGCAGATGTCCAGGGCTTGCCTTTCGAGCATGCTGAGCTTCTCAGGGAAATGGTTCTTCCTGACCGTGCAATGCGTTGAGGCGGCTCTCACTTCGGAGGCAGACTGGTGAAGCATGGCGGATATGATCTCCGGAAAGGACATGGAGGCAAGGCCCGTGAAGGAGGCGAGAGTGGAGACACAGAGGTCCGAGTAGGGAGTGCCTCGGCACCTGGAGTGAGTTACTTGGAGTTGGCTGTTGGCGTTTTTGGCGGGGATGAGGTTGGGCAAGAGGGAGAGGAATAAGAAGATAACCATGGGGTGTGCCTTGGAAGTGGACATGGTTGAGTGTGTTGAGTATGGGACTATTGATCTTTATGATAGTTCCAGCACTCGAGAAATAGAAGCAATTTTAGAGAGAGAGAGAGAGAGAGAGAGAGAGTTAGAGATGTTTGACTCAATAATCTACTTTGATTAATTAACAACAGGACTCGAGATCTCAAGGTAAGCAAAATGATGACAGAGGAAATGCCAATCGTGAAGAGTTCTGTTGCTAATCTACTAGTCTATCTTGACTATTGTCTTCAACTGATGAACAAAACCTCAATCACAAATAATCCTTAACAAGGGAGGAAGGAGGACCTAAAAGGATGGCGAGTATGAAAGTGGGAGCCGGAATGAGGTTGCTGAGTCTTGAACCAAGAAGATCTAACGCTCCGTTTGCTCTGATGATGGCTCGGTCCGATCTTCTCTGATACAACAAGAAGAATGAGCGATCCATACTATCTCATTGCATAAATAATGTCAAATGAGATTAAGCTTAAGGAATCTTACCTCAATCACCATTCGCAGATTGCAGCATACTTGATTTGTTTTAGGATGACAAGAAACAAAGACAACATTTTATTGTGTTGGCAAGAGGCCGATTTATACAGAATTTCGAGGCGCCTCCTTTGGTATAGAGTTGTCATCTATGAAAATCACCGAATCAAAATTATCTAAAAAAAGAATTGGCTATTATACTTTTGAGGAGGTTTTCCTACTTCATTACCATTTTAGGTTCATTTAATTTCGGAATTGACAAAAAAGGATGCAGTATTCGATATCATTCTATAATAGAAGATTGAGTGAAAGAAATATATTCTTTCATTGGTAAGATTTGATTATACTGGTATAATATTAGATTATACTAACCAATTATACCATATCTGAAGTCACTACTTGAATTGAAGGTTCTAAGATTTGCACTATTTGTTGGGGGCTTACAATACAACATAGAGGGGTTGAATAGCTTGTTTTAGAAAACTTAACAATCTTTGTGGAAAATAGCTTACGCTAAATAGAGATTTGGTCAATGTGATGTTTCAAAACTTGTAATCATATACTAGTAAATAACGATATATAGTGATTCTATTTTATCCCCACGCCTACTTTGCTCTTCAAACTAATAGCATTAAGTCGAGCTGGATTGCATTACTAATTTACTTTCTGAGAACATATCCCTTATAACACAAGTAGAAGCAAATTTTCAGATCTCATTATGTCACTCTCTCTCTCTAAAATTTGGCTTTAGAGATCTTATCTTTTATAATAATCTTCAATCTGTCTGTTAGAGCTGGATTGGAAAAGCAAAGAGTCGTTAGAGTTACTGTTGAGCTGCTATCCAAAAATAAAACCGTCCATACAATCATTTTCGTGAACATTTGTAAGCTATCTAAATGGGCTGCAGTCTTTGCTAGACCTGTCAGAATGCCTAACTTCTCGATTACTATTTCCATTTGGATTTTGCTGTTGTGCGAATCTATAGCCACAACAGCTATTTTACTAAACCAACAAACATTTCACAGTACCAATAACCTAATATTAGTAGCATCCACATAGGCATTGTCATAAGCTGATCTTTTAAATTTGTTGGTATTGTTTATAGAAAACCATATCAAGACATGTTACAATTTTTGTCCACCGGATCACATCATAGATATTATGGAGCCCTTTATTACAAATATCTGCACATGTCATAGTAAACATTATACTAAGGATGGTTTGAGCATCATTAAAATCACTTGGAAATATTTCTCCAACACTATTTACCTTTAATATCTACTTATATTAGGCAATTGATAATTTTCAAATGTAATTTAAAAAAAGAAAAGACTGACCTATATAGAGTTAAATATACTCCATGCCAATGTCGTAACCTACCCTTTCCAGTTAGGAAGAGGCATAAGTTTTAGGGGCATTACCTAAAGGCCAGCCAACAACTCTCACCGACTCTCGAAAGGCCTTACCTTATGCTACATTGAATTTTAGTATTTAAGTTCTTAACAACCTAATATTTTAGGAGTCACCACTAGTCTTTTAGAATTAGCTAAAAACCAATTGAGATGTGAGACCATTGTCTCGGTTCCTACGCAATAAGAGATTTTAGCATTGGAGACTTGATTACGCTAATATTTCTATTAGCACCTCTTTGGTACTTCTAAATTGGAAAATTGTTTAATCCAAGTGGTCACATGGTCTTGATTACCAATTATGTTCTTAAAGGCATCAAAATTGCTAAATGATCATTTACTTTTACGGTCAATTTTCATTGAAGTCTAAACTAATCTTGACCTATTCTAGGGAAGTAATCAATATCCAATTTATTGAAAGACGGTGTGATAAACAAATGCTCAAGTTTTGAAAGCAAGTAATGGTGCTGAAAGTAAGAACTCGATACGAGTTAGGCAAAGAATGCACATGACCTCATTATGCGTCTCAAGACATAATTCCTCAAAAGCTTGAAGCTAGAGACTAGAACCTACCAAATGTGATTTTAATACTAATCTTTTTTATTAAGAGTGGAACTATATTAAGCTACCTTGACCATTTATTTTAAAAGTGAAGCTAACTCTAAATTGATCCTATCAATTATAGCCCAAGCTAATCGAGCCTAAGTTTTTTTAATGGGAAAATTTCAAATAAGGACCCAAAATGTCATCCTTTTCTCAAAAAGAGGACCTGAAGTGAAGTTTGTCTCAAATAAGGACCCAAAGTGCCATCATTTTCTCAAAAGATGACCTATAGTGAAGCCTGTCTCAAATAAGGACCCAAAGTGATCATTTAGTCTCAAAGAAGGGCTGGCCGGTGAATAGATGCATCTCCAATGTATATTCGGTAGCCTAATTAGAGGTATTTTTGTCCAAATTTTTTTTTAAAAAATTTCGATTGTCTTGTTTTTTTTATTATTATTATTATTATTATTATTATTATTATTATTATTATTATTATTATTATTATTATTATTATTATTATTATTGGGTCAATGGTGGCACTTTGTTCATCATCTTCTTTGTCCCCGTTCGTCTTCTTCTCAAGAACATCAAACTTGGGAAGGACCGGGCAAGCGCCGGCCGTTGGTGAGGGCCGGTGAGCGTTAGACGCCCATCGCTAGCGGAGGCGAGGACCACTAAGCCCTCGCCAACCGTGGGCGAGGGCTTGCAAGCCAACCCTCACCAGATTTGGTGAGGGTGGCCTCAAGCGTGGCGGCGAGGGCCGTCGAGCCCTTGCGGCTATAGGTGAGGGCTTGCGAGGCCCTCGCCGGCCCTTATCAATGGTCGGTGAGGTGGGCGAGCCTCGCCCAAGGATAGTGAGGGGTGACCTCACTAATGGCCGTGAGGGGCGACCTTCCCCACCTCCGCCCACTCCTCCACCAACAACCTCGTCTTTTGCTAGGACTACGACGGGACGCTCGCGTCGCTTTCTTCGTCCCTTCCTCCCACCACCACTCTCGGATCGATGAGTTCTTGATTACCCCCTTTTGCTCTTGAGGATCTTCTTACGGGGCCTTGATTTGGACGGCCCCCTCCCCCATGGCTAACGAGGGCTCGATGGCTCTCTCCCGCTATCGGCGATGTGCATCGAGCCCTCTCTCGCTATGTGGTGATGGACGTCAAAACCTTGCTAGCCCTTACCAATGGCCGACACTTGCCGGCCTTTCCCCAAGTCCGGTGTTCTTGATCCGAGAAAGAAGAAGTGAATAGGGGATGAAGATGATGAACGGGGCAACCAAAAATGAAAAAAAAAAAAAAAGACGAAAATGCCCTAATCAGGCCATCGGAATATACATCGGAGATGCATCTATTCACCGGCTGACTAGTGAGGTCCTTCTTTGAGACTAAATGACTACTTTTAGTCCTTTTTTAAGACAAACTTCACTTCAGGTTATCTTTTGAGAAAATGATGGCACTTTGGATCATTATTTGAGACAAACTTCACTTCAGATCCTATTTTAAGAAAAAGGATGACACTTTGGATCCTTATTTGAAATTTTCCCTTTTTTAATTGACCAGACTAAGAAATCTAAACTAAAGCTTCTTACGGAAAGATTAAGACAGCCAC
Source organism: Eucalyptus erythrocorys (assembly GCA_014182555.1). Classification (NCBI taxonomy): domain Eukaryota; kingdom Viridiplantae; phylum Streptophyta; class Magnoliopsida; order Myrtales; family Myrtaceae; genus Eucalyptus; species Eucalyptus erythrocorys. The sequence goes on along the minus strand of CM024601.1, from coordinate 26,799,221 downwards.
GGACATCGGTCGACCACGCCATTATTTTCAATTGGCCAACTCTTCAGCGGGTGCCGCCATCAATCACCATTCATGGTGTCGATCTGCATTCGAGTCATACATTCAACAAACAAGGCAATCGGCCAAACTCATCCAATCAATCATAGAATGGCCTTGGGATCGGCCTTTGATCTCATGCGATTCGATTTTCTTAAGCCTCCTCCTAAATTGACTAACGGTCCAAAGAGTGGAATTAATGATTAATAGCCCTCGCTCGTATGCACGACGCGGAAGGCTATCAGCATCAATCCCCTAGTATATCTAATCAACCTTCTGATCTATCCACCGAAAAACAAGCACTAAAATTTTAACACTGCATCTTAAACGTTCACATACGTAATTAAATACGAGAATTAAACAAGCAAGACGCTAATTGCATTTAAAAGATAAAGACCAAACACTTTCTAAGCAAATCACTACACTCTTAACGAACTAAAGTGAAACGGTGGAACAGGTTATCTTATGTAATAGTTCTATGATGCTATTTAACAGCAGCGATATTAATACTAATTTTTCTCTCCTAAAGTTAAATATACGATCTGTTCTACTATTGCCGGGTAATTTTACTCCTTCTGAAGTTTAATCATTCTCCTCTCCTTCTGTAATCAACGACCATTGCAACTACAAATTTATCCTAGATTGATAATACAAATTTTCGTCTTCTGTTCCAAGACCTGTGCTCATTCATCGAAGAGTCGACGGACTCGGTCCTTGGAGGAAAAATGACGGGTTGCTGAACGTAACCCCGAGTGTCCTACCCATTTGAGAAACGTCATATGCTAATAGCTTGTCTAATGGCATGATGATCTATTGAGGAGTGAGGCTATTTCCACCCCTTCTCTGGCCAAAAACACCCATTTAATTGTCATGTGACCATAACGCCCTTGATATGAGAAATCCGGTCAATCTTTAAACTTGCCTCGGCCTTTTTTCTTTCTCACGTCTTCACTCTAGCAACATTGCAATTGCACTTCCACGTCCCGTTATTTTCCTGATAAAATTATTCAACGTTTTCTTTTGCTTCCAGCAGACTCACTGGAGCATGCATTAATAAAAGAACTACCCCTTGGATCTTGTTCGGTTTCTCTTTATCGGTGGGTGCGTTTATTTAACTGAAATCTTCGTAATAAGGGAAAAATATTTTACACGAAAATCATTTCTAAGAAAGACATTAGTTTTCATTTATTTGCTAGTTTAGAGAAAAATTTCCTTTTTATATATAAGGAGAAGTTGTTTCCCTCCAATCTAAACTTATTGTTTTCAACTTATGAAAAATATTTTCTGTAGATCGATTAGTTTTCCATCATCTAAATACCGGAAAGTCAGAAAATAATTTTTAGAAATAGTTTTCTTTCAAACAAACAGATCTTAAATGTCCAAGACGGTATTGTGAAGGCTCATCACAGTTTTGTTGTCCTTTTTGTACTTCCTTTTAGTATTTTATTAAGCTCACTAGAGCTTTCAAAATGAGAGACAAAGAAATGGCAAAGTGTATTAGACATACTATATTCTTAAATATCCATATAATTTTCCCTCTCTTCTTTTTCTTTTTTTTTTTAGAAGAAAAATGAGAAATTTCTCCTTTTGGTGTGAATTTAGTCGATAAGAATTCACATTTTTGTTTCGGATGTTGAAGAGAAGCAATCTGGTTGATATTAGTAACTTGTGAAGATCATGTAAGAAGAAAGGAAGTTGGAATCTGAAATTCAATAAATATGGTGCAAAAAAGGAAACCAACAGCTTCAAAGTCTTCACTGATGCAACCATAAGATCGAAGATGATTCTTTGGTTTTCCATCTTTTAGGAAAAAATCACATTGATGTTAGTAATAAATCCCAAGAGATCACTTACTTGTAAATTTGATGTGATTCATCTCTTTTACCATCAATTTTAAGTAAAGAAAGAAAGGCAAGAATATCAATGATATTGTCATAAAGCCAATGATTTCCCCGAATGCATCGTAATCCAAAATCCAATTGACTACAATGTAAATCCTATCCCTATTGGTCAATGCCAAGATTCAAAAATCCTTTTCTCAATTTATAGAACTAAATTGGCAAACCCTCAAAAAGTTTAAAACTAAATTGACGCAATTAAGATGTTTAGGACTAAATTAACCACGTACAACAAGTTAAGGACTTTTTGGACAATTTTGCCACAATAATGTAATTCGACCAACAAAAAACTCTAAGTGTTGAAAAGGAATGATCTTTAAAGGACACAACCCTTCATGAGAATAATCATAAAAATAAATAATCAAAGAATAATAAATAACTGATGAGTTTATTATCATATGTTTTGACACCTCATCTTAGAGTTTATATCATAAGCAAATTTGAATGAAGGTGCGTATTTTTGTTTGTTATAAGTATAATCATATATAATTTAGCATACTTTGCAGTTGAGGAAGAGATCTTCTTTTCATGTCTCTCATTATTTATTTCTTTAATTTTAACTCTATCTCTAATTGAGTAAAAGTCAATAAAAGATTTACACCCTTGCGTTTTAAAATTTTTATTCAGGTGTTCCTCAAATTACGTTATCTCTTTCCATCCTCATTTCTGACATTATATTCTAGAAAGCAAAACATTTTTCCTTAATGTGTTTTGAGTTCTGGGATTCTGGATTGCTGTGACGGTATGTGTTCGGGCGGCAAACGAGTGACGGTGGAAGTTAAAAAAAGTTTGTGGTTGCGTCACTGATTCTCTAGCGAGGTGGGGGTTGCCTCGGCCGTTTACGGAAGTTTCATGTTGGTCTTTGTGTATATCTGACTTACATTAGGTAATGAGTGATGAAAAGCTTGTGCGTTTTGGTATAAAGGAAGAAATGAGGAGGAAGAAGGGCTTAAAAGAAAATTATAAAAAGGAAAAAAAACGAAATAAAAAGAAAAATAGAAAAACATGCTTGAGTTGGCTTTTTAGCAAGCTTGGGCTTGGTTTAATTTAGGCGGGTTTGGAGAGAGATTTAGACTTTGATGGTTTCAGTTTAAGTCCATATTAAAGAGGTTTGTCATGAAAAGCTCAATTTATTGTCCAGTGACCCAGACCTGCGAAGTCCAAGCCTAGCCTTCGTTCGGACCAGGCCCAAGGGCCTAGCTCCGAATCCTCCTCTACCAGAAATAAGAAGGTAAAAATAACAAAAAAATGCAAAAGTTACAAAAAATACAAAATAAAAACATAAAAAAAAGAAAATGAAAGTGCAAGCGTAGACCGTATTGACTGCGTTTTGGGAATGAAAAAGTATTAAAATAACATAAAATGAAATAAAAAATAATAAAAAATAAAACTAATAGATAAATAAAACAAAACTGTGATCTTATAAATTGAGTTGGGACCTAATAAGTAAAATAATAAGAAAAATAAAAATGAAGATAAAATAAAAAATAAAAAAATTGGAAAATGGTTAGAATTAGTATTTCATTTAGCTTAGTCTTTTTTAGTTAGTATAAATATAGGTTGCGGATTTTAATGGGTACATTTGGTTAAGTTTGATTTTACATAGATTTGTTTTTAGGAAAAATACATGCAATATGAATTTGGCTCATAGAAGTTGTTGTCTTAGGGCTTAACACGAGGAAATGTATATTCTTTGCCCGACTTATATCTAGTTACTTTAGGCACTTTATTTTTACTTGTCTTCTCTTACCACTCTTGGTAAATTGGTAGTGATTCTTTTCCTATTACTTTGTTGTTGTGATTTGTTTGTTTAATTTGTTGATTAGGTTATGATTTAGGATCATAATGAACTACAAAAATATTGATCGACACTTGGTGGATGAGAATTTTAGGATTTATAATTTGATAAAAAAAAATTGTGTGGTCACTTTAGTTGACAAGTGATTAAGTTTAGGTAATGAAAGGGTATTAGTTGAATAATTAGTGTAATAAAGTACTTTTACTTAGATGTCTCATTGTGTAAGAAGTGAGATATATTCCATCTCTCACTTAGATCTTAGCCGATTGTTATGAGCTACCGGCGACTCCTTCACATTATACAATTTTTATAGGTTAATCAATAAAAATGAATCATTTAACATTAGGTGAGGTAAAGGTTTAAGAGAACTCATGTGAGTTGAGGATCTCTGGTGCTTAACTTGACATTACCTCTTAATATGTGTTCCCTACCTGTCAGGAGAGTTGCAGCATTCATGGTCATTTAAGAAATTCTAATGTGGATTATGACATAAATTTATTGGAAGAAATTTCCATCCATCTTTGAAATAGCATCTTGAACGGTAAAGATTGTAATGACAACAATATTACAGCACTATTGATAATAGGAAAAATGACACAAATAATACCTAGAATTTAACTCAATATGCAATATCATCATTTTATCTCTTGATTAATCACTTGATTAAATTTAACATCAAGCATAATGTCCACACTACAGTGGTTGATAATAAATACAAGCATATATATACCACATCATCGATTGCCCCAATAATGGATATCATCGCAACCATTTCAATTCCAAGTCATGTCTATCAATACTTGGATCCGATACATCCCATCCAACAGTTGTCGATATCATCTTATTGCGGTAAACTTTCTTTATTAGCCTTTTGAAGAAGGAAGATAATAGAATGAGCAATCTACTTCCTTTTACTGAACCATCCCAATAGCTTGCGACTTCTTTCTTCAACCCATGAAATACAATGTTCTTTTATGCTTAAATGAGAATTAGCATACCCAATCATTAAAATTTTTAAGATTTCACCGAGCTTTAAAATGTTTCAAACGCTCTCATCTTTTAGCTTTGTTTTTCAATAGACTTAAATTTCCACAACTATGCTTTTCTCTTGATTTCTAGGATGTTGCAACCTAACCCCTCTTGTGAGGAAGGGAAAGTTTGTTAAGTTTCGAGGTTTTGGGCCGGCAGTTATCCATTAACTCGAATTCTTCCAAGTTCATATCTCGCACGACATCGTACTTTCAAATTTTTAATCAATTAAGCCGATGCAAGTTTTGACTAGAGAGTCGTCATTAACTTTTTTGGGTCTAATGAGGAGGATATTTTACTATTTATGCAATTAGAGATTTTGGACTTGGGGACTTGATCACATTAGCCTTAAGGCTAACACTTTTTTGATACCTAACCTAATCATGTGACCAGCCTATCTAGAAAAATCTAAGGTTTGTCCTAACTATTATAAAACAAGGAAGTAACATCTAAATATTGCAAAGTGCAGTAAATTATAATTATAATAGAAAGTATATAAGCATCCTAAATTATCCCTTAAAAAAGGGAAAAAAAAAAAAGACAACGCAAAACAAGAATCTATGTTGTAAAGACCTAAAGGCTTATCCAATTTTAGGGCTTTAGTTTTTTAAAGGGTTTTCCAATTTTTCTAATTTTTCTAATTTTTTTATTTTTATTTTTGTTTTGATTTTATTTTTATTTTTTGATAATTTTCAAGTTTTTTTAATGATTTCTGATTTTTCTTAAATTTTTAATGATTTTCCGGATTTTCTAGATTTTTATGGATTTTCTGATTTTTTTTTCAAATTTTTAATGTTTTCCGAATTTACTAAAAGTTTACGGAACGTAACCAAGCCAAGCGGGAGCCCACCTGGTTTAGGGACGTTTCTTGCTCTGGTGCAGTCGCCGACGAGTCTTTAGAGGAGAACCGACGCCCCTTTCCATCCTCCGGTGAAGCAGCGAACTCGATGGAATACCACAACTTGCTGCAGATGAAAGCGGTGGCCGGCGGCGCCTCAACCAAGGTTGAAGCCAAGCTCCGACGATCCCTCTGCTTCTACCTCCAGTGAACGCTAGCCTCTCTTTTGCTTTCAGTGAACACCAGCCTTTGCCTTCTCCTCTCTCCATCTCGCTCCTCTCTGCAACCTTGTCTTCTGGTTTTCGCGAAGCCTCCTCTCGCCTCAGCCCTTCATGCACGGTGCCCATGCCCCTCTCCGTATCATTTCTGGCTAGCCGTGCTCATCCCTCACGCCAGCATAGCCTTCTAGAAGGCTTGGATTTGCTTGCGTCACAGCTTGTTGTTCCTCCATCGCTCATGCTTTGCTCGTCACGGTCCTCTCTTTATCCGCGCCTCTTTTTCTTTTCCTCTGCATGGGCGTCGGCTCGTGTAAGCAAAGAGGAAGAAAATGACTTTGGGCTCTTGTCTCTCTTTGTTATTTTAAATTTTAATGGGCCATGAAAACATTAAAAGAGATGGGCTCAATGAAGAGGGGGAAAAGGTGGGCCGAAAGGAAGAACTAAATGGGCAGCTAAGCTTCACTTTTGAAAGGGCCGTAAATTGATTGGAAGGATGGGCTGAACAAGCCGGCCCATTGGACTCGACTTTTCATTTCATTTCATTCATTTTTTCAAAATTTTAATATATATTTTTACATTTTTATAAATTATATATATTTTCAAAATAAATGGATATTTAAAATGTCGACAAAAATTCGAGTGTCATCATAGGATATCAAAAATAATATTTATAAACGTTAGCTAAAACTTTGGATGTAATATATTACAATTATGTCAATTTAGTTTTAAACATTTTTATCTTTTGGTCATTAATTCCCAAACCATTTAACAATTTGCAGACTCAATTCATTTGCCAATTTTGGCTAGAAATTACTAATGTTGAGCCCAACTATCCTATGTGGTGTTATCGGCATTAACGTGGATAATTTTCATACTTTTTATACATTTCTTATTTTTTTCCTACTTTTCATTGTCACTAATGACCCTCGCCTACCAAGGGAGGGTCAACCTTGTTAATAGCTGGCCTAGTGAGGCCTCACCCATGGCTGGCAAGGCTTGAGTCTCACTAGTTCTAGTAAGGGTGGGCTTCACTAGCCCAGTGGGTGGCCTCTGGCAAGGGCTCTAGCCTTGCCCAGTCATGGTGAGGCCACCATCTGAAGAGTTTCGCCTTAGGAGTAGGAATGAACTGGATGTCGTCTTCCCCCATCGCATATAAACTGCGATTTTGAAAACTTATCCTAAATTGCCATGGGCCAATAAAAAGAATAAATTACTTTGCTTTTAAGTAAAATAACAAGCACAAAAACATACACATGAGATGTGTGAGCTTGATTTCTAACTCAGAAGGCTTATTGAAATTAAAAGGGTATCTGCCCGTCGTAGTCTCGCATTAGCAGCATACCCCCTTAACCTCGGCTAAGAAATTCGGGGAAAAGAAAGGCAATCTCTACATCGCAGTCTCGCGTTCGAGGTCGTATCTTTCTTAACACCATCATAAATATCCTATGGCGGCCCAGGTCCGGCGGCCGAGTTGTGTGTGCCATGTGTAGTGTTTAAAATAGTAAAGCATACACAACAATTTATAATCACAAGATAATCTATTTTAAACAAAATTAAAATAAATTTCTAAACTATCGACCTGCATAAAAAAAAAAAAAAAAAAAATCAAGTCAGTAAAGTATTTAAACAAGATAAAAATGGCCTAAGTCCTCAAAGTCCCTAGTGGAGTCGCCAAGCTATTGCGACATCTTTTTCTAAGCGCCCACGATCGGGTACGAGCGCCTAAGGAGGCTAATGGCTCGGCGAATTTGTTAATGCCCGGACTCTCCTAAGTCCACCAATTCACAACTTTAATAGTTTAAGTTTTTAACCCGTAAGTCAATTTTAAAATAGAGTCGCCACTAATCAATTTGGGGTGGGTTGATTAGAACCCAAGTGAAGTACTGGGAGAATTACTCGCTTCGCGCAACCAGAGAAATTAGGATCGAGGACTTAATTACACTAGTTAATCACTAATGCCCTTCGGTACCTAATCTTGTTTAAACCCGAAGTTTTTGGATGTTTGGGGGATTTTCCATGCATTTTTGGAAAAAACAATTTTTTTTTAGTTTTTTTCTCATTCTTTTGGACATAAAAGGGTTTTTTTAATTTTCAGATATTTTTAGAAAAATACAAGTCTTTTGGAATTTTATAGAAAATTTGGGCTTTTTATGAATTTTGGCATTTTTTTTGGATTTTTGGGATTTTTGGAAAATATGAAATATTTTTGATTTTTTTGATTTTTCGGAAAATAAAAATATTTTTAAATATTTTAAGTATTTTTCGAAAATAAATTATTTTTATTTTTGATTTTTTTGGAAAATAAAACATTTTAAAACATTTTTAGATAATTTTTTTTTTTTATTTTCTCGAAATTAAAAGGTTTTTTAATATTTTTTTGAAAATAAATTATTTTTGATTTTTGAAAATTATTTATTTATTTAAAATATTATTTATATTAAAATAATATAAAAACAGCCGGGTCGGGTCCGCGGGTTGGGTCCGACCCGAGCCGACAACTCGAACGTTGCGGGCCCGACTTAGATTTTTTTGCCCTTTTTCTTATTTATTTATTTATTTATTTTGGTTTTAAACGGCGTCGTGGCGGGTGTTTGGGTATGCCCGGCCCAACTCGACGACTCCGGCCCGACAAAGCATGCTCCACGACCTGGCTCCCTGCAAAAACCCTACCCAGATCCGACTTGACTTGCAACTCGGCTCCCACTGCCCCCTAAAGTGTGGAAACCCTACCCAGTTCGTGGCCCCGGATCCAACCCGTCGACCCGAGGCCATGACGAAAAATTGGGAACCCTAGGGTTCCCGATTCGAGGCGCCGATGGGGAGAAAGGGGGATCACCGGAGCTGGTGGCGACGACTATGAGGGGGGCGATGATGACGATGGTGACGATGGCGGTCCTTCCTACCTTCGGTGAGATGGCGGATGGCGAGCGGCAGAGATGACGACGGCGAGGACCTGCGCAGCACCCCCCTTTCCCCTTCGACTTCCTTCTCTCTCTCTCTCTCTCCCTCTCTCCAGTGAGGCTCGGGTTTGAGGCCGTGAGCCCTCGGCCCCCCCTAAAGTCTCTCAGTGGGGTGTCCAAGGGCTGCGACTTCAATCCCCCTACCTTCCTCCTTCCTCCGTGTGTCTTGCTGCGGGATTGACGACCTATTTATAGGCCGAGGGGCGGCCGGTCAACGAAGCTAGACCGTCGGTTGCAAAGGCCTTCGCCGGCCGAACCGCGACCCATCCGACACCAACTCCTTTTGCTCCACGTGCGTCGGCATCCAGTACCAGCTCTTCCTACTCCACATCCCATCGTTGTCCATCCACCCCTCCTCCGGTGTCGCGCCCCTGCTGCAGAGACGCGAGGAAGGAGAAGACCCAGTGGGGCCGGGTGGGGCGGAAATGGGCCGCTAAGGCCCACGCGAGGGCTGTTTCTGTTTTCTTTTTCCTTTTTTTTTTTTTCCAGTTTTCTTCCGTTTTTTTCGTTTTTGTTCGTTTTTTTCGGTTTTTAGACAAAAATAGAATAAAATAAAACCTATATATATTTTTTAAATAGAAATAAAATGAACTTAATTAAAAATAAAAATTTAGACGTCAATAACTTGTATTTATGTTTTTATTCGTCTATGTATTCTTTTTCAAAAATGCACCTTCAATTTGCCGGCAAATATTCACTTGTCAACAGGCTGGAGTCATTAGTTCAAATCCAACAGAAAGGAGAAACTAGAGCTGCTAGTCTCTCTGTCCAACTCAACAATTAAAAACGCAGAGAGTAAAGGTGCATGCCCTACCAAGGTAGAACTTTACGTAGTGTTTATTACACTAAGGCACTCTGAAAAATCTAAACATTTAATTCCTCGCTAATTCAGACCTGAATAATAAGGAAAACCGGTGTCGTCAAGCCACTGGTTACCTTGAATGAAAGACTCGACAGTGAACTGATTTGCCTCTGTTGAGCTGGTAATAACTTTGTACCCCGGCCATTTCACTCGGTCACTTGTGTTTGAACCCGGGCCTCTATTCTGGTACTCCCCATAGAAGAGAGTGCTCAAGCCAGCCGAGCCGCGGTACTCTGACCATCCAGCTGGGTCCACCAGGTCGCCAATGTAGGATTGCATGATCACCGTCCTCGAGAATTGCTTCCACGGACGGCCAAGAAATGTCTTAACTGATGACTGTACAGGTGCAAGGTCTGGTGCGGCTGCAAAGTTGCAGCCAAGGAACGACATCCCGGTTTGCGCAAGCGGATCTTCTCTGCCCTGGGCAGTGAACACATTCCCGTGTCCCTCGCTTGGTTTGCGCGCATACAAGTTGCAATTCTGAAAAACGACCGCCGCATCTCCAAATATAAAATCGGTTGTGCCATATATATCGCAGTCACGGTAGAACTGGCGATGACTGTGCACATACAACGTGTCTTGGTAGCTCGAGAAGTTACACTGGAAGAGCGCTGACTTGTCCGACCTGCTCCTAAAAGCCGCTGCCTGACCCTTCGTGGGCCCCGCAAAATTCTCAAAGGCGACCCCTTTAGCGAGAAATCCATCACCCTCAATAGCTGCAGATGGAGAATATAACATTAAATATTATTGATTTAATCACGTATCCTTTTAGGAATTGAACCGAGTAGGTTAACATAATTGAGAGCAACTGGCATAAAATGAAAATCAGAAGTGTATGTACCAAAGTATAAGAAACGCCTTAGTATCAAAAAATGGTACATTGATAAAATGAACACCCCTAGGTCTTCCTACTATATGATAAGAATGTAAGCGCTGGTGATAAGTTTCTTAATGGTACAACGAAATAACAAGAAACATGGTGAGAACAAGAGACATAAAAATAACGAGCAGATTCATAAATTCACTTGGAAAAGAACAGATGGTGGCCGATTGGCAAGCAGAGCAATTTGTTTTTGGATCTGAAATGAATGTGTATTTTCTATTTTATTAGAAATTGAGTTTCAAGAACGCACCGACGGTCGCCGACAAGTAAGAAGTCCACCCATCGACGCTGTTCCGGTTGCCCTTGATCGATGTCTTCTCGATCCCGTCGCCTACAAACATGAGGTTGGTCTTTGTTTTGCTCACCGTGACATACTCAAAATAGTCCCCCTCTTTGATGTAGATGACAAACCTGTTCGAAAAAGGAAATTAGGGAACACGGAAGGGAGGTTTCTATAATTTTAAATATAATAACAACATTACCATAACAACAAAACAAAGATCTCGTTTTCAAAGTTGCCAGTGAAAGGAAAGTGAAAAAGGTAAAGAGAGAACCACTATTTCATATTTCTTGATTTAGTTGTTTTCTTGTCACAAATAGTCCTCCAATTTTGGAATTTCCTTTTTATTTAGTCATCCTCGTTCCTTCTTATTTATATGCAACTCTCCCTACATTAATGAAAACGAAGTAGTGAAGAAGAATTAGTTTCATTTCCATTCGACTCTTCTCATTTCCACTGGACAAAGTCATTAGTTATATTTGTAGCGGCAATCGGAGAACCCCTTGGCTGTATCAGAAGTGGGAAAATAATCCGTTTTATAGTATTTGCAATTTGACAAAATAGACATATACAAGTAATTGATTGTTGATGCTGTAAAAGTCCCTTGCTTTATAGTTAAATCACATTTATTAAAAAATGGAACGCTATTCATGCAATGAAAGAATAAGTATTGACATCTAAATGAACTAGGACAATGTTCTCTAAATAAGCTGACTATAATTCGACCTAAGTATTTAATAACGATCATCGAAAGACAACTCTCATTAATGACGTTTATATGTAGTTCTTTTTAACCAAAGATACAACCACTGGGATTCGCTCCAGTGGCCACCCTTCCAACATGGAAGGGGGAGGTGAGGTTCAAACCCCCACCTTTTCAGGGAGGGATGGGGTGGGGACGCGCAAGTTTCGGGGAGTGGGTTTCGACGCCCACGCCCTGCAAAGAGGCAGGGCAAAAGTCCGAGAGTGAGTGTAGATTAGGTATAGAGTAGGACTGACAAAAAAAAAAAGAATACGAAAAAAGTTGGGGGGGAAAATTAAGGAAATTTACATCTTGAAAAGGAGTTTTAGCGAATAAATAAGTATTTCCGAGTGTGGGTTGAATTAACGATTTGAAACAATAAATCAATTAGGTAATGAGTAAAAGGCCGCAAGACGAACAAATCGACAATAAATCAATGAGTTAGTGAGTACAAGGCTGCAAGAGAAACCAATCGAAGGGCCATTAATTGAAGAACAAAATCATCAGCTCCCATTGAAAAAAAAAGCTGTAATCTACGAAGAAAGAAACTAAGAAAAACCAAGAACATAGAATAACTGGGGATAGCCCAAGACACATCCGATGCACATTAGCAGAGGATGTGAATGTGGAAAATAGATAATAATAATAAAAATAGCTATAAGCCATATGCAGCTGTACATCTTCAGGGATTCAAATGAAACCTTCTCTTCTACTTTCGATTTCAAGTTAATGCAATGTATTTACTAGTCAACTAATCCTCAAGAACACAGCACCACTAAAAATAGCTATTAGCCCTAATGGTCACATTAAGATCGAAATTTGAAAAAACAATACTACTAAAACTAGTTAAATGTGTGAAAATTATAAAAATACCTGGTGTTGCTGTTGTCCGGAGCAGCTGCCACAGCATCGTTGATGGAGGTGAAGTTACCAGATCCATCCTTCGCCACCACAAGATCGAACTTTGTCGCATCCGTTGGTGTTTGCACCAATAGGCTATCTTCTGAAGACATCCACGCTGGGAACCTCTCTCTAATACCATGTCCAGAAGGATTATTGACGCCGCGCATCTTTGTCAGGAGGAATAGTGAATTGCTTACGTGGCGTGAGATGTTCAAGAGCCTATCCTTCATGCTGTCCCCGAGATTCAGATCATCTGTGTGGGGATCGAGCTCGTCGGTGCAAGTGTAAACATTGGTCATCACTCCGCTGAGGAGGGACTGAAGGTCATAATAGTGGCGTATAGTGACTTTCGAGCTCTCAAGGTAGGAGACGGCATTGTCAAAGTCATCGAGGGTGGCACGAGATAGCTCAAGGCAGATGTCCACGGCTTGCCTTTCGAGCGTGCTGAGCTTCTCAGGGAAATGGTTCTTCATGACCGTGCAATGCGTTGAGGTGGCTCTCACTTCGGAGGCGGACTGGTGAAGAATGGCGGATATGATCTCCGGGAGGGACATGGAGGCAAGGCCCGTGAAGGAGGCGAGAGTGGAGACACAGAGGTCCGAGTAGGAGTGCCTCGGCACCTGGAGTGAGTTACTTGGAGTTGGCTGTTGGCGTTTTTGGCGGGGATGAGGTTGGGCAAGAGGGAGAGGAATAAGAAGATAATCATGGGGTGTACCTTGGAAGTGGACATGGTTGAGTGTGTTGAGTATGGGAGCATTGATCTTTATGATAGTTCCTGCACTCGAGTAATAGAAGCAACTAGAGAGAGAGAGAGAGAGAGAGAGAGAGAGAGAGAGAGAGAGATGTTTGACTCAATAATCTACTTTGATTAATTAACAACAGGACTCGAGATCTCAAGGTAAGCAAAATGATGACAGAGAAAATGCCAATCGTGAAGAGTTCTGTTGCTAATCTACTAGTCTATCTTGACTATTATCTTCAACTGATGAACAAAACCTCAATCACAAATAATCCTTAACGAGGGAGGAAGGAGGACCTAAAAGGATGGCAAGTATGAAAGTAGGAGCCGGAATGAGGTTGCTGAGTCTTGAACCAAGAGTCAGATTAAAATCGCATGAGAAGATCTAACGCTCCGTTTGCTCTGATGATGGCTCGGTCCTATCTTCTCTGATACAACAAGAAGAATGAGCGATCCATACCATGTCATTGCATAAATAATGTCAAATGAGATTAAGCTTAAGGAATCTTACCTCAATCACCATTTGCAGATTGCAGCATAGTTGATTTGTTTTAGGATGAGAAGAAACAAAGACAACATTTTATTGTATTGGCAAGAGGCCGATTTATACAGAATTTCGAGGCGCCTCCTTTGGTATAGAGTTGTCATCTATGAAAATCACCGCATCAAAATTATCTAAAAAGAATTGGCTATTATACTTTTAAGGAGGTTTTCCTACGTCATTACCATTTTAGGTTCATTTAATTTTGGAATTGACAAAAAAAAGGAAGCCATTATGTTCATTTAATTAAGGACTTGACAAAAAAAGGATGCAGTCTCCGATTTCATTCTATAATAGAAGACTGAGTGAAAGGAATATATTCTTTCATTGGTAAGATTAGATTATACTGGTATAATAAGATTAGATTATACTGGTATAATATTAGATTCTACTAACCAATTATACCATATCTTGAAGTCACTACTTGAATTGAAGGTTCTAAGATTTGCACTATTTGTTGGGGGCTTACAATACATAATAGAGGGGGGTTGAATAGCTTGTTTTAGAAAACTTAACAATCTTTTGTGGAAAATAGATTACGCTAAATAGGATCTAGTCAATGTGATGTTTCAAAACTCGTAATCGTATAGTAGCAGATAACGATATATAGTGATTTGATTTTATCCCCATGCCTACTTTGCTCTTGAAACTAATAGCATTAAGTCGAGCTGGATTACATTACTAATTTGCTTAGAAAGTTATAATTAGCAAACACTTATCTTATCACATAATAGATCACGCTATCAGAACTTAGTTGCTACTCTTACTCTTGTACACTCAATCTTTAGTACAATTACTAATACGGCACGAATACAATACTTATAAAAACAATCCAAAGAGAACATATCCCTTATAACACAAGTAGAAGCAAATTTTCATATCTCGTTATGTCACTCTCTCTCTCTCTCTCTCTCTCTCTCTCTCTCTCTCACTCATTTGGCTTTAGAGATCTTATCTTTTATAATATTCTTCAATCTGTCCGTTAGAGCTGGATTGGAAAAGCAAAGAGTCGTTAGAGTTACTGTTGAGTTGCTATCCAAAAATAGAACTGTCCATACAATCATTTTCATGAACTTTTGTAGGCTATCTAAATGGGCTGTAGTCTTTGATAGACCTGTCAAAATGCCTAACTTCTAGATTACTATTTCCATTTGGATTTTGCTGTTGTGCGAATCTATAGCCACAATAGCTATTTTACTAAACTAACAAACATTTCACAGTACCAATAACCTACTATTAGTAGCATCCACATAGGCATTGTCACAAGCTGATCTTCTAAATTTGTTGGTATTGTTTATAGAAAACCATATCAAGACATGTTCCAATTTTTGTCCACCGGATCACATCATGGATATTATGTAGCCCTTTATTACAAATATCTGCACATGTCTTAGTAAACATTATACTAAACATACCATCATCTTGTGACAATGTTTTCCGAATTTACTAAACATACCATCATTCGAATTTACTAAACATACCATATTATGTAGCCCTTTCAAATTTTTAATGTTTTTTGAATTTACTAAACATACCATCATCACCATCTTCTTCATCATCTATAGAAAGTAAAGCACACGAATTGCTGCCACCACAGAATTTTCCATTTTCGTTGTCACTCCCATTGTTCGAGTGCCATCATCATCTTCTACAGTCCACCAATCATGATTCCGCCATCACTGACTTTCACTTGGAACCGCCATCAAGAATCCATAGCCACCACCGACCACGAAGCCTAGGGCAATGAACCTTCACTACGACCTGAATCTATTCCTTTTACCACCTCAGACATTGTTGGCAACAGCCATCCAATAGTTCCAGGCCATAGTGGTCAGGTTGTGTGTGACATCCAGATTTTGGGGTCCTAATTTCGACTGGATAAATAGGGCCGTTTTCATTCAGTTGAAGCTGGGGGTTGTGAAATTGAGGAATATGAGGGATTTTTGGATAAAGAAAATAATCAATTTGATAAGTGAGACATCAATTGATTTTATGGGAGTCAATTTAATTTGAATCAAGAGGGATTAAGGGTCGCCTTTGGTTGTGCTTTTAGGATTTAAATTGGTTCTATGGACAAGCCAAGATGTGAATTAAAGTATGGTGACATTGGATTATTTTTATGGACTTTAATTGGATTCAATTGAAAGAAGAATTGAAGAAATCGATATGTACAAGATTTGGACCCCGGCGGAGAAAATAAAATGGACCTATTGAAAATAGTTGTGGAGGAAGTTAAGTTAGTGGGTTGTGACATCACCAATGATGTCATATGGTGGGGCCACCTTGGTGGATTAAAGAAAGAAAAAGGAAAAGGAAAAGAAAAGGGGAGAGAGAGGGAGTGGGCCCCACATCTTCTTCAACCTTGAGCAAGAGAGAGAGAGGAAATGGAGAAAAGGAGAAGAGGGAGTCGGCCGAGCCCCCTTGCCGTCGACGCCGCCCTTGCCCGCTTGCGTGCGAGCCGCCGTCGCCCGTTCGCCGTGCGTCGCCGCGCCGTTCGCTGTCCGCCTCGCCCGTCGCCCGCCTCACCGTGCTCGCCCGTGCCCGGCAGCCGCGTCTGCCGGCCCCCTCGCGCCGGCGGCCACGCCAGCCCGTCACCGCCATCCTCCGCCGGCCGTCGGCCGAGCCACCTCTCCCCTCCCTTAGCCCCCTTCTCGCCCAAGCCGCCGCCGTAGCCTCCGTCGCGCCTCCGTTCAGCCCCCGTCCGGCGCCTACGGCGAGCAAGGAAAATTGGGTTTTTCAGCCCATTCAAGGGCTGTTTCGGCTCGCCTTCCTGGCCGCGGATGTGAGATCGCCTTTAGGGAAAGTCGATCCCGGCGTCGCCCTCTTCGATTTGAGCTAAGCGGTGTCCAAATCCGTGAGTTTATCTCACTAATCCTTTATTAGACGGTTAATTATGCCCTAAGTATGTTTAGTTTGAATTAAGCATGTTTAGGTGGATAGATTAAATTATTTTATTATAAGGTGGATTAAGAAATCGGTTTAAGATTAATTGTGTTTAATTAAAGTTAAAAGGGGTTAATTAAAGTTAAGTGGTGATGTGACTTAATTGGATTTTAATTTAGATTTATTTAATTGTTCGAAATTCGGCTGATTTAAAATAATATTAAAATATTCGAAATTAATTAAATATTATTATTTATTTAAAAAACGGAAAAATTTATTTTTAGCCCCGATTGCTCGAATTTCGTGTTGATCACTCTTTGTGCTGTTATAATTTAAATTTGATGCTTGATTTGTGGCGAATTGAGTGTGATTGCGTTAATTAGGGGTTATGTGTAGAAATTCCAAGTGTAGGAATTGGTGGGGTTTTGGTCGTGATTGACCGTCTATTAGAGGCCGTGCCGAGTGGGGCCGTGATGCCACTAGTTGATTGACCACCTTTTCGAAGGTCGTGCCGAGTGGGGCCGTGATGCCACTACTTGATTGACCACCTTTTTGAAGGTCGTGCCTCGTGGGGCCGTGATTACCACCGATTGTTGAGTCTACCTTTAGGGTCGTGGTTGGGAACATTGATTGATTTGATAGAATGACATGTAATCGGCCGAGCCGATTGATCGCTGAGACGATCCAAGTGGTTGATTGATTGATGACGTAATTGTGCCTCGCTTATTTAATTGTCACATTTGCACATGATTGAATGATATGAACTGTACTAACCTGCAGGCGCGGACTATTGCGAGGTAAGTCTTCTTGATGTGTGGCTAGATCATGCTTTGGGGTGTATTTTCTTTCTAATAGGGGCTTAGGAGGGGTGAACTTGCTTTGAGACAATGTCTCACCTCGTTGTGGGAAAAATATTTCGGGGCCGTAGATGACGATTCCAGTGGAGAAAAGTGGACTGTCGGTGTAGTTGGGCAAGGAGTTGCAGAGTCAAGAAGATGAGGGATCGGCGATCGGGTCGATTAGTAGTTTTAGGACTGTTCCTTCTTTTGGTAGGCCAATCTCTAGTGTGTAGGTTCCGACCCATTTTGGTTGTCTGTAATCCTTGTTTGACTTTGTTAAGCATGTTGGCTTGTATTAAATTGATTTTTGTTCCTCTTTTGTTCTATCTCGCTTTTAAATTGTCGGGGTTTCTTAATACGTTCCGCATGCACATAATAAAATAAAATTGGGTCGGCGACACTACCTGGGAATGTCGCAATTTCACGACCATGGCGGGTTATTCACGTGTCTCGAGGTTTGAGGCGTGACAACCCCGTTTAAGTGATATCAGAGCATGGTCTGTGTATGGAGTGATAAGGTGCGATGAGTCATGGGATAGTTAGTGGGAAAGGCTTTAATATTCTAATGCATGTGATTGATAGTTGCTTGGTAGCTTGCTTGTGTGGTCGCTCAGTGTTGATTTTGGAAGCGGGCGTCTATGTTGAGCCTGTTGTGTGAGTGACCGAGTGTCGTAGGCCACTTAGTGAGGGTTGTAGGCCCTGTGTTTTGGGGCAGGCCGCCGTTGAAAGTTGGTGCCCATGGTTTCCCGGGTAGAGCGCAAGTTGGGGCCAGTGCGAGTGGTAAAGCATTGTCTCTAGTCAATGCTGGGGTAGTAGCCCCCGAAGGTTCAAGATTCGCTCGGTTATTGAGAATACTTGAGAGTTTGGGAGACAAAATGGCAGTAGGCCGCCGCTTCAGTCATTGTTACCGCCATCACCGTTAGTGCCGCCAAGGCCGTTGTTACCGTTGTTTCTACCGCTGCCAGTGTTGTGACCATTGTTGTGGCCATGCTTGTTGAGGTCTAATATGGAGTTGTGATCGAGGATCAAGCCACCGTATCTGAGTTAAAGTTTAGTTCAGACAAAAATGGGAATTGATTGGGGAAAAAGCCGATGTCAGAAGAAAGGTGACATGTTTCACCCAACTGGGAGAGTAGAACTGGCAAGTCAGTGCTCAACTCGATAGTTGTGTGTCGTGTCCGTAAGAAAAGACATGGATCTGTTCCGTGTTGTAAGAGGGAAGAGACTTGTTACAGATGTCGCCAGTAAGGCTGTTTGATCAAAGATGGTCCATATAGGCAGACAAAATCACAGTTGTTTCTATCACCGCCATTGATAAGATAGAGCAGAGGAAATATGCCTCGGGATATTTAGTGGGGTGCTTGGAACGGATCTCAGTGCAAAGAAGGGTGCGTGGTATTCCTTGATGGGAGCTAGATGACTCACCGATGGTGTGCCGAGTTGGTGAAAGGGAGGCATGAGTTAGCCCGAGGTCGAGTGAAAAGGGAACACGGTTTGAACGTGGCCGACATGACCATCAAGTTATGAATTGTCTGTGTAAGTTCAGGGGAATGTAAGCGCTGTTATTGCAGGTGAGACGCCACTAAGATGGCTAGAAGAGCATGAAGGGATTGACCATGCATCGATCAAGGGAGGAGTACTTTTGAGATGCTTTTACTAGAGTAGCATAGCAGGATTTTCAGGGAAAGTTGTAGGATTTTTGTTGTGATGATAAAGTGATGGAAAGATGAATCTTTGACGACAGTTGTGCTTGAAGGGTTTGCTTAAGTATGACTTGGAAGTCATTTATCAAAAGACTTGGCTCAAGGAGCTTTCTGTGGTTTTGAATCGTGGCAGTGATGTAATTCAGCTTGTTCAGTTAGCGTGCGGAAGTTTTGGGTTACTAAAAGTCGAAGAGGAACTTCAATCATTGTTATTCGTCTCGGAAGATGACTTGGTTCAGTGTTCTGGTTATCAAATCCACATGGCAACTGTAATGGATGCGTCAGTTGAGGGGTCGGACATGGAGAATATAATTGTGGTACGAAGTTTTCTAAAAGTATGTTATGGTTTGTTGTCGGGGTTGTTGTCGGGAAGAGAAATAGAGTCGTGATTGAATTAGTACCCGGAATGAGCCGGTCCCTAAGGCTCCTTCTTGGATGGTGTTACCCGAGTTAGAAAGGCGAAGGTGCAGATGCAAGAATTTTTGGATAGGGGATTCATGTGTTCCAGTGCATCACCTTGGGAAGCACCTGTTCTATTTGTGAAGAAGAAAGTTGGTTTGTTGTGGTTGTGCATTGATATTTCTCAAGACCGACTGGAGGTCAGGGTGTCATCGGTTGAGGATTAAGAAGAAAGACATACCGAAGTTGGCATCTTGCATTCAATACAGCAGTCATGAGTCCACTGTAATGCTGTGTGGTCTGACGGATACCTTAACTAATTGTTTGGGTCTTATGAGCAGAATGTGCAAGGGTACTTAAATCAGTTGTGATCGTGTTCAGTGAAGTTATCTTGGTGTGTTCAAAGAGTGCTAAGGGGCACGAGAGACAGTTAAAGATGATACTTCAGACCTTGAGGGCTCTTGAATTTTATGCTAAGTTTGGTTAGTGCAAGTTTTGGATGGCTTGTGTATCGCTTGAGATTCACGTGATTTTAGGCGAAGAAATCTTCGTGGACCCCGTCAAGATTAAAGCAGTGAACAGTTGGCCGAGATTGACTGCAGTGACAGAGATCAGAAGTTTTTGGGTATAACAAAGTGTTACAAACAGTACGTATATGGGTTTTCTTTCAGTGTTAGCATCGCCGTTGACAAGACTATTGAGGAAGGAAGAAAAGTTCGTGTGGATAGATGAGTGCGGGTGTAGTTTTCAAGAGCCTAAGAAGAGGCTGACTATTGCACTTGTGTGGGCAATTCTGTCTAGTCCTGGAGGGTGTGAGATCTTCAGTGATGTATCATTTAAAGGATTGGGTGGCTTAATGATGCAGTATGATAGGGTTATTGCATGTGTGTCTCGTCAGTTGAGACCTTATGAACCGAATTTCCTGACAGACGACTTGGAACTCACGGCAACAATTTCCGCTCCGAATATCTAGAGGTATTATTGGTGTAAAGGGAGACTCCAAATCTTTATCGACCGTCAAAGCCTCAAAGTATTTATTCTCCTAGGAGGAATTGAATGATATAGCGCTGTAAACCAAATCTTTTGAAGGACTTGGATAGTGGTATCTAGTATCACCCGGAAGGATGAAAGAAGTCACGATGCTTTGAGTCAAGAGTCTTCAATTGTGCATAGACTGGCTAAAGTATAGATTTTATTTAGAAAAGGTTCAAAATTTGGTTTTCAAAAAAAAAAAAAAAAAAAAATTGAACCAGATGCTCAAGTTTTAATCGGCGCCTAGTTGACAGACAGAAATGTTCAGAAAGTCTGATAAGAGGATACTAGTACAAAAGAAATTGACTTTGAGATTTCTAAGGATGGAAAGTTCGGGTTTCATGAGTGATTGAATACACTTGATAGTGTAGCACTTAGGGAAAAGATTTTATTAGAAGTTCACTATAGTATTGCGGTTTTAACCAGAGGGTGCAAGTAAGTCAGAATCGGCATCAATTCAATTGATAGGCTGATATGAAAATAGATATCGCCAAGTAGGTTGCAAGTGCCAGAGTTGTCAGTAAGTGGAAGTTTAGTAATGTAGACTCAGAGGATTTTACCATCACTCGAGAGTTCGGAGTGGGGATGAAAATATATCACAATGGGACATTGTGATGAGCTTACTAAGGATTCAGGAGATCATTGATACCATTTGAGGATAGTGGTCGATTGATAGATGGAGTTGGTCTGCTTTGATACAATACGAATAGATTCTGACTTTGATTGGATAAGTTGGGCATTTCATCGGCGCGACTTTAGTGCTTTTCTCTGAGTTGGCCACTCACGAGATAACTAGACTAGCTGGGTGAGTTATTAAGGACTTTAAGGCAAATAGACTTGGCGATTCGACCAGGAATCGACTTCTCAACCATGTTCATCTTTAGAGATCATTGCGGCACAGTATAAAATCGAATTAAGATCAGAGATAGGTCAGTTCGACTGAGACGAATGACCAATCGTGGGTGACCCTACTAAATTGGAAAACTCTCATCGACTCGCACTAATTTGATCTTACTGTCATTTTGGTATCCTGTGTCTGTATTTGAATCCTCGAGATTTTCACAACAATCGAGAATCAACACTGTGTTGAGTGGGTCCATTGTGGCTCGAAGGAAATCGACCACGGGTCATTTGTCCTAAAAAGTTCTGAGAACTACCTAGTAGCCTAGGTCACACCAAAAGCGCGTCAGAGTGAAATTAACCACCAATCTAAGTTCGATTTCAGAAATTTGAAGATTTTGTTATGTTATGGATTGGGTATACCGAAGTGTTTGGGCATCGGATAATTCACCAGCATAGAGTGCCAGGGATGATTTATATCTCGAATCCAGATTAGAGATTACATGTTTGGCAGAGTTTTCAGGGGATTCTTTCTTAAGCAGTGCATAACGAGGGTACGTAATTCGGTGGTAAAAAGAAAGTGGAGAAAGATCACGGACCAAAGTCGGCTCGAAATCGGTGTTTGTAGTGGTCGGATCGGTGTCGAGTGAAGACTAGACGGGCGCCGAAATTTTCAGTCATTGAGCTTCAAGGGTTCATTAGGGAGTTGAGAAGAAGAGATCGATGTGAACGACAGGGTGTCATATATGAGAAGTTCAGTTCAGTTGTCGGTTCGAAAGAAGCGAGATTTGGTATACCAAGATGGTATCCTTGATCAAAATGGTTGGACAACACCATGAGACCGAAGGATTAGCTTGGAATAGTGAGACTCGGCGAAACGAAAATATCCACACCTTTTGTATAAGGATTGGTAAAGGTTTAAATTTCGAGGACGAAATTTTTATAAGAGGGCAAGAGTTGTGACATCCAGATTTTGGGGTCCTAATTTCGACTGGATAAGTAGGGCCGTTTTCGTTCGATTGAAGCCGGGGTTGTGAAATTGAGGAATATGAGGGATTTTTGGATAAAGAAAATAATCAATTTGATAAGTGAGACATCAATTTATTTTATGGGAGTTAATTTAATTTGAATCAAGAGGGATTAAGGGTCGCCTTTGGTCGTGCTTTTAGGATTTAAATTGGTTCTATGGACAAGCCAAGATGTGAATTAAAGTATGGTGACATTGGATTATTTTTATGGACTTTAATTGGATTCAATTGAAAGAAGAATTGAAGAAATTGATATGTACAAGATTTGGGACCCGGCGGAGAAAATAAAATGGACCTATTGAAAATAGTTGTGGAGGAAGTTAAGTCAGTGGGTTGTGACATCACCAATGATGTCATGTGGTGGGGCCACCTTGGTGGATTAAAGAAAGAAAAAGGAAAAGGAAAAGAAAAGGGAGAGAGAGAGAGGGAGTGGGCACCACATCTTCTTCAAACTTGAGCAAGAGAGAGAGAGGAAAGGGAGAAAAGGAGAAGAGGGAGTCGGCCGAGCCCCTCCTTGCCGTCGACGCCACCTAGCCGCCCGCGCGCGAGCCGCCGTCGCCCGTTCGCCGTGCGCCGCCGCGCCGTGCCGCGCCGCCGTCGCCCGTCCGCCTCGGTCGTTAGCTCGCCTCGCCGTGCTCGCACGCGCCCAGCAGCCGTGTCCCGTAGCCCCCTCGTGCCGCCGGCCGCGCCGGCTGCCGCCGCCGTCCTCCGCCCCGCCGCGCCGGCCGAGCCACCCTCTCCCCTCCCTTAGCCCCCTCCTCGCCCAAGCCACCGCCGTAGCCTCCGTCGCGCCTCCGTTCAGCCCTCGTCTAGCAGCCACAGCAGCAAGGAAAATGGGTTTTCAGCCCATTCAAGGGCCGTTTCGGCCGCCTTCCCGACCCCGGGATGCGAGATCGGCTTTGGAGAAAGTCGATCCCGACGTCGCCCTCTTCGATTTGAGCTAAGCGGTGTCCAAATCCGTGAGTTTATCTCACTAGTCCTTGATTAGACGGTTAATTATGCCCTAAGTATGTTTAGTTTGAATTAAGCATGTTTAGGTGGATAGATTAGATTATTTTATTATAAGTTGGATTAAGATATCGGTTTAAGATTAATTGTGTTTAATTAAAGTTAAAAGGGGTTAATTAAAGTTAAGTGGTGATGTGACTTAATTGGATTTTAATTTAGATTTATTTAATTGTTCGAAATTCGACTGATTTAAAATAATATTAAAATATTTTGAAATTAATTAAATATTATTATTTATTTAAAAAAACGGGAAAATTTATTTTTAGCCCCGGTTGTTCGAATTTTGTGTTGATTCTTTGTTGTCTTTGTTAGAATTTAAATTTAATGCTTGATTTATGGCGAATTGAGTGTGATTGCGTTAATTAGGGGTTATGTGTAGAAATTCCAAGTGTAGGAATTGGTGGGGTTTTGGCCGTGATTGACCGCCTATTAGAGGCCGTGCCGAGTGGGGCCGTGATGCCACTAGTTGATTGACCACCTTTTCGAAGGTCGTGCCGAATGGGGCCGTGATGCCACTAGTTGATTGACCACCTTTTCGAAGGTCGTGTCGAGTGGGGCCGTGATGCCACTAGTTGATTGACCACCTTTTCGAAGGTCGTGCAGAGTGGGGCCGTGATGCCACTAGTTGATTGACCACCTTTTCGAAGGTCGTGCCGAGTGGGGCCGTGATGCCACTAGTTGATTGACCACCTTTTCGAAGGTCGTGCCGAGTGGGGCCGTGATGCCACTAGTTAATTGACCACCTTTTCGAAGGTCGTGCCGAGTGGGCCGTGATGCCACTAGTTGATTGACCACCTTTTTGAAGGTCGTGCCGAGTGGGGCTGTGATGCCACTAGTTGATTGACCACCTTTTTGAAGGTCGTGCCACGTGGGGCCGTGATTACCACCGATTGTTGAGTCTACCTTTAGGGTCGTGGTTGGGAACATTGATTAATTTGATAAAATGACATGTAATCGGCCGAGCCGATTGATCGCTGAGACGATCCAAGTGGTGTCACGCCCCGATCCTCAGGCACGCGCACATCCCTTACCTTTGGTCGATTTTAAAATGCGATATCCCAGGACTATGTATCGCCGACCCTTTCATTTATATATACACATGCAGAAGTAGTTAAAAATCCCCAGACAATCAAACAATGGGATAGAAAATCAGGTCACAATTTCTCTTATTGAAATTCACAACTATACAAGTACAGGATTTACAAAGAGGATAGGACTAAGCCCGGGATCATCATCCCAGTCCTCCTCAAGTCTTTCACCACTAGATTCAATTTCTTCAAACTCCATCTCCTTCTTCTCGCTCATCTTTGACTTCAAATGCTGGCCAACCTTCGGGAAATCTAGGGGCCTGAAATGTAATCCCACAATAGGGATGAGACTATGTCTCGGCAAGTTCTACCCTCTAAGACCCGATTAGTAAACTAATACACCTTAGGGCTGCCTAAGCACAACATGAGTCAGAGGACTTACCTTGGCCTCAGATTCCACCTGCATGTTAGCTCAATTCAAAACAGGCACCCAAGCAATCACATCACAGATCAAAGCATCGATCACATCGACTTAGTCGATCACACGCCAACAAGACTACTCATGGTCATTCTCAATCAATCAATCAATTCACCGCAACATCAGATCAAAACGATGATCAATCGATCTAGTCGATTTCATATCCAACAAACTAAGCAGTTCCCATAATGCATGTCAAGATGTCGAGCACACGTGCATTCTCTTAGGCACTAGTTCGCCAAAGTGATGCATCAAATCACCGAGCCCACGTGTCTCTTTTATGATGCCATACTTAAATCTCTGGGCCCACGTGCCTTCTCCAAAGTGATGCATCAAGTCATCGAGCCCACGTGCCCTTTTTACAATGCCAAATTCTGTCACCGAGATTAAATGGCTTTACGGTCCCACTCGACCTTTTCAAGATTCAATGGCTTTACGGTCCCACTCGACCACTTGCAAGATTTAATGGCTTTAAGGTCTCACTCGACCAAGGTCCCACTTGACCTTTTCAAATTCAATGGCTTTACGGTCCCACTCGACCACTTGCAAGATTTAATGGCTTTAAGATCTCACTCGACCAAGGTCCCACTCGACCTTTCTTAGATTCAATGGCTTTTAGGTCCCACTCGACCAAGGTCCCACTCGACCTTTCTCAGATTCAATTCAGCATGAAATAAAGCTCAATTAAATAAATGGACTACACCACGATGATTAGCACGAAATTCCGGTCACCGGCCATCCCGGTTGAATTTCCGGAAAATAAATAATTAAATAATTAATTTCAAAAATTAAATAAATAGATAAATGCAATAAATTCAATTTAACACAATATAAAGCTCAATTAAACAAACGGTCTGTGCCACCATCATCAGCATAAAATTCCGGTCCCTGGCCGACCTTCTTGAAATTTCGGGAAATAATTAATTAATTAAATTAATTTCGATAATTAATAATTAATTCCTAAAAATTCATTTTAGGCCTGAATTATTAAATTGACACCCGATAAGGGACGAGAAAAATCTCAAGAAGCATCCAATAATTAATAGGATAAGTCTACTTGCTAAAAGCACCTTCAATTTAACTAACATACACTAACAAGTCTCTAATTTAATTATCTTAATCTAATCTAACCACCTAATTGCAATTAAATAAATCTAAACAACCTTTAGACATCATTAGCAAACTAAGAAGGCATCAGTGAGTGAAACTCACTTGCGCAAAGCGAAGACCAAGACACTGCGATGACGACGCAGCGGCAGCCGAACTCGGGCCAGGCTAAGAACTCTGCAAGCCAGAAGAAACTCTGGGCTTGAGTCAGCTGAAAAACTTATGCTGAGCTTGAACTTGGACCTAACTTGAAGAGCTATTGGACTGGCTTCAAGTGGCTGAGCTGCTGGATTTTGGGCTTGGTTATACTAAAAAAATTGCTGGGCTTGAAGACACATTGAGAACCACGGCTCCTGGGCTCTTGAAATTAAGAGTTGCTGGACCGAAATCAAGCTGCTTCGTGTGGGGTAGCAGAGTCTGGTCAACTGAAGTAGCGACGACGTGGATGAAGCTGCAGGCGTCCACGTGAAGTCTCTAATTGAAAGAAACAAGAATCGGACAGCTTCAGCTGGGCGCACGAAGACACGGCTGCAGGGCGTGCGGTCTTTGATTTGCGGAGAAGGCACGAAGCGGTGGAGCCTCACGCGATCAACAAAATGAAACAATTCCTGGGGTCTTCAGTCAATCTTCGGTGGAGGAACGTGGGGCAGCAATTCGGCAGAGAGAGATGCGAATAAATTGAGGGAGGCTTCGCTGGAGAATCCGCTAGTTTGACTTGGGGAAGATGAGCTGCAGACAAGTGGTGGCTTCGGTGGGGATGAGGGCATGCGTGAGTGTGGCCATGGTAGAGGAGAAGAGGGATCGTGGGGCTGCTTCTGCGGGTTTGCTTCCGTCCAAGCAAATTAAAGAAAGCAGAAGACGTGAGGGAGTAGGGTTCAGCTGCCTTGGCGTGGGAAGCAAGTGAAAAAGAATAAAAGAGAAGACCGGTCAAAGGAAAGGAAGAAGTTGAAGACTGTAGGGGGGTTTCGCACAAGAGAGAGAGAGATTGTCGGCTGAAGTAATGAGGATCGTACGAAGCATGGAGAAATAATAAAAGAGGGGGAGATGTGACCGTAAATGGATAGGAAGGAAGAGGGGTCCCATTGGTCAACATTTAAAGAAATGAAGACCAAAGCAATTTTCAAAGTGAAGATGTGCATGGGTGCTGTCGGCCGAAGAGGGGTGCATGCGTGAGTGTGTGGATCCAAGGAGAATGGAGAGAAAATTAAACAAAACATGAACACCCTTTGCTCAACTTTAACCAACTTCTCCGATGGGTCATCCTGGGGTCTAATTCTCTATCAATTGCACAATTTGAAGTCTCAAAGAAGACCAGGACGAATCGATTTCTCCATCTCACGAATTTCCTTCAAAATCGATTTTTATTTTATTTTTCTCGGAATCCGATTTTCCGAATGAATAAATTTCGTTGGGGTCCAAAATGAAGTCAGAAAAAGCCCAAACAACTTTCATTCGCCGAATCACATACCCCAGATGTCAAAAGTCTCTTCAAATTGGCCAATCTTAGTTTCCGGTCATTTTCCGTATTGTCCGACCCGGTTTTCCGTAAAAATCCTAAACTCGCCGGAATTTCCTAAAAAGGTGAGTCGACGTTCCTAGAATAGCTTGTGACATCCCAGAATTTCCAATTTCTGAAATCGAACTCAAAAATCTGGATGTCACAAGTGGTTGATTGATTGATGACATGATTGTGCCTCGCTTATTTAGTTGTCACATTTGCACATGATTGAATAATATGAACTGTACTAACCTGCAGGCGCGGACTATTGCGAGGTAAGTCTTCTTGATGTGTGGCTAGGTCATGCTGGGGTGTATTTTCTTTCTAATAGGGGCTTAGGAGGGGTGAACTTGCTGAGACAATGTCTCATCCCGTTGTGGGAAAAATATTTCAGGGCCGTAGATGACGATTCTAGTGGAGAAAAGTGGACTGCCGGTGCAATTGGTCAAGGAGTTGCAGAGTCAAGAAGATGAGGGATCGGCGATCGAATTTGATTAGTAGTTTTAGGACCGTTCCTTCTTTTGGTAGGCCGATCTCTAGTGTGTAGGCTCCGACCCATTTTGGTTGTTTGTAATCCTTGTTTGACTTTGTTAAGCATGTTGGCTTGTATTAAATTGATTTTTGTTCCTACTGTTCTATCCCGCTTTTAAATTGTCAGGGGTTTCTTAATACGTTTCGCATGCGCATAATAAAATAAAATTGGGTTGGCGACACTACCTGGGAATGTCGCAATTTCACGATCATGTCGGGTTGTTCACGTGTCTCGGGGTTCGGGGCGTGACATTGTGACTGGCTATGAGGTGTTAGGCTTCAACGTGCACAACATAAAAGGAACGCAGAAGAAGAGGAAATTGTAAGGTTGACCGCAAGAAGTAACAAAAATATAAAGCCAAAGCTAGATTTCAAAGTTCACCTCCGCATAACTTTGGGGCTCACTGGGAAGGAAAATCCATGTGTAAAAAGCCAGTAACTAAAAGTGGAAAAGGATTTCCAATGCAATTTTAAGCGAGCACCAAAAAGTACTACTATTTTCCGGAAAATTGACTTTTATCTACATGCACATATATTCTGCTAGTGTCTTGGCTCAATGAAGGATGTGAGTATACTTTTCTTTAGATGCAGAATGTTGTTCCTAAACTTCCAATTCATAAAATTAATAAAGTCTCAAACGTTCTACCCAATATTTACAATCTTTTCTGAAATTTTGATTAATTCGATTGGTTCCTAAACTGTTTCAAAATGTTCAGTGACGACCTTGCAATCAATAAAAGCTTTTAAATTAGGAAAATTGTCACTCCTCATCCTCAACTTTTCAACCGGGGTCATTTAACTACCGAGGTTTTCCCTAATGGCCACTCTTCCAATATGAAATGGGAAGGTGGGGGATTTGAATCCCCACTTTCTTAGGGGCTTAGGGTGGGGATGAATTAGTTTCAGGAGTGGATTTCGACTCCCACGCCTTATAAGAAGGTAGGACAAAAGTTAAGAGTTAGAATAGGAGTAGAGTAGGATAAAAAAAAAAAACTAGGGTCATTTCAAATGAAAAATAAACAGATGAAATAAGATACTAAAAATTCTCCATGTTAGATACTTTGGCAGATATTTTTAAATCATTTTTCCTTGTAATTGTGGCTTTTCCTTGATTTCCAAACCATTCAAAATGTTCGACCTTAAGATCTTAACGGAAGATTGTTAACTAGATGAGATCACCTATTTGAAGAGATTGAGAAAAGGGAAAACAAAAATCCCGATCTGAAGTGTATAGTACTCACATAAAAGATATTCTTGTTTCAAGAAACCTGTTACACATAATAATCACAGGTACAATTTTCTTGAACGGAATGTATTTTCATAAGATTAATCGGTGTCTATCAACAAATTTCAATAAGTTAATTGATGGAAGCATGACACTTGAACATTTTGAAGTAATTCAAGGACCGATGAAACCGATCAAAAGTTGAGAAATAACATCATGAATCGAAAAGAAAAGGACCCAATTGTACCAAACAAAAATTAAGGAATGATATCACATATCAAGCAAAAATTAGAGACTATTAGCATTATCGTTCCCTAACAAATTTCCTGTTACCATCGGATAACATCATTGCCCCACTGCAACAGAGATTATGGTCCAAAAAAAGGCTCTTTTTAATCCACCGCCCCCCCAAAAAACTCCTATGCTTGTTTTTATGAAGAATTAATTATAAGTATTGCTTGTTTAGCGAAATATCTTAGCAAAATTGACCTAAACCTTTCTACGAGAGGAAGGACTTAATTTCCTAAAATAAAAAGGGAGGATTTAAATTTAAAAGTTGAATAGAGCTAAAGAGTTAAGGAATTATATAATTTGATGCTAAAAACTCAATTTACTTTTTTTATATAATAAGACTTGAATTTTAAACCACCAAACCAAGAGGAAATTGTGTTTTGCCAGCCACTCCAAAGGAAATTCCATTAGATGGAAAAATAAAAGGGCTATAAGATTTGTGAAACGATGATAACTCTATAAAAATAGAGTTATTTTACCTATTTTAGACAATAATTAATGCAATATTTTAGAGTAAATATTTGAATTTCCTTCTGATTATTTTAATTTTCCTTGTTTATGCAGAATAATGAGATATGGAGAAGACAAGGAAAAGAATGATAAATATCAGGAATTCAAATAAAAACAGCAGTGGAAGATGGATATCAAATCAGGAAATTCTTGATTTTGTTCCCTAATGTTATCTGCAAGCATTGGGAGATAGATATTTTGGATCTCCTATAAATAGGAAAGAGAGAGCAGCTAGGTTTTGGGGGGGTTAGATCATTTTTCATTCTTCTGAGAGTTTTGAAGAGAAGACCAAAGTGGTGACAGAATTCTTGTTCTTTGATTCAAGATGCTGAGTTTAATTTTTATTTTTATTTATTATTCTACTATGTTCTGATTTTCTTTTGTTAGGGCTACGTTGTAGCCTAACCATGATGATGTGAATTTCATGATTTTTATGTTTTATAATTGATTTCATTCATGTGAGCTATAGATTATTGCGTTTAATGCTTTTGAGTGACTGGCCACCACTTGAATGATCTGATGTGTATGTTTGAGACTGAGAAGTGATAATATGTAATTGCTCATTATAATATATAACTATGAATTAAACGTGGATAGAAATATACCGCGTTATTTGTGTAGCTTTCGGTGAGAAGGTGATCCAAAAGACTCATTGTAAGCCGGAAATATTAATAATTTTTAATGCGCTCATGTTTATTTTAATTCACATAGAGATATAGTGGATTAATAAGCTGAGTAGGTTTGCTATGCCTAGAGATAGGATAGTAAATAAGTTAGGAAATTCCGTTATCACATGTTTGATATCGTTCTTGTATTCATAATAATCCGAAATTCATATCTAGTGGTTATGGTGAAATCGGATGCTCTAACATATTTATCTGATTGATTTACTGCATTCAGTTTACAATTTTTGTTTTTAATTTATTCTCAATTATATTTTAATCTGTTATATAAATTTTAGAATTAGTCTATTTTAATATTTAATTGGTTTATTAATCATCGATTTCCGTGGGACGATACTTTTCTTATCATTATATTACTTGTTCGACACGTGCACTTGCGTTTAGAATTTCACGAACAAGTTTTTGGCGCCGTTGCCGGGATCGTTTGTTTAATACTAATTAATATTGATACCAAATAATTCTAAGTTTAATCTAGCTCTTGTTTTGTTTTATTTTTCAGGGTGTACATCGGTTTATGACGCGTAGCCAACAAGGGAAACTTGTTGAGCTTGATCCAGAAATCGAGCGTACATTCAAAAGGCGACCGAGAGAACAGAGAAATCACGCTAAGAAGATGGCGAGACAGTGAGAATGAAAATCCACGTAGACTCTTAAGAGATTATGCTGCGCCAACAATTCAAGGAACCACATCGAGTATCAGAAGACCTGCAATTCAAGCAAACAACTTTGAGATCAAGCCATCACTCATTCAGATGTTTCAACAATCAGTGCAATTCAGTGGACTACCAAGCGATGATCCAAACGCTCATATCGATGCTTTTCTTGAAATCTGTGACACCATTAAATATAATGGAGTTACAGATGATGCTATTATATTGAGATTATTTCCATTCTCTCTTAGAGACAAAGCTAAGAGTTGGCTTTCTTCTTTTCCTGCAGGATCAATTACTACATGGAATGATATGGCTCAAAAATTTCTTGGTAAGTTCTTTCCACTTGCAAAGTCTGCGAAGATGCGTAACGATATTACTAATTTTATGCAGATGGATAATGAATCATTATATGAAGCATGGGAAAGATTCAAAGAATTTCTTAGGAGATGCCCACATCATGGACTACCCGTATGGATGCAGGTACAAACTTTTATAATGGCTCTAGTACAAATCTTCGTTCTATGATTGATGCGGTTGCGGGAGGAACTCTAAATAATAAAACACCAGAAGAAGCCTACAACTTGTTAGAGGAGATGGCGTCCAATAGTTATCGTGGCCTGCGAGAGATTACCAATGCGAAAAGTTAACGGAGTTCATGAAGTGGATGCTTTTGCTGCAATTGCGGCACAATTTGAAGTACTCAACAAAAAGTTAGATAATATGAGTGTTTCAGCCATGAAAATTCAGAATTTGACATGTGATTTTTGTGGTGGAGGACATGCTAGCACCGAATGTCAGATAGGTAATACTTTTAGCCAATCTAGTGAAAATTCTAACTTTGTTGGCAATTTTAACAGGTCACAAAATAATCCCTACTCCAACACGTACAATCCGGGCTGGCGCAATCATCCAAATTTTTCATGGAATAATCAGAATGTGACAAGACTACGGGGATTCAAACAATTAGAGGAGACAAAGTCAAATTTGGAAGATATAGTCACCAAACTTGCTAATACGACTCATGACTTCATCAAAAGCACGGATGTGAGATTTCAAAATCAAGAGGCTTCAATAAGAAATCTGGAGATGCAAGTTGGTCAGTTAGCAAGCATGATGTCAGGGAGACAACAGGGTTCTTTGCCGAGCAACACGGAGAAAAATCCAATTGAAAACATAAAGGTTATTACCCTTAGAAGTGGTAAACAAGTTGGAGAAGAAGAGATTTTTAGAGACAAGGAAGAGGTAATCAATAAACAAGCAAAGGAAACAAGCAAGAGTAAACCTTTTCCAGATAATCCCAAGCCATATGTGCCGCCAGTTCCATTCCCTCAGCAACTCCAGCAACACAAAATAGATAAGCAATTTTCTAAATTTCTTGATATATTTAAAAAATTGCACATTAACATTCCTTTTGCAGATGCTTTAACGCAA
This sequence comes from Eucalyptus erythrocorys, assembly GCA_014182555.1. Classification (NCBI taxonomy): domain Eukaryota; kingdom Viridiplantae; phylum Streptophyta; class Magnoliopsida; order Myrtales; family Myrtaceae; genus Eucalyptus; species Eucalyptus erythrocorys. Next base: position 26,766,327 of record CM024601.1, on the reverse strand, counting down.
ATGCCTAGTTATGCAAAATTTTTAAAGGAAATTTTGGCAAACAAAAGGAAACTGGAGGATTATGAAACTGTGAAGTTAAATGACGAGTGTTCAGCCATCCTACAAAACAAATTGCCTCCGAAATTAAAAGATCCAGGGAGTTTTGCTATTCCTTGTACTATTGGAGATTCTTACTTTGAAAAAGCATTATGTGATTTAGGTGCAAGTATTAATTTGATGCCTTATTCTATTTTCAAGAAATTAGGATTGGGCGAGGTAAAAGCAACCACAGTGTCACTTCAACTGGCCGATCGATCAATTAAATATCCGAGAGGTATTGTGGAAGATGTTTTGGTAAAAGTTGACAAATTAATCTTTCCTGCAGATTTCATAGTTCTTGACGTGGTGGAAGATTTTGAGGCACCACTTATCTTGGGTTGACCTTTTCTAGCAACGGGAAGAGCTCTTATTGATGTACAACAAGGGAAGTTGATTCTTAGAGTTCAAGATGATCTTGTTTCATTTAATGTTTTTAAAGCAATGAAATATCCATCTGATGATAATTCTTGTTTTAGAGTTGAGACAGTTGACAAGTTGGTGAATAAGGTTTTTCAAGAAAATATTTTTAAAGATCCACTTGAAGTATGTCTGATTCAACCAATGGACAAAGATATTCAGAATGAGGAGATAAAGGAGTATGCAAATTTCATGGAGGCAATTCCACCATATTCAAGGCAAAAGGCAATTAAATTCGAAGAGTTGGGACAACACATTACAAAGCCTAAACCATCAATTGAAGAGCCTCCAATTCTTGAACTCAAACCCTTACCTTCTCATTTGAAATATGCTTATTTAGATGGAGTTTCTTCTTTACCAGTAATTATATCTTCTTCTTTGACAGATTTGATGGAGGAGAAATTGCTCAGAGTATTAAGAGAGCATAAAAGTGCAATTGGATGGAAAATAGCTGATATCAAGGGAATTAGTCCTTCAATTTGCATGCACAAAATTTTGATGGAGGAACAATATAAACCCGTTATCCAACCTCAGAGGTGTTTGAACCCGAAGATGCAAGGAGTAGTAAAAGCTAAGGTAATTAAGCTACTTGATGCAGGTATTATCTATCATATCTCTGATAGTTCTTGGGTAAGTCCTGTGAAGTTGTGCCAAAGAAAGGTGGTATGACTGTTCAGAAAAACGACAACAATGAAGTGATTCCAACTAGAACAGTTATTGGGTGGCGTGTGTGTATGGATTACAGAAAATTGAATGATGCCACTACAAAAGATCACTTTCCTTTACCATTTATTGATCAAATGTTAGAAAGACTTGCAGGACATGAGTTTTATTGCTTTCTTGATGGATATTCAGGGTATAATCAGATTCCTATTGCACTAGAAGATCAAGAGAAAACTACTTTCACTTGTCCTTATGGTACTTTTGCTTTTAGAAGAATGCCCTTTGGTCTTTGTAATGCACCGGCTACTTTTCAGAGATGCATGATGGCTATTTTTTCTGATATGGTTGAAAAATATATTGAGATTTTCATGGATGATTTTTCCGTTTTTGGCTTATCATTTGATTCTTGTTTAAATAATGTGGCTTTGGTCTTACAAAGATGTGAGGAGACTAACTTTGTTTTGAATTGGGAGAAGTGTCACTTTATGGTGCAAGAAGGAATAGTGCTTGGGCATAAAATTTCTCAAAACGGAATAGAAGTTGATCGAGCCAAAGTGGAGATCATTGCAAAATTGCCTTCGCCAACATCCGTGAAACTTGTCGGAGGATTTTTGGGACATGCAGGATTTTACAGGCGATTTATAAAAGATTTTTCAAAAAATTGCTAAACCTCTTTCTAATCTTTTGGAAAAAGATGCTCCTTTTAATTTTTCTGTTGAATGCATGCAGGCTTTTAACACTTTAAATGAGAAGTTAATATCAGCACCAATTATGGCGGCACCAAATTGGGATTTACCTTTGAGCTAATGTGTGATGCTAGCGATTCTGCGGTAGGAGCTGTTTTGGGACAAAGGAAGAATAAAATTTTTCAAACCATATACTATGCCGTTCGAACCTTGTCGGGTGCACAATTGAATTATTCAACAACATAAAAGGAACTTTTGTTGGTAGTATTTGCTTTTGATAAATTTCGTTCTTATTTAATTGGCTCAAAAGTTCTAGTTTATTCCGACCACTCGCTCTTAAGTATTTGCTAGAAAAGAAAGAATCAAAACCCGGAGTTGATCGTGTGGATTTTACTTATGCAAGAATTTGATTTGGAAATCAAAGATAAGAAGGGGACTGAAAACCTAATTGCAGACCACTTATCAAGAATTCCAAATTCAAAGGAAGAGGTAAGACTAATTTTGGAAGAGTTCCCTGATGAGAAAATATTTTCCATTAAGTCCACAAAAATTCCCTGGTACGCAGACTTTGTAAATTATTTGGTAAGTAATGTTCTTCCTCCTGAATTATCATATCAACAAAAGAACAAATTCTTTTCTGATGTTAAAAATTATTTTTGAAAAGAACCTTTCTTGTTTAAAGTATGTGCAGATCGGGTCATAAGGAGATGTGTTCCGAAGAAGAGAAGGCAAACATTTTACATCATTGTCATGATAGAGAGACAAAGGTGGCCATTTTGGCGCCACCAAAACTCAGCTAAGATTTTGCAATCTGATTTTATTGGCCTACACTTTTTAAAGATGCATACTTTTATGTAGCTTCATGTGATAGATGTCGAGAACTGGAAATATTTCAAGAAAAATGAGATGCCTTTAAACAACATTATTGTGTGTGAATTATTTGATGTTTGGGGTATTGATTTCATGGGACCCTTTACACCTTCTTATGGAAATTTATACATTTTAGTGGCTGTGGAGTATGTGTCTAAATGGGTAGAAGCTGTAGCATTGCCAACAAATAATGCTAAGGTTGTGGTCAAATTTTTGAAGAAAAATATTTTTACCCGATTCGGCACTCCTAAGGCAATCATAAGTGATAGGGGGACACATTTTTACAATAAACAATTTGAAGCACTTTTGAATAAGTATGGAGTCACACATAAGGTTGCAACCCCTTATCATCCTCAGACTAGTGGTCAAGTAGAGATTTCAAATAGGGAAATCAAGAGAATTTTAGAAAAAACAGTGAATGCCTCTAGGAAAGATTGGTCAATAAAACTTGATGATGCACTATGGGCCTATAGGACAACGTTTAAAACTCCAATTGGGATGTCTCCTTTTAGGCTAGTGTTTGGAAAAGCTTGTCACTTACCAGTGGAAATAGAGCATAAAGCATATTGGGCATTGAAATTTCTGAATTTTGACATGCGATGCACGGGTGAAGAAAGATTATTGCAATCTTGAATGAATTGGAGGAATTTCGCAATGAGGCCTATGAAAATTCTAAGTTGTACAAGGAGCGTACAAAAAGATGGCATGACAAGCACATATTCAGAAGAGAGTTTAAAATTCGTCAAAAAGTCTTATTTTATAACTCTCGTCTTAAACTTTTTCCAGGAAAGTTGCGGTCTCGATGGTCTGGTCCTTTTACAGTTACACAGGTATTCCCATATGGAACAATTAAAGTTGCGCATGACACTGAGGGCACATTCAAAGTGAACGGTCAACGTTTGAAGCCTTACTTCGAAGGTGGATATAACAAGCAAAGACCACCATTGAACTTCATCCTCCAGAATAGCGACATCTGAGATAGTTTGGCTGAAAATTATAAAGCAAGCACTTCTTGGGAGGCAACCCAAGCATTTTAATTTTGTTGTTTTTATTTATTTATTGTTAAGCTTATGTTTTGCAAAAAAAAAAAAGAAAAGATTAATTTTCTCTGTTTTATCCAGGTTAACTTTTAGGGAGCATCTTTCAAGAGTTTAATCATCAAGGTCATCTATGGACTTATCCTACAACCGGGGAAGTTTTCTTCTTTCTATTCTATTTTTTGCATTGAGGACACTACTTCATTCAAGTTTGGGGGGGAGATAAAATTTTTGGCTAAATCTATTTTTTATCATGATTGCTGTCCTAATTGTGAATTTTTACGATTCTTAGGAAAACTTAAATTTTATTTAAACTTGCAATTGATGTGTGAGTTAATATTAATTCTGATTATGTTGATCCACTTACTGAGCACTAAAAGTCCTTAATTTTTGAATTGTGTGTAAATTTAGATAACATTCATGTGAAGTATGTGATTTTCTTAAATGTCACCCAAATCTTAGAATTTGTTTGATTTTCTCTTGAGGCGAAATCCTAAGCTAAATCTAACTGAGAAAATGGTTTAGGCAATTTTTGGATCGATTGAGCCTTTCAAGCTAACCCTGTTTATTTATCCCTAGTCACCCCGTTGAGCCTTAATTATTACCCAATATTTCATTGGCACCCATATATATTTAGCCTAGCCGTTATCGAATTATATCCTTGTCCCATGCCCTATGAACACGTTAATTTTCTTTTGGGATAAAAAAAAATTATTTGAGCTTGATAGAAATTTGGGAGGAAAGATGGAGTAAAAAGAAAAAAAGAAAAAAAGAAAAAAAAGTGATTGTTATGGTTGTTTGGGGTGTATAAAAAAAAATTTGCTTTTATGGTTCCCTATCCAACTTTCAATTGAGTGAGCCTTTTGGATACTCAATGGGTTGGAAATTTTCATGTTATATTAGGAGGGACTTTGGGAGAAACTCCACCATAAAGAAATTAAAAAAAAAAAAAAAGAAGAGAGAAAGAAAAAAAAAAAAGAAGAAGAAGGAAAGAAAAAAAAAAGGAATGGTGATATATGGTAGCAGAAAAATTGTCTTGAAGGAGTGAAATTGGATAATGACATTGGCTCTAATTAGATCCTAGAAATCAACATGTTGATGGGTGATTTGAGCTTAAAATTACTATTATCTCACCTTTAGCCCAGCCTTACATTACAACCCAAAAAAAGTCCTATTGATTTTTGGTTGGATAATTAGCTTACATTAGTGGAGAGAGGAATGAAAAGCAAACCTATGAGATTTGGTCATAATTATTGAGAATTTTTTAGAGGTTACATGTTAATGTGAATTTATCGGGATTGCATATAATTCGAAAAAGATAAGGACTTTCACACACACACTTGGATCACATAGTTAGAATTGGTCTTAACTTATAAATCAATTTCAATGTTTGGATGAAATTTGTGTTTTTCTTTGAATTGTGAATTTAAGCAATTATGGAAAGATGTCATGGAGAAGGTTGTTAGGTTGAGTATGTATTATGTCTTACTTTTGCTTGAGGACTAGCAAAATGTTAAGTTTGGGGGTTTGGTAACTCTATAAAAATAGAGTTATTTGACCTATTTTAGGCAACAATTAATGCAATATTTTAGAGCAAATATTTGGATTTCCTTCTGATTATTTTAATTTTCCTTGTTTATGCAGAATAATGAGATATGGAGAAGACAAGGAAAAGAATGATAAATATCAGGAATTCAAATAAAAGCAGCAGTGGAAGATGGATATCAAATCAGGAAATTCTTGATTTTGTTCCCTAATGTTATCTACAAGCGTTGGGAGATAGATATTTTGGGTCTCCTATAAATAGGAAAGAGAGAGCAGCTAGGTTTTTTTGGGGGCGGGGGAGGGGTTAGATCGTTTTCATTCTTCGAGAGTTTTGAAGAGAAGACCAAAGTGGTGACATAATTCTTGTTCTTTGATTCAAGATGCTGAGTTTAATTTTTATTTTTATTTATTCTTCTACTATGTTCTAATTTTCTTTTGTTAGGGCTACGATGTAGCCTAACCATGATGATGTGAATTTCATGATTTTTATATTTTATAATTGATTTCATTCATGTGAGTTATATATTATTGCGTTTAATGCTTTGAGTGACTGGCCACTACTTGAATGATCTGATGTGTATGTTTGAGATTGAGAAGTGATAATATGCAATTGCTCATTATAATATATAACCATGAATTAAATGTGGATAGAAATATACCGCGTTATTTGTGTAGCTTTCGGTGAGAAGGTGATCCAAAAGATTCATTGTAAGCCGGGAATATTCATAGTTTTTAATGCGCTCATGTTTATTTTAATTCACATAGAGATATAGTGGATTAATAAGCTGAGTAGGTTTGCTATGCCTAGAGATAGGATAGCAAATAAGTTAGGAAATTTCGCTATCACATGTTTGATATCTTTCTTGTATTCATAATAATCTGAAATTCATATCTAGTGGTTATGGTGAAATCGGATGCCTTAACATATTTATCTGATCGATTTACTGCATTCGTTTACAATTTTCGTTTTTAATTTATTCTCAATTATATTTTAATTTGTTAGATAAATTTTAGAATTAGTCTATTTTAGTATTTAATTGGTTTATTAATCATCGATCTCCGTGGGACGATACCTTTTCTTATCATTATATTACTTGTTCGACACGTGCACTTGCGTTTAGAATTTCACGAACAAACGAGGCGTTAGGAAACTGAATCCTGACAAGATTCTTTCCCGTAGGATTGATGTTCTCTACAGTACACATGAGAAAGGACCTAATTAGTACTCGGCTTTAACTCTACCAAATTCTTGTTGACCTTTCACATTTTCTCAGTTGATTAATGGAGCAAATTTTAAAGTTGTTATAGTTTTTTTTTTTTGTTGGAAAAATGAAAATTATATTGAAGGACCAAAGTGAGTACAACTTGCAATAATAGCATTTGCATAAACAAGATCTAAAAGATAAGAAGGAGGAAATACAGCCCAATTTCGTCTCATAGAAACCATTCTGTGGGCCTTCGTAGCCCAGTCAGCAGCAACATTCGCTTCACGATGACATAAGCCTAGGGAAAGACTAGGGAAAAGCGAAAGCAGGAAGGTAGATTTTGAGAAGAGGCTCCTTTCCTCCTATGGCGGCTGCCGCTGACTATTCAATGTCTTGATGAGGATCTTGCTGTCCGATTCGACAAGCACCGCGGCGTGAGAGAGGCCTTGACCGAGCAAATGCCGGAGAGCAAGTGAACAAGTGTGGATCTTCGCCTGCAGTGCTGAGGTCATAGCAAAACTATTCGAAAACCCGCCGGTAAGTCGTCCCCGAGAATCACGACAAACACAAGCCATAGCCCCTTCCCCGCTTCCCGGTTGATAAGAACCATTGATATTAATAATAAAGCTTGAAGCTTCATATCCAGATTTATGCCTATAGATTCCAACTCACTCATGACCCGTGTGAAACTATTAATATATTCTATCACAGTAACCTCTATCAAATAACTTTATATTAATTATTTTCTTCAGCAAAAATACCCGATTTAATGTGGATAGGTTCTCATAAATATTCATTAGAAGATCCATAGCTTATTTTGCAGTTCTTACTTTCGCTGTCTTTTCGTCAGCCCTAAACTAATTACACCTATTGCCTTTCAATCAAGAATTTTCCATCCGGCTTATGCCGTCAGATCTACTTTTGCCATCTCGGGTCTCCAACCCTCAAGTGATGCATAAGGATCTTTCTGATAAAGATAGTCCTAAATTTGGAGTTTCCACCATCTAAAATCCAGCCCATTGAACTTGTTAAAATATGTCTCAAGTTTGAGTCCAATGTGAAATTACGAATATTCCAGATTGGATATGTTGTGGACATTTGAAATCGAGCAAAGAAGATCCGAAGATCAACTTCTCAAAATTTGAATATGCATTGGATAGTATGGCCGCTAAAATAGGAAAGTCCAACTTTCACTTGGACTTGGATTTTGTTTAAAATATATAGAGATATGTTTTGATAAAATCATTTAAGATAGGAAACAGAATCCTATGAGAAGTTGGCAAAAGAATAAGAGTTTCACTTATATATAGACCTATGGCCTTGGGTGGTAGGTGTGGATCACAAATTGTCTTGAAGCGCCGCGTGAGTGCTTGGTGTTCCACCGTTGATCATGAAGAATTGGTCTTGAAGTGCCGTCTCGTCGTCGAGTGCTTGGGAGGGATTTTCTTTGTTGTTCTTGTTCGTGAATTACATCCAAGAAGATTTAGTATTCAAGCCAATTAAATATTGTGGTAAGATTTGCATGTAATTCCTTCGTGAGATTGAGAGATTATTTCGTGAGGAATTTCGGGGCTAAACACTGTGTGCGTTTTTGGGTGTAATTGGGGTTTGGGAAATATCGAGAGAGTGTTTGAGTGACTCGAGTGTATAATCTTCTTGTATCGCTTGATCTATAGTGAAATTTACTGCTGCTCTCCCTGTGAACGTGGGTCTTTACGACTGAACCACGTCAATCCGTGTCTGATTTATTTTCTTCTTCTGCTATATTGTTGTTCGATCGCTCGCTTTATCACAACAATTGGTATCAGAGCTAGACTTGGCTAAGTTGAAGCGAATCGATGGCGACAGAAGAATTAAAAGTGAGAATCGTCAGATTTGATGGGAAGGATTTTAGTTTCTGGAAGATGTAGATTGAAGATTATCTTTACCAGATGAATCAAACCTGCCTATATCTGGGGAGAAACCAACGACGATGAAGCAAGCTGATTGGCATTTGCTAGATAGATGGGCTATGGGTGTCATTCGGCTGAGGTTGGCTGGTAACGTTGCATTTAACATCATGAAGGAGAAGACCATTATTGATTTGATGCAAGCCCTGTCGAATATGTACGAAAAGCCCTCCGCAATCAACAAGGTCTATTTGATGTGACGTCTGTTTAATTTGAAAATGAGCGAAGGTGCATCAGTTGCAGATCATATCAATGAATTCAATGTGATTGTTAGTCAATTGAGTTCAGTTGATATTGACTTTGAAGATGAGGTATATGCTTAGATTCTATTATCCTCATTGTCTGATAGTTGGAATACTACTGTTACTGCTATTAGTAATTCCTCTGGGTCAACAAGTTTGATGTTTGATGGGGTTCGAGATTTGATTATGAGCGAGGACATTCATAGAAGAGAATCCAGCGAACCTGTATCTGCTGCTTTAGTAGGTGAAAATTGAAGAAGATCTAGAACACGTGTGGGTAATAGTAGTATTAATATGAACAGGCATAGTCAGTCTATGACTGGTAATGTTGTCTGTTGGAGCTGTGGCAAGAGGGGGCATCTTAGAAGGGATTGCCTTAAGCTGAAGATTGAGAAGGGTAAGGAAATTATAGTTGATTCTGCAAATAACGTTGCAGCTGTATAATAGTGCCGATTATGTTTTGTGTCACTAATGATTCATCGCTTGATGGATGAATTATGGATTTTGGTTGTTCTTTTCATGTCACACCAAATAGAAATTGGTTTATCACTTATCAAAGCACGGGTAGTGGTAAAGTCTAGTTAGGGAACAACACTGAGTGCGATGTTGTGGGTGTTGGTGATGTTAAAATCAGAATGCATTATGGTATTGTGAAGACATTGACTGGAGTAAGACACATTCTAGAGTTGAAGAAGAACTTAATTTCCTTGGGTGCCCTAAATTCAGCTGGTTGCAAGTATTCTTCAAAAGGTGGAGTTCTAAATGTTGTTCGAGGTGCTTTGGTGATAATGAAAGGAATCAAGCACGGAGGCCTGTATAATCTTCAAGGTGAGACAATGACAGGTTTCGCCCCGAAGACGTCGGATGCATCTATTCGAGGGTCTATGGACTGCTCAAAGAAGACCTGGGTGTTTGTGCTAAGGCACAAGTTTGATGCTAGTGTCAGCATCTTGTAGTCAAGAGCTTTGATCGAGATGGAGACTAGTAAGTCGATCAAGCATGTGCGGACTGACAATAGCATGGAGTTATGCTCAGAGCTGATAAATAAATTCTGCATGAAAGAGAGCATAGTGAAACACCGCACTAGTGCCAGTAAATGACAACAATTTGTAGATTTGATGAGCACAATATTACTAGAGATAACTTGAAAAATGATCTCTAGTGCTGGTATTGCTAGGAGAATCCTAGCTGATGTATTTAGTACGGTAAGCTGCCTGGTGAATAGATCTCTATCAACTGCTATTAAGAGGCGGACTCTTGAAGAAGTGTGGTAAAGTAATGTTGCTGGTTATTCTATTTTTAAAATGTTTGGTTGCTCGTGTTATTTTCGAGTGAGTGATGGTAAGCTCGATGGGAGGGCAAGGTGCATATTCCATGGCTATGCACAAGGTGAGCAAGGCGTTCAATTGTGGTGCCCAGATAAAAATCCACCTGTTAATTGTAGAGAAGTTACCCTTGATGAGTCTCCGATACTTTTGGCTAGGAGTGTTTGTGGCAGTGTTAATACAGATTTGGACGGTGTTAAGCTTGAGGTGGAGTTGCAACCAGAAACTCTTGAGGTAGCGAGTATGAGTACTAGCAAAGTAATCAACACAGATGGTGCTCGTAGCGAGGTGGAAACTATAGAGCCAATGGTTACTATAACTGCTGATATTGACAAGGTACGTAGTCGATCTACCGACAGAGATATGGATGCAACAATGGTTTTACTTTATCTCGCGGTTGAGGAGGTTGTGTTAGAAAATCCTTGTGGAGCAGTTAAAGGTGCATGTGGAGTTGGTATTCTGATGAGGTCTTCAGTTATGGCGAAGTTCAAGCAAGACTTGAACTTAGATAAAATCTGTGGCGGTTGAGCCCATCTGGGGCTATGGGAAAGTAACAGCAGAGTTTGAATTTTTGCAAAGTGCTCAAACGTCGAGCCAAGGTGGAGATTGTTAAAATATGTCTCAAGTTTGAGTCCAATGTGAAATTTCGAATATTCCAAATTGGATATGTTGTGGACGTTTGAAATTCAGCAAAGAAGATCCGAAGATCAACTTCTCAAAATTTGAATCTGCGTTGGATAGTCTGGCCGTTAAAATAGGAAAGTCCAACTTTCACTTGGACTTGGATTTTGTTTAAAATATATAGAGATATGTTTTTGATAAAATCGTTTAAGATAGGAAACAAAATCCTATGAGAAGTTGGCAAAAGAATAAGAGTTTCACTTATATATAGACCTGTGGCTTTGGGTGGTAGATGTGGATCATAAATTGTCTCGAAGCGCCGCGTGAGTGCTTGGTGTTCTGCCGTTGATCATGAAGAATTGGTCTTGAAGCGTCATCTCGTCGTCGAGTGCTTGGGAGGGATTTTCTTTGTCGTTCTTGTTCGTGAATTACATCCAAGAAGATTTAGTGTTCAAGGCAATTAAATCTTGTGGTAAGATTTGCGTGTAATTCCTTCGTGAGATTGAGAGATTATTTCGTGAGGAATTTCGGGGCTAAACACTGTTGCGTTTTTGGGTGTAATTGGGGCTTGGGAAATACCGAGAGAGTGTTTGAGTAACTCGAGTGTGTAATCTTTTTGTATCGCTTGATCTATAGTGAAATTCATTGTTGCTCTCCCTGTGGACGTAGGTCTTTACGATTGAACCACGTAAATGCGTGTCTGATTTATTTTCTTCTTTTACTATATTATTGTTCGATCGCTCGCTTTATCGCAACAGAACTTATAGATTCTGATTTATCTTTTGCCATATTGTTTGCTTTCAATTAAATGTCACTGAAAAACCCTCGATGTTCTTGATTAGCCAACTTAGGCTCTGATACTAGTTGCTATGAAATTGCACGGCAATTCTAAAAAATAACACTCGCAAACAATTCACTAGGCAGAATATAATAATAAAAGAACAAGACCAAAAGAACATGCCAGAGTTTGTTATCGAAGTTCACCCAAACTTGGGTCACGTCTCCATGTAGGGGCACTTTACAAATCAACTAAACTTCAGAGAAAGTTGGAAAACAATGATAATCGTCTCTCCAAATTAGGATACAAACAGATTAAGAACCCTTACAAAGAAAAAAACTCACTTTTTCTTTCCTCTCTATTTTTTCTTTTTCAACATCTTGATGGCTAGCGTCTAACTATCACCGATATAGTGTAGCTTTTAGCATAAAAGCAAAATTAATAGAAAAGATAATTAAAAGAAAAGCCTAAAAAGATTTGGGTTCATCTATAACAACTCTCTTATGATGATATAACATAACCTTCGCTACAATAAAAGCTCTTTCGGGATGTGAAATTCACTGGGCCAGTTCAGACAGTTTGCAGGAATTAATTGCCTCAGCATATTCTGATTCATACATCCACCATCCACAGCATTTAAGACCTTCAGCGAAGGTGCATTCCTACCAGAAACTTCATCAGTGCAAGGAGCCAACCATTTCCAGATACTTGCGATGCTTAGCCAGACCTTTCAAATTCATCATCTGTAATACTGATAGTCCTCTTCGTCAACATTTCTAGATACCAGGTAGGGCTTGCACTGCATATAACTTAGAAAAACTGAATGTTTTGTATAAACCGACGAGTTTCCTGACAATGAGAAATTGGTCACTTGATACAATACTAATCATTGGCAAAGGACCGACTTAAACTGGAAAGTTTATAATTCTACGACCAATTTATTATTTAAAAATTTCAAAACAAGTTGTTAACAAGAAAATCTAATTTGGCCACTTCCGTCCATCTATGCAAGTGTTTGCCTGGCAATGCTGCTCATCCAAGAGCATCTTTATGATGCTAACATTTGGCATTCAATGTTTTATCTGAGCGATGAAAACATAAGCTGCAATTCGAAATGAAAGTTCTACAACGTAATGGAGCCACTGATAATAAAATACTCCTTGTTTCTCGCGTTAAAGAGATGAATATAAACCACAAATTTAGATCAGGAAGTCATGGAGGAAGGGAGAAAGAGAATCAGAACTTTTGTGCTAGATAAAGAGGGAACATTTCAAGTTCCTTCAGGTGTTAATTCTTTTGCGTTTATGCAATTCCCAAATCAGTATATCAAGCAATAGATTAAGGAAAACCAAGATGAAGCCATAGTGTAATGTCTTAAAAACTATGACCAGCTTCTTTAAACGTGGCAAACTTGCTAGAAATATATGCTATAGCAGAAAATCCCACTCCACAAACACGAATTTCTTACCATTGGAGACTTGCAATTCTGCAACAAAACTGGTCGCACGTTCCACCTCCACAAGTAGTAGAACCTCGCCACAACGTTGTTAATGCCTTAATTTTATTTAGGTTTATTTTATTAATTAAGTTTTTATTTTCTTTTATTTTGTCTTTTCGGATAATAATAAATAAAAAAAAAAAAAAAAAAAAGGGGGGGGGGCAGCCCCTCTTTCTCTTATGTGGGCCTCCACAGCCCAAGTAAGTCAGCTCAACCCCTTTCCGCTTTTATCTTCTTCCTCATCTTTGTCTTCTTCCTCTGCATCATGTGCGTCGGAGGCTAGACGCGCGCAATGCCGGGACGCAACAGGAGGCGTTGACAATGACGCAAGTTGAGGAGACGCGAAATTGAAGGCGAGCGTGCCTCCATGGAAGGGGGAAGAATTGACACCGGTTCAGTCGGCGGAGAAAGGCCGGTCGGCGCATCAAGGACCGCTGGCCTAGCCATCGCCGACCGGCCCCCTGCACCTATAAATAGGGCATCGAGGGAAGGCAAAGAGGCACATGGAGAGATCAAAAGCTAGTGAGCATCGCAAGCTTCCCCTGAGAGACTTCAGGGGAGATCCGAGCGCTCGCAAGCCCAGATCTAAGAGAAATTAGAGGGCAGAAGAGGCTGACGGTGGGCGGACCCAAGCGAGGGGAGGAGGTCAGATCTCAAGGAGCACGGGGAGCAGAATCTCGACCGTGTATGCACCCAGTTGCCGGTCTTCCGATGACACTCTCGGGCCAAGTAGGAAAACCCTGGCGACGACGCCCTTCCCTTGTTCTTGACTGCTGAGGTCTTCCGGAGTTGCTGGGATTGTTGGGGTTCGTGGAGGCAGCAATCGCCAAGCGGAGGATGAGCCTCACGCTCGAAGCGGTTGGGGCAACACCAGGCATGCCTTCAGCTGCACCAAGACGATGCTCACCTCGAGTCCCGTTGCAACGAGGCAAGCGAACTAGAGAGAGAGACGGACCAAGCGAGATCGGAGAAGAAGCCGTGACCGAGAACCCGGACGGGGCTCTTATGCAAGAGAGGAACGAACCACCGCCGACCACTACATCTACACCGTGCTCCCCTTTGTCACTCGTCGAGAGCCTCGACGTATTTTCGAGCTCTGTTTAGTTCGAGTTCTTCGTTTCAGCTGACGAACCCCAAGTATTCGACAATTCACCCAAGATAATCAACAGCCGTGGGCGAAATTCGGCAACCGTTGAGGATGGTCGGCGAGAGTGGCTGGCTGAGTAGAGGCCAGATCGGCGATCTAGGAAGGCCGGGATGGCGTCGGCGAAGCTCTACGATGAGGAAATGGCCGACAACGTCGTCGTGGCCGCCGAGCTGCGAGAGGAGCAATAGCGGTCGCGAAACCGAGTCGAGCCGGGTTGGGCGCATGACCCGGTCACCCTAGGGTTTAGTCACTCGGGCGGGTTGCCGGGTCGGCAGCCGGGGACCAGGTTGGTCCTGGATCGACGTCCGGGTAGGGTTCCCCCGATTTTGGGCTGCGCATGTGGGCCGATATGGAATTTTCTTAATAAAGATGGGCCAAATCTTTGGGCTTTTATGTTTAAAAAAAAGGAAAAAATCCGAGTCGGGCTGCGTTTTGGGTCATCGACCGGGTCAAACCCAACCCGTGGATCCGACTCGGGTCGGTTTTTATTATTTTAATATAAAATAATATTTTAATAAAAAAAATAAATATTTTATTTTCCAAAAATAATAAAAAATAATAAAAAAATATTTTAATTCCCAGAAAACCGAAAAATATTAAAAATGTTAAAATATTTTATTTTCCAAAAATAAAAAAATAAAAATATTTCATATTTTCCAAAAATGCCAAAAATCCAAAAAAAGCCAAAAATTCATAAAAAAGCCAAAAATTTTCATAAAAAGCCAAAAGACTTGTATTTTCTAAAAATACCAAAAAATCTAAAAAATCCCTTTTGTGCCTAAAAAAATAGAAAAACACCCAAAAAATGTTTTTCCTCCACAAAATGCATGGAAAATCCCTCAAACATCCAAAAAGCTTTAGGGTTTAAACAAGATTAGGTATCGAAAGGGTATTAGTGATTAACTAGTATAATCAAGTCCCCGATTCTAATTTCTCTAGTTGCGCAGGAGCGAGTATTTTTCCCAATACTTTGCATAGGTTTCTAATCAACCCGTCCCAAATCGATTAGTGGCGACTCCGTTTTAAAAATTAACTTATAGGTTAAAAATTTAGACTATTAAAGTCATGAATTGGTGGACTTGGGAGAGTCTGGGCATAATAAACTCAGCCGAACCATTAGCCTCTGCAAGCCTGTACTTGATTACGGGCGCCGAGAAAAAGAGGTTGCGACAAACGTAAAATGGCAAACATAAGATGATCACATGTTTCCTTAGGCCATACAAAGATAAAGACCTTGAAAAGTAAAAGCTTCTGCAGGACAGCACATTGTAGGATGGACTACGCTTCTCTGCTGGCAGACAATTTGAATGTGATAAAGCTTTCGAGCATAAAAAATTAATCCCAGACAACCACGAATCAATTAGCAGCATGCCATTGACGTGCACCAATTAACATCCAGACAGAAAATTGCATTACTGCATTACGCACCTGATTCGGTTGGTTACATTTACAGTCATTGTAAACGAGTCTCTCCGGTGAAAATCTGACTCCGGCAAAGTAGCTTCACACGAGAATGAATAGCTTCGTGCTTCTCGCCCAAAATACAGAGCCTATCAGAACAAGATGAGGAGCAACGATTGGTAAGTAAATAATAGTTTCTCTATAATTCCAACATCAGATATAAGTTGTGGCTAGTAACTTTTCATCTACAAGTAATGCTCACGCGTAATGAGTAGTTTTTTTATATATTAAAGAATATATGTATATGTTAGAAACTTTTTATTCAATGGGGTAAGTTTTTATTCAAATCACATGAGAAACTTGTTATATCCAGTTAAAATTGATACGGATGAATGTCCTTTCAAGAAGCCACAAACTTGCCAACAGGTTTTCATAAATTATTCTGAAAATCGGAATTTTTTCTGTTATTTTTTCCTTGTTTGAAACGTGCAAAGATGAAAAGTGAATTGCCTAACATTTGTCTTGATTGCCTGTGAAAGCGAAATTAGGATGCATTTAGGAAAGTACTTTTGGTGGAAATCTTTTTGAAAGGAAATTTGTTACTTTCGTTTGTTCAATGGTATACTCAAAAGCACATGAAGCTCTACTGTTCGACAAAAGTTAAAGAAGCTACTGAGTGTTCGTAGGAAGATCCTTGTTATGATTGATAAAAATGATATCCTTTATTTAGGAGCGAGAATTTATTTTTCTAATTTTAAGTGTGGGCTTTTTTTATTTATTTTTTTTATCGAGAATATTATTTTCATTGATTAACCAATTTCAACGAATCAAACCTGGAAAATTAAGTGCCCTAAATACTGTTGGAACCTGTCAGAAGGCAAGAGTGAAGGACGAAGATTAGAGAAGAAGATTGGAATTCGATGTAGAGAGAATATTTCTGTATTTCATTGATACATTTTGAGTGTACAATTCTGTAAAGATATAATACAAGTTCTATTTTGAATAAGGAATTAAATGATTTGAATATCAATCTAGACCTAGATGTAATGTTTAATTTACATATACATGAAGATTGTGATCAATCATGATCAATTAAGATCAAGGTGATCCGGTGATCCGCATATCTTCCAACAGAACCTTGACTGTTCTTTATGTAATAAAACATGTATTATTGGAAGCACACCATCTCTTTTCCTCGGATATGAAGCAACGAATCAAACTTAAGAGCCGTAACTTTGAAAAGAACGTGTATTTTCGAAATAATTCGCGTATGTACATGTGTGAATGATCGAAAGGCGCCCTGCCAATTTGATGCAGACTGCGGAAAAATAAATGGAAAAAGAAAACAATGACCGCAGACCAAACCAAAGACGCACAAAGAAAAAAAAAAACAGCGCCTATGTAAACTGGTAAAAATTCCACAAATAAAAAAAAAAATCCTAAACTTATACCCCCAAATTCTCAGACTGAAACCCCGTGACGGATTTATCGAAATCCCAGGATGAAACTGCAACAAAATGAGAGATTTTATCAAATACTTCAGTCTCACTTTGGTTTACTTTTAGATCTAGGAATACTCACACACTCACCACCCGAGTTGTCTGCCGTGTGGGTTTATGACATTATGTCGGTAATTTAACGGGATATTTGGGATGAAGTTGATAGAAGGTGAATTTTTTATGAGTGTAACGGTTTGGGACTTTTTGCAATGTAAAAATTACTCTGGATGAAGTGATAAAATTTTAGGAGTTTGTGATTTTCAGTGATATGAATATTCACATGGCATGCTTTGCTCTCACTCTCGCTCTCCTCAAGTCAATATACATCTGTGATTTGGTCGCTCTTCCCTCTTCAGGCATTGCACCGAGTGAGAAATTTCACTTCCCTCTACTTCTTCTTTGTGCTACCATCAGTTTGATAAATTATGGGCAATTTTAAATATTTTAAGCCCTTTCACTCATTTTTGAAATCATGTGTGTTTTAGAGTGGTTAGTTGCAAGTCTAGATACTTTGTTGCTCTCACAAAGCAAGCTAGTAGAGATAACAGTAAATTTTAAGGATATTACTCGCGGCTTTAAGAACTTCTTCCCAAATCAGCCTAAAAAGAGAAACTCTTAGAGGAAAAAGCTATGGTTATTCTATTACTTGTGAAATGATGCCAATAGTGGGGAGGGGAGCCCTATATATATTCTCATAATTACAACCATACATCTCTCTTTAATCTAATGGTGGAGGTTCTACCTCCCCATCTACCAATTATCTATATTAACAACAAGAAACCCTAGAGTAGTGTATATTTCCTTAAATTTGTCTACCCCTAGAAATATTCTAGAGTACACAAGAAACCCTAGACTATGGGCTTGCCTCTAGTTTGTGACACACGGTTGAAGCCTGTTTAAGTAAGACCAAAAGAGATTTTGCCCAAAATGATTGTAATTATGTCACTATGCTGGCTAAATTGCTCACTATGTTCATCCTATTGAATGATGTTGTTGTCAATATTGTGCAAAGGCCATCCTTCATTGACTTTGTGAATGATGTGGCTGAACATGGTTCTCATTATAAGTTGCCGGGTTTTTCATTAGTCAAAACAAAGTTAGTGCCTGATTTGGAAAAGGACACTGGAGAAGTGTAGAAAATGTGAAGAAATCAAGGGATAGAACCGGCTGCACACTTATGTATAATATTTGGTGTGATAAGTAGAGACCATTCACTAATATCTTTGCCTATTCTATGAATCGTTTTTATCAAATCAATTTTGTATTTTTATTGTTGTCCAAAATACATATAAAAATAGTAGCATACACTGTGTAATAAATGGCCCATTACCGACCAAAAAATAATAATATATGGCCCATTAATTCAGCCTATACTTTTGTTAGCCAAGCCCAAAACCCACCCTATGTTCTCAAAGTTCGGCCCATCTTTTCTTTCCTTCTCTAGATAAATCACGTTGAAGACAATGGAGCGGAAGAACAAGAAAAGATAAAGAAGAAGACGTTTGCTCGCGGA
Source organism: Eucalyptus erythrocorys (assembly GCA_014182555.1). Classification (NCBI taxonomy): domain Eukaryota; kingdom Viridiplantae; phylum Streptophyta; class Magnoliopsida; order Myrtales; family Myrtaceae; genus Eucalyptus; species Eucalyptus erythrocorys. The sequence continues at coordinate 26,747,853 of CM024601.1, read as the reverse complement.
GGAGAGAAATAAAAAGGGAAAATTTTTCACAAGTAGCTGATTCACCTTGACAAGCTAAACCAATAGCAAATTGCAATGCCAGGTAAACATTCAAGCCTATGATTCGTTTAATTATGGTAATTTTCAAAGTTAGGTCACAAATCCAAAACTATGTCGATTTTGTACTATGATGTTTGTTTGATGAGTTGTCGAGTTGTGGATATATATGGAAATGGTAGATAAGGGTGTATGGAGATGTGGGGTTTGATGGAAATCAATTACAAAGTATGGTTTGATCGAAATGCAATTATAAAGTTTTTTTTTTTTTTTTTTGGTAAGGGTAATGCAATTATAAAGTTTCATGTTCAAATAATGCGTAAAGAAGAAAGATCAACATTTTCTTTAAACAAGTATTTTGTTAGTGTGTAGATGTCATTTTATTGACGAATAAGTGTAGTTGAATCATTTTGCTCATTAGAGTGGTATATTACATGGGGGTTTTTTTTTTTTTTAATATCATTTTTAGATTAATTGATAGGAATACGAGTGTGTTAGCTCGAATAACCGTTGGAATTTACATTTTAGCATTCCCAGATGAATGTTATTATCTCTTATTTGAGTTTGTAAACTTTTATTTTAAAAGCACTATGAACTAGATATACTATGCGTTACAAAAATGAAATGTTTATTGCATAAAATCTAAATCAAGCATTAACTACCATTTTGTTTATTTGAAATAGAAAAGTATATGTTGATTACAATTTGAGTTGATTTCCTCTAAATGGTTTGCGAAAGCTTTTATGAAAGAACCATGAAAACTTCATCATTTATGAATATGATTTATGAAAGATGCTTTGATATATATTGAATTGTGAAACGTTATGTGACTTAGTTATTAAACTTGTGTTTTTGAGATGGTTTTTGATTTTAACTATGGTTTATTAGAAATTGAGGTTGATTGATTATGCTGAATGTCTTTGTGACCATTGAGTGATTTGTGGGTGTGCACACTAATGTCAAGATAGTGTCGACAACCAACCACTGACAATATAGATGGAGACCAAGGGAGAATCTTGGTCATCCTACCGTGGAGCATTATGCATGATCACAGTTAGATACCCGAACAAGATTGGTTGATGGAACAAACCATTGATGTGAATTTAATAAAATTGATCAGTGGATTGGATCATTAATTATTTGTTTTGATATTATTTGTTTTGATATTAATAATGAAATAGGTAATTTGCTATGAGCATATAATTGGTATGTCTTACTCATAGAAGGGCCAACCTTATCTCCTCGGACACTAGGCGATCTAGTTATGTTGAAGCAATATATAGTAATGACTGATTTCGATCTTGTAGATTTGTTATATTGTAGATTTAGTGAAAATGAATTATGTTTTAGTGTCCTAAATGTGCATAATGGAAGTTTGATTTGTTATATACACTTACGGGGTTTTGGTTGCCGATTTCTTCTTGCTTTCCAAGTAAGGAGAGAATTTTATCGTTATTAGGAGAGAAATTTGATAGTGGAGATTTTGGGTATGAGTTGTATATGGATTTGATAAGCTCCAATTATTTGACTTCTAATCAAATATATATGAATATGTGTGTGTATATTTTGATGTTAGGTTGATTTATTGTTATGTTTGAGACTATGCCCTTTAGGGAAAAGGATGGTGGCGTCATCGTCCCTATTCTTGTAAAATGGGAGCCTTGGTTCTTGGACCGAGAACCCTCAACGGACCCCTCTGCTCCGATCCCTGACGAACCTCAGGTAGGCTTATTTAATGGGGATTTTCTACATAAGTATATAATATTTTAGCATAATGAGGAACTGAGAGTGACGACTATACCATTCAAGTTTCTAGGTTAATCTTAAATTAAGAAGGATACGGAACTTGCTCGGTTACGCGATGCGTTCCTCGCTCCTCGGATTTTCCCTCATCTGTTAAGATTTTCTCAGGAATCAACAATAAACAATTGAATAAAAAATCAAGGTAAAATTTCCAAGAATGCATAAGAGTGGAAATCACTTACCTTGAAGAAAAAATTGAGAAAAATGAGACCCTATTTATGGGGGAATTTTGCAATTTAAAGGAAACCCTCTATATAAGCACAAAATCCCTACAAAGGGTCAACATGGTGGGAAAGCGTAGCGTTTTCAAGCGTAAGTTTTGGTGAAAGGATTGAGAAGCCAATTCATTGCACAATAATTTTGCTATTAGTTGCAAAGCTAATGTTTCAAGTATTTTTCATCTTTTAAATTTAATAGATTTATATAATGATATTAACTTTTTAATAGGTGTTAATATTTTTACTTGTAATCAACGATGTTTGGGTTGTGTCAAAATTTTGGAAGGTTTTACGAGGATAGCCTTGAGTCTTATGTGCACAAACATGAAAAATTATCACTTCGATTGCTTGTTCTTTACTTGTAATTCTTTTTTTATACCAAGGATCCGGCCTAGCTCACCTTACGGGAGCACAACACCGACTATACCTTGGGAGAGATTGGCCTAACAACCCATCGTCGAGACCCCCCACTTAAATCACGGAACCAACCCTAGGAGTCAAACCCTTGACCTGGTGGCCAAATTCAAGGGTAAGCCTCAACTAGGGGTGTGCAATCGGACCGGGTTTACCCGGTTCCCGGTTCGGCCCACTCGGAAAACAGGGTCGGGAACCGGTTCCGATTGAAACCGGTCCGGGAACCGGTTCCCAAAATTCAGACCCTGTTTGAACCGGTTCGGGAACCAGTTTCGAGGGATTACCCACCCGGGAACCGGTTCGACCGGACCGGTTTAGGAACCGGTTTCAGAACCGGTTTTTAAGGCAATCCCAAATCAAAAACCCTAACTCGTTTCTATCTTCTTTACCTCTCACACTCACACGGTCACGACTCACACCCGCAAACCTGCTTTTCCTTCGTCACGCCCCATCGCTAGACCCGTCAGTGGGAGAACGCCACCGCCGGAGCCATCGCTGGGTTCTCTACCGTCGCCGCCACGCACCCCCTCGACGTCGTCTGCACCCGGTTCCAAGGTCTCTCTCTCTCTCTCTTGGGTGCTTCTGGCTTGTGTCGAGTTTTTGGAGTTTGCTTTGGGTTGATATGGATGATCCGTCAGTGGGAGAATGCCACCGCCAAAGCCGTCGCTGGGTTCGCCACCGTCGTCACCGCGCACCCCCTCGACGTCATCCGCAGACTCCGCACCCGGTTCCAAGGTCTCTCTCTCTCTCTCGGGTGCTTCCGGCTTGTGTTGAGTTTTTGGAGTTTGCTTTGGGCTTGTGTAGGAGTCTGCTGTCCAGAACTAGGGCACGACAATGGCATCTTTTGCGAGCATTTTGGCAAGAACACGTTGATTCTTGTTATTGATGGTCGCCTTCTGCAGCTCGTTGATGCTGATATGTGCCATGCATGACGTTGGAATTTTATTAACTGCTATGAGTCCTAGGACCATCTAAAAGCTACTCTGGTGTCGGCTCATGGCCATGATTATTATTCTTTTCAAATTATACAATGGGTGAATCCGATGTTTAGGTTTAAAGGTTCAGTTCTGTGGAATTCCAAAAATTTAAAAATGATGCAGCACCACGGTGCTTCAGAATTGATATGATGCAGCTGCTGGTCAAGACTTTCAATTGTCAAATTTTTTTTGGCTGTTGGACTGGTTTATAATGTGAACAGGGTTGCCTCTGCATATAAAATCAACTTTAGGAATGAGTTGACAAAGTTGTGCGTTATATTCGCCTGATTTTGCTTCTGAACATCTCATAAAGATTAAGACTTATGCATTCTCTTACATGACCTAAATGTTCAAAAGGTTTGCATTCTCTTGTTATGCGTGTGCGCTCTCAGAGATACTGGTTTTCTGTTACTTTTTCGTGGAAGTGGATGGTATTTGATCATGGTGCTTCTGTTACTCTTCTGTGGAAGTGGATGGTATTTGATCATGGTGATGGGCACTTTGAATCGCTAGCGGAGAATATTTGTGGCCTGTGGAGCACACAGATTGGCATCTCTGGTCAATTACAGATTACATATCTGGGTTATCTACTCTACTTCATAATAGCCAAGTTTGAGGGACTGCTTGCTGGGTAAGGGACATGGCTGCAACCTGCGAGTGTATGAAAACTACTTGCAGTGTCTTTTTTGTTTGCAGTGCAATGAATTTTCTGAAAAGCATATGATATATGGGTGAACATCATATCAAATGGTATGATGTTACAATTTGCATCTTGATTGCCGGTACTGCATTTTGCTCAATTCATCAACTAGCTCTTATGAAGTTATCCAGAGCGACAAACAGAAGACCCTGATTGCTTGCAGCTACAGGTGAGCTTTCTTCCATGTGATGATCTAAGGTGTTAACATTATCGAAATACAAATTATTGTATGATTCTTCATATCAATTATTTAGAATCTGCTTGCAGGCAAAGGGGAAGGTCTCATCTTGCAATTATTGACGTTCTTCAGAGCTCATTATCATTGCTTGACATTCCATTCACAGACATACAAGACATAGTATGTTCAATACCTTCTTTGTGACGAATTGTTGTTACTAATTTTTTTATGCTAATGGATTGGTATATTGTGCACATTCTTCTTTTGCAGACTTCAGGAAACAATTGCCTATATGTTGAGGGAGCATCAGGAGTACTTCCAATATCTGCGGCTAAGGTGCTTGCAATACTTTACCGTAGTAATCTCCTCATATTTAGTGAAGTGTGGACTGTGCTGCAGTAATTAGTGTTTCTCATTGTTGTTATAATTTCCTTTTGTTTATTGTCTGCAGGTGACTTTCAATGATGAAAAGTCAGAACTCATTGATTTTCGGATTATATGATCCTCTTCACCAGACAGTTTGAAGTACCAGTCTTATTTCAGCTTGCCAAAGCTGATTGAATTTCCAACTGAAGTTCCTGGTCAAAATGCTTATGCATACTTCTATCCTCCATCTAATAATGTTTATCAAGCTAGTCAGGAAGAAAAGCCTCCACTGTTGTTTAAAAGCCATGGTACTTCAATAATTGTAGCTCAGTTCTGTCACATTTTAATTTTTATGTAAAAACAGGTTCCAATATAAACAGGGTTAACCCCGTTCCCGGACCGGAAAAACAGGGTGGGTTGGGAACGGGGTCCAATGCAAACAGGGGTCGGGAACAGGGTCCAAAAAAAGAGAACCGGTTATAACAGTGCAGTACGGGGTCCGAGTCTAAACCCTACTCACCCTGGACCCGATCACCCCTAGCCTCAACCAGCGCGGCCATGCGTGGGTGGGTCTTTACTTGTAATTTTTATTTATAGGATTCTCACTAATCCTTTTTTTTTTTTTTTTTTTTTGGAAAAGATAAAAATAAAAAATAAAAAGAAAAGTTCTTTACCAAAAAAAAAAAAAAAGAAAAAAGAAAAAGTAAAGGAGGGAAATCGGTTGACAACCTTGAAAACGCGTGGTCATGAGCTGGCCGTTTCTCCGTTAGTTGACCGAGGAATGGTCAGCTAAGCCGCTCCCTTTTTTTTAAAAAAAAAAAAAAAAACCCCGAGAACTTTTACAAAGTAAGGAGAATTAAACCCATCAAAACATTGACGTAGATTTGAATTTATCTTTTAGATTAGCTTATTCTACAGAAAGATTTGAATCTTAAATCCTCAAACCGAGAGGGAACTATCTTAACAAACAACACAAAGGAATAATCATTCAAGGAAATAAAAAGAAGCGATAAGATTTGTGAAACATGTTGATAGAGATAGATTGCGGTAATCCTACGCCAAAAAGGAAATTGAATCCCCCAAGAGTTGTTTTTCCTCGCATAATAAAGGATCCGCTTGTGTTTTGAGGAATAAATTCATCAAGAAGTTGTTTTTCTAAAAAAAAAAAAAAAAAAAAAAAATCATCAAAAAGTTGCGCACAAAGCAAATTGATCATTCAATCTACAATGAAGAAATGCCGAATTGGGAAGAACTCCCACAAGAGACCCTAGAACTCATCATTCATCGACTAGCCATAGAAGACTACTTAGCTGTTCGACGGGTGTGCACCTCATGGCGGTCCGCGGCCTCCAAAGAGGCATACAAGGCGAAGTGGAAAGCCCCTTTGGCTGAGGTTGAATGTGCACGACCCAATAGCTGAGTTCTTCAGCCCCTCTACAGGGAGAACTCACCGAGTGCGGCTTCGAGAATATTAATTCGAGACCTTGTCTCCACGAGGATGGATACTTGTGTCAAAGTTGGGACGTGAGCACCGTATCTTCAATCCATTTTCGCACGTGAGCGTCAGACTCCCGAGAAGCTTCACCACGAGTCACGCCTCAGTGTGGAAATCGATGTGCTGGAGAGGCTCCAGTGCGGCCCCCTAGGATCGACATGATCGCGTTGTCCTCAAGCCCTTCTTTGTCCAGGAGCTACACAGTAATGATCTCTTTTCGTCGGGGTCATGGACCATGAAAGTTTGCCTTTCACAGGTCAGGAGAAGATGGGTGGACGATAGTGAGCCCACCAAGGCATCTGCCTCGGTCCTTCGTCCTTCAACTGACTTATTACGAAGGGCTATTTTTGGCCATGGATGGGCATAAACAAATAATGACCCTTAACGAGAGAAATCGTCGCATGGAATCACGACTAGTTCTAGTTCGAGGACTCAATTATTTTGAAGGTCATCCGTATCTCGTTGAATGTTCGGGCTTATTCTTGGTGGCTTCCACGATAAGGGGTGAAGGGTATGGACCCGTAAAAAAGATCCGAGTTTTCGAAGTTGATTTGGTGAAGGGAACTCAGGAAGAAGTCAAGAGCTTGGGAAACGCGTCTCTATTCTTGAATGACAACTCTTCCTTTTCGGTGGAGTTCAACGCCGAGTTTGCCTTCCCGGGATCAAGCCAAACCACATTTATTTTCCGGAGTACCAAGATGAGAAGATGAAGAGTTACAGCATGGAGGACGGAAAATTTGAGGTAATTGAGGGTCTGTTCGTTTCACAAAAAATATCACGTCTTCGTTAAATATTTTTTACGAAATCATTTTCTTGAAAAATGACTATAATTTCTTGAGGTAACTAAGGGTCCGTAACTGAACTTCAGCCAAATGCAGAGTATAGAATGTGTCCAAAGCGCATATATTCCAACTGGGATAAAAATACAAAGGAAAACAGTTGATGAAACAATTTTGGGAAAAGTACCAAAAAAAAAGTCCTAAACCTATTACATTAGTACCAATTTAGTCCAAAACTTTTAATTGGACCAATTTAGTTCTAAACCTTTTAATATTGATACCAATTCAGTCCATCCGGTCAATTTTGGTCGGCCAAGATCGACGTAAACATCAGCCGGTGGCCGGATGCTGACGTGACAATTTTTATGATTTTTATTAATTATTTGTTATCTACTATTAACTTTTTCTTTTTCCTTTTATTTTCCACTTTCTTCCTGGCGATGGTCGGCACGCCTTCGGTGAGGCTCACCGACCACCGGGCGATGGCCGCCAAGCCCTTGCCTACTCCGGCGAGGATCGCGGCCCTCACCTGGCCTCTCCCAAAGGCCGTCGGCGAGGCGACTTCGCCCGAATCTAGGCGAGGCCAGCCTCGCCCTCAGCTGGCGAAGCCATGGTGACCATCCTCAAGGTGGAGGCGAGGGCCGCGAAGCCCTCGCCAGCCACCAGTGAGGGTCGCAACCCTCGCTCGGCCTCGCTTAGGGCCTCGCCTAGGGCCGCGGGCGAGGCGACTTATCCCAGATCTGGGCGAGGCCAGCCTCGCCCTAGCCTTGCCGTTGAGTCCCCGGCACCTCCTCCGCTGTCGACCCTAGAGCTTCTCGATCTCGTCACCGCCGCTCTCACCTCCCCAAAATCCCAATTCGAGGCCTTGGTCCCCCACCTCCTGCGCCTCACGCCGCCACTCCTTTGCCTAATCTTCACCTCCGAAACCCTAGCCCATCGCCCCAACAACCGAGGGCTTTGTGGCCCTCGCCTCTGCCCTAGCGATGGCCGCCATGGCCTCACCAGCTGCAGGCGAGGCTGGCCTCGCCCAAATCCCGAGAAGCCGCCTCGCCGATGGCCCCCGGGAGAGGCCGGGCAAGGGCCGTGAAGCCGCCGACGGTAGGCCAAGGCTTCACGGCCCTTGCCCGGTGGCCGGCGAGCCTCACTAGAGGCTCGCCCGCCACCATGAGGAAGAAAGCACAAAAGAAAAAAAGAAAAAAATTAATAAAAAAATTAATAAAAATTCGAAAAAATAATTAAGAAAATCATAAAAATTGCCACGTCAGTGTCCAGCCACCGACCGACGTCCACATCAACGTCGACCGGCCAAAATTGACCGGATGGACTGAATTGGTACCAATATTAAAAGGTTTAGGATTGAATTGGTTCAATTAAAAAGTTTATGACTGAATTGGTACCAATGTAATAGGTTTAAGACTTTTTTGGTACTTTTCCCAAGAGTTATAGCATGGAGGACGGAAAATTTGAGGTAATTGAGGATCTGTTCGTTTCACGAAAAATATCATGCTTTCATTAAATATTTTTTACGAAATCATTTTCTTGAAAAAATGACTATATTTTCTTGAGGTAAGCGAGGGTCTCAGAACTAAATTTTTGCCAAATGCGAGCATAGGATGTGTGCAAGGCACATATATTCCAATTGGGGTCAAAAATATAAAGGAAAACAGTTGATGAAACAATTTTGGAGATGTGTCAAGAGCAATAATATGTTAGATTTCGAGGTGCATAGATAGAGGTTGAAGGAAATAACTCAGCAAGGTCATGATGATTTATTCCGTATTGAGCCAAAACATTGGTGCAAAGCCTTCTTTGACACCAACATTAAATGTGATGTCGTTGATAATAATCTCGGTGAAGCTTTGAATGGGAGGTGCACGGAAGCTAGGTGCAAGGCCATTGTGAGTATCTGGAGGATATTAGAATCATGGTTATGAATAGAATGCATATTTAGAGGGATGGATGTGCTAGGTGGACTAGAAATTATGGTCCAAGGATTATGCATAAGTTACATGAGAATACAACGCTAGTAGGTATTGCCATTTGATATGGAATGGAGATGAAGGATACGAGATTACGGAAGGTGGTAACAAATATGTTGTTGACTTGAATTTAAAGATTTGTTCTTGTAGAGCTTTGAAAGCATAGTGGAATTCCATGTTGCGATGCCATTTATGCGATACACCATAAGAGAAATGACCCGAGTGACTAATATCTAAGTACTTATCAATTCATGATGCCTATAGTGAGAGCACAAAAATTTTGGAAAAAAACCCAACAAAGAAGGATGTCCTTTAAAAAAGGTATTTCCTCAACAAACTGATCATCTTAATGCTGGGCATGTTACTTTAACATGTTATCAATCAATACTTAATATATGCTTCTCATACCAATGCTTGGGCCAATGTATGTACATCCAATGCTCATGCCAATGCAAGTATAGCTAAAGCTCATTCTCAATCTCAAGCTAATTCCACTGGACCAAGGCTTAGAATAAGACAAGTAAGTTGTCATCTAACCATTATTGTAAGTTTTATATGTTAAGGTTCTAATTTAGTAATTATGAATATATATTCATGCTAAAGTTAAAGCAACGACAAGCATAACTAAAGGAGGATCTCGAAAGCCATGCCAATGCTTCGCAAAGGCCAATTCAATACGAGACAATAGTGGGCATGTTAATACTTCTGCTTAGGCTAATGCAAATGTAAGAGGATGTAGTGCTACTGCAACAGTCCATATAGTATGCACGGCTACTATTGATGTAAGAGGATATAGTGGTGAGGCCAATGCTTTTGGTGAAGTTCGTTCTGATCAAGGGAAATGCATTTATTGTGTACTGGCCAATGTAATGGCTAAGGATAGACCTGAGAAAATTCCGGTGAGTAATATGTCAATCTTCAAGCATACATGTACTATGACTACATTCTCATATCGAATGAATTTTTATTATTCAGTTTAAAAGATCGCCATTGAAAATGACTTGATACAAAAAGAATCATAGGCCAAGAGGATGAAAATGGTAGGGTTAGGTATTGATGCAAATCTTATGACAAACTTTCATATTCTCAAGGTGAGTAATAATTTTAAAATTTTCTAGTAGCAATTGCTTGTCTCCCTTAATCTAAAAACATGCTCATTCTTATGTAGCTTAATACAACCGGTGCAAGAATCTTTAACCTACCGGACAAAGGGGTAGTTTTAGGAGCTACGTCAACAAAAAGGTGCATTCCCAAGTCAGTGCACAACCTGAACAATTAAGAACTTGTCCTCAAAAGTATGTTACTGCAATACGAAAGACACCACCATAACCCTAGGCGAGTTCCCAACCTTAGTCATATCATGCATCAGCTATCACGCCCAGATCCTCGAACACACACACACATCTTTCTACTTGGTCGATTTTAGAATGCGATATCCCAAGACTATGTATCGCCGACCCTTTCATTTATTAAGCACATGCGAAAGCAGTTATAAATCCCCGGACAATAAAACAATTGGATAGAAAAGCAAGGCCACATTTTCATATTGAAAATTCATGACCACACTTTTATACATATCATAACAGGCTTTCATTATACTTCACAGTACTGTTCACCAAGGTCTGATTTAACAAATCTCCAAATATTCACAAGGTTTTCAAAATGAAGGAGGTTTCAATCCTTCTGCAGGTAGTACTCAAGATCTTCCTCTTCACCCTCCTCTGACTCCTCGCTCGGCTTTTCCTGGATCCTCCTCTTCGAGATATTCACATAAGGGCCTGAAAGTGGTTTTACAACAACCAATCAGACTATGTCTCAGCGAGTTCTACTCCCTAAGACTCGATTAGGAAACCAATACACTACCAGGTTACCTAGCACAACATGAGTCGAAAGCTTACCTTGGTATCGTTTCCAACTTTGTAATTTAAGATTATGCACATATGCCTCATATATTATATTTAAACAATCAATCAATCAATTCACAACCACTGGATCAACTCATTGATCAATCGACCTAGTCGATTCACATGTCAGTCGAACCATCTCTGGGTCACTTCACGTCCCATCATCACACCTCTAGCAGTACACTTAGTCACAAAGCTTCATTAATGCTCTTGGGCATTACTTCTGCCAAGGTGACGTGTATAATGGATAGCATCCGTGCGTTCTTTAAGATGCCAGTTTCACTAGTGATACCCTCCATCACCGAACTGCGTATGTCCATACTACTGCATGTAATAGACAGCACTCGTGCGTTCTTTAAGGCGTCGTTTTCACCAATGATATCCTTTAATCACCAAACCACATATGTCTCATTACATCATTCCTGATTGGTTTCAGCCGAGAATTTCCCAATTCACTTTCACAGTTCTCTCTGTTTTACAATTCATCACAACATTATCGATGCTAAATAATAATACTCGGCCATTAGCCAATCAATCCTTCAATTTCGTTCAATTTGGGATAAATCCCTAAATTGCCCAATTAATTCAATTTCACGTCATATAGATCAAATAAATAAAGGGACTGCACCACAACGATTAGTACGAAATTCCAGTCACCGACCATCCCGGTGAATTTCCAGAAAAATAATTAAATAATTAAATATTAAAATTAATAAATAATTAATAAATAATTATAATAAATCCAATTTAGGCTCGCATTACCTAATTGGAGCCCGAAACGGATCAGGAAAAATCTCGAGATGCATTCAATAAATAATAGGACATATCTACCTGCTAATTACACAATTAATTTAACTAACATGACTTGATAAGTCTCTAATTTAATTATTTTAATCTAATATATCCACTTAATTGCAATTAATTAAATCTATTAACCCTTAGGCATATCAGTCTACTAAGAAAGCAATAGTGAGTAAAACTCACTTGCACCAAGCGAAGACCGAGACACCTGCGACGACGACTCAACGGCGGCCAAACTCAGGCCAGGCCAAGAACCTCACAAGCCCGCAGGAGCACTGAGCTTGGGCCTACTGAAAACAAATGCAGACTGGGCTAATCTTGCAAGCTAAGCCGAGAAGCAACTTCAATGGGCTGAAGACTTAGATTGGAATTGGGCCAAATTAACATTTACTTGGGCTGCGATGTGGAATGCTGATGGGCTGCCGAAAATAACCAATGGTTGGGCTCGTGCAAAAGCTTGCTGGATTGCTGGTTTTGGTGGCCCAAAGGAGCATTGGATGCTGGACTTCGGGGCCGAATTTGCTAGAGCTAGGTCACTCAATTGCACTCGTGCAGCTTGCTTCGATTGTGCTGCTTGAACACATGTGTAGACTTCAGCTGAGGGAGAGACGCAAGCGAAGAAAGAAGCTGCTCGCTAGCGTCGATCCTTTGCTCGTGAAGCTAAATTGGCTAAGTTGGTCAACAATCAACCGTGGGGCAACAAGGTTGACTTGCTTCGTGGAGGCGAGAGGAAATTGGTGGGGCAGTTGCTTTGGCGTCGGTTGCTAAAGGAGACACGAAGCTATGGCAGCTTCTTCATGTGCTGCTCGTTAAAGACACGTGTGGCTCCACTTGAAGACTTCAGCTAAAGGTTGACCGTGGAGCTGCGGGGCCATGGACATGTGGAGATAGCCACGAATGAAAGTGGAGCAAGGACGGTTGCAACTGTTGAAGTGTTTGGTCTTCACTCGATGGAGCTAGCGCACGAAAAAAAGACACGGACTGATGGAAGATGCCTGGCAGATGGGAAAATGAAATTGTGGCGTGCGTTCGGGTTGGGGTTTGCTGATCGAGAGAAAACAGGAAAAATGAAAACAAATCCCAAGCTGCAGACAGAAAGAGAGTCAATCGTGGGCGTGCGTAATGGAGAGGCCAGCTAAAATGAAGAGAAAAGTCAGCAATCCTTAGCCAACAAATTTAATGCTTGGTCTCCTTAAAGGCTACACAAAAATATCTAATGTTTCCGCAATACTTTCTTACATCAATATCCACTTGATTATCCAAATTGAAGCCTCGATTTCTGCCCCTTTTTCAATTTCGAATTTCACCCAAATTAATTAAATTTTCTTACTCAATTTCCCAAATTGAGGTCCAATTCGATGTAGAAAATCCCAAGTGATTTTCTATAAGTCCCTGACGCACAAAGGCTCAGCTTAAAAGTCCAATTTTCTATTAATTTAGCCAATCTGAATTACCGATGATTTTCCGCAACGTCCGAACCCATTTTCCTTGAAAATCTCGGAACCTCTGAAAAATCTTCTGAGACTGAGTCGATGTTCCTAAAATAGCTCGTGACACCACATAACTTTCAATTTCTGAAATCGAACTCAAATTGACGGTTAATTTCACTCCGGCACGCTTTTAGCATGACCTAGACTACCGGGTAGATTTCGGAACTTTTTAGGGCAATTGACTCATGGTCGATTTTCTTCAAGCCACAATGAACCCACTCAACACATTGGTGACTCTCGATTATCGTGAAAATCTCGAGGACTCAATTACAAACACAGGGTACCAAAACGATAGAAAAATCAAATTAGTGCCGGTCGACGAGAATTTTCCAATTTAGTGGAGTCACCCACAATCAGCCACACATCTCAATCGAACCGAGCTATCTCTGATCTCAATTCGATTTTTAACGTGCCATAATGACCTCTAAAGATGTGCACAGTCGAGAAGCCGATTCCTGGTCGAATTCTCAAGTCTATTGCCTTAAAATTCTTTAATGGCTTACCCAGCTAATCTAGTTATCTCGAGAGTAATCAGCTTTGAGAACAACCCTATAGACGCGTCAATAAAATGCCCGATTAATTTAATAGAAAACAATACTGAAAATTCTGGATGTCACATCATCAACTCCTCGAAAACACATTGTGGTGAAGTCGAAGCCACTGTTGTAACCCAAGGCCTATTACCAACCCCAGTCATCTCACACAACAATAACTCCTCGAAAGCACGTTGCAATGAAGCCAAAGGCACTATTGCAACTTGAGGCCAGTTCCCAAGCTCAATCATTTCAACCTGAGGCCAGTTCCCAAGCTTAGTCATCTCAACCTATAATAGCTCAGAATCATCTTGGTATAAAGCGAAAGGCACCATCACAACCCCAAACAAGTTCCCAATCTCAATCATCTCATGCAACATTAGCTCCTCAAAAACATGTTGCAATGAAGCCAAAGGCACTATCGCAAACTAAGGCTAGTTCCCAAACTCAGTCATCTTAGGCTATAATAGCTCAGAAGCATCTTGGTATAAAGTGAAAGGCACCATCACAACCCTAGGCAAGTTCACAACCTCAATCATCTCATACAACATTAGCTCCTTGAAAACATGTTGCGCTAAAGCCAAAGCCACTATCACAATTCGAGGCTAATTCCTAACCTCAGTCATATTATGCAGCAGCAGCTCCTTGAAAACACACTGCATTGAAGCCGAACCCACTATTGCAACCTAAGGCCAGTTCCTAGGCTCAGTCATCTTAGGCTATAACAAATCCTCTAAAGCCTATTGTTGCAAGACCATGTATAAGGAAAAGCGCCATAATTATGAATAAAGTGAAGGCTGAACCTACTAGACCATCGGAGACCATCATATTGGATTGATACGTTTGCTAAAATTTGTGTTGTTAGGTGAATTTATGTCAATTATTAGTTGGTTTTCTGTATGAGACATGTAGCTTTTGTGCATAGAACCTTTTGTGCATTGAAAGTGCATATTTTGTTGAACGAGACCTTTGTGCACTGAAAATGTAAGCATGTTGCTTTGTCAATGAATCGTGTCTCAACAAGTTATGTGGGATGCTTGGTTTTGTTTTGAATAATGCACGAAAGTGGTTGCTCTTCAAGATTGTTAATAGGTGATTACTGAAATTGGCCATGAAGAATTTTCATTCTTCCAACACTTTTGTCATCTTCTCTCCCATACCTTTTTCTCGAGTCCCTTGGGGGCATTAATGGTAACCGATACCACCACCTCTTATTGCTAAATTTTCATTTTAGATGATGGGGTTTTGCTCTGTGTGGTCTCTATGGTCTGCGTTGGATGATTCATGGAAGATTTGATTAGGTAACTTTAGGTATTGTAGGCAACTACTTTGATTTCACTTGGTTTTTGACACATTCCATTTGTAAACGTTTGAGGCAAGCTCATTATTAAAATCATGAAGAAATCACCAATTAACAATCTCTATTGCATAATAAGAGAGTTGTCACTTTTTTTTGAAGTTACAAATTTATTCTGGTGGCAATAACTCATATAGTGCTATTGACAAGCACACAAATCAAGCTTCAATGCGAAAGTAATTTCTTGCATGGCAAGCAACCAATCTTGCAAACTACAAACTCATATCAGATTTCATTCCCATCTCAATTATCCATAACTAGTGTTCAAATTTACAAACTTAGAAACAAGGTACTACGGAAGACTTGGAAAATTCCCACCAACTGTCACATTACATATAACCAATTTAGCAATATAGCACATGCACATAATGAATGCCGATTGATATAGCATCTTTTCTTTCTTTACTCATGCGAGCTCCTCCTTTAAACGTCTATTTTTCGCCTTTTGAGTCTTCATTCTAGCTAGTAATGAGCTCACATTGACTTCATCACGCCTCGATTAGCTTGATTAACATAATGCTCGATTTCTTTCAAGGAGGTCAACTATCATGTCCCTCACATAATCTGGTATATTTGTATCAACCCACATGAAAAAATCACAGCAATTTGGACTATCAAACTTAGCACATCCATAGAACATTCTTCTTGTGTTTTTTCTTGTCTTTGTCATAAGAATTGGCAATTGAAGACCACAATAACATGTTGGCTCCGAGTTGACCTCATTATGAGTTACACCACTTGATTCAGATGTTGGCGCCCTCATTTATCTGGGTTTCATATTATAGGAACCTAATAGAAGTATATTAGCTCTATTATGATTCCTTCATAACATCTTGATATAAGTATATTACCAATCTCTTTAAATAGATTGTTAGGTGAAACATATTGTCAAGTGAAGCAATAAATATAAATAGAGAATAGATACATATACAGGTACTAGATGTACACATATATTTTATCTATACTAGAAACAATGTCCTATATAGAATGAAATAGAAACTTATCAAGTTCTCACTAGTATTCAAATCATGATAGATAAAGAGTACTAATCTGACTACAAGTAGGAATCATAATCTGATTTGAGACTCTTATATGAGCTAGGGGTCAATGTAACAATCCATATTTATGGAGCCATCCCTCTTTCATTGGCCCCTCAAAAGAAGAAAGCAAGAAAAGACCATAAAGAAAGGGATCTTATACAGCTACTTGGGATGGACCATAAAGAAACGAACTTCTTAAATGCTCAGGAAAAAGAATACTTTAAATGGTAAATTTATACTGCATTTTCATTCTTGTGGAAAGGCAAGATACTAATGCTTCATGCACCAATTGTTATTACTTATTCTTTGCTCAAGCGTGTGCTTCTTTTGCAAAACGCAATGAAAAACATCTCCAGGATCTCTCAGGTAGTAACTTATACATAATGCAATGTATTTACTCTAGAGATTTAGGAGATGTTTTCAATCTCCAAAAAACATCTCTCTTTTTATATGCACTAGATGAACAGACAACCATGACTTACTTTATATTGCATCAATGTTATAATTTGTCACTAGTATTGGAGAATGGAAAACAACAAAATGCTATAATGCAGAGAGCAAGACCTACGTGAGGAGGAGTCGCCATCGCCATCCTTGATGTTGCTGGCTTCGCCATTGAGACGCTGAGACTCCCGCAAGACAGGTCTTGACACAAACTCACAATCGTTAAAGAAGAGAACATGAACTCACAACAAGCGTCGAACTCGAGCTCTATGAACTCCAAATAACAATGGGCATTGAACTTTAACTTGGGAGGGGACCCAAATGGCAAGAGAACTGCAAATCATCAAATTGGATTTGGGGCTTAGGTTTCGTAGGGAGATCCAGCGTTAATTTAGTTCAAAGGGAACGACATGATGACACGAGTTTGGGCTTTGAGTTCGGATGATTTTGGGAAGACGAAGAAGAAGACATGTGATTCGAACAATGAAGAAGGAAAAGAGACGCCTGGGAAGGGGTCAGTCGAGAATAGCGGAAGGAAAGAGAGTGAGGTCCCGGGGGGAACACGATGGTGAAGAAGAAAGGAGGACGTGACGTCATTTTGCATGTGTGGAATTTTTTTAAACTATTCGCCACGTAGAGAGAAACGACTAAAAAAAGCCATGTCCGCGCCACATTAGCATTTTCTGTTAGGAAGTTTGACAATGTTAATTTTAAGACTCGATTGAAATAATTTGACAAGTTTTAGGACTCAATTGCATTTTCGTGACAAGTTTTAGGACTTCTATTGCACTTATTTCTTATGTTTTTTATTCATCCATGAAATTGTTTTTTTGAAAAATGCAGCTTTAATTTGCGGGCAAAAATTCACTTGTCAACAGGCTGGAGTCATTAGTTCAAATCCAACAGAAATGAGAATCTAGAGCTGATGGTATCTGTGTCCAACTCAATAATTAAGAACGCAGACAGTAGAGCCGCATGCACAACCAAAGTAGAACTTTAGGTTACTAAGGCACTCTGAAAAATCTAAACATTTAAATACTCTCTAATTCAGACCCGAAAAATAAGGAAAACCGGTGTCATTGAGCCACTGGTTACCTTGAATGAAAGACTCGACAGTGAACTGATTCGCCACTGTTGAGCTCGTAATAACTTTGTACCCGGCCCATTTCACTCGGTCACTCACGTTTGAACCCGGGCCTCTATTCTGGTACTCCCCATAGAAGAGAGTGCTCAACCCAGCCGAGCCGTGGAACTCCGACCACCCAGCTGGGTCAACCAGGTCACTAATGTACGATTCCATGATCACTGTCCTCGAGAATTCCTTCCACGGACGGCCAAGAAATGTCTTAAATGATGACTGTACACATACATCATGTCTTGGTAGCTCGAGAAGTTACACTGGAAGAACGCTGACTTGTCCGACCTGCTCCGAAAAGCCGTTGCCGGACCCTTCTTGGGGCCCGCAAAATTCTCAAAGGTAATCCCCTTAGCGAGAAATCCATCACCCTCAATAGCTGCAGATAGAGGAAATAACATTAATTATTAATGATTTAATTACGTATCCTTTAGGTTAACATAATTGAGAGCAACTGGCATAACAGAATTCTAAGATTGATCTGTCAGCCAATTACCCTTTTCAATATTTAAGCAAGATAATCTTATTTTAGAGTGGTTTTTTGTTTCAGTTTTGGAAAAATGAAAATCAGTGTATATACAAGTATATGTGCCAAAGTACAAGAAACACCTTAGTATCAAAAAATGGTACATTAATAAAAAGCACACCCCTAGGTCTTACTACTGTATGATAAGAATGTAAATGGTGTCGATAACTTTCTTAATGGTACAATGAATAACAAGAAACATGGTGAGCGCAAGAGACATACAAATAACGAGCAAATTCATTAATTCACTTGCGAAAGAACAAATGGTGGCCGTTTGGCAAGTAGAGCAATTTGTTTTTGGATCTGAAATAAATATTTATTTTCTATTTGATTAGGAA
Organism: Eucalyptus erythrocorys; assembly: GCA_014182555.1. NCBI lineage: Eukaryota > Viridiplantae > Streptophyta > Magnoliopsida > Myrtales > Myrtaceae > Eucalyptus > Eucalyptus erythrocorys. The sequence goes on along the minus strand of CM024601.1, from coordinate 26,729,340 downwards.
TTGAGTTTCAAGAACTCACCGACGGTGGCTGACCAGTAAGCAGTCCTCCCATCGTCGTAGTTCCGGTTGCCCTTGATCAATGTCTTCTCGATCCCGTCGCCTACAAACATGAGGTTGGTCTTTGTTTTGTTCACCGTGACATACTCCAAATAGTCCCCCTCTTTGATGTAGATGACAAACCTGTACAAAAAGGGAAAATTGGTGAACACGGAAGGGGAGGTTTTTATAATTTAAAACATAATAACAATATTACCATAACATCAAAGATCTCGTTTTCAAAGTTTCCAGTGAAAGAGAAGTGAAAAACGTAATGAGAGAACTACTATTTCATATATCTTGATTTAGTTGTTGTCTTGTCACAAATAGTCCTCCATTTGTGGAATTTTCTTTTTTATTTAGTCATATTCATTCCTTCTTATTTATGTACACCTCTCCCTACATTAATGAAAACGTAGTGGTGAAAAAGAATACGTTTCATTTCCATTCCACTCTTCTCATTTCCAATGAAAAAAGTCATTAGTTATATTAGTAGCGGCAATCGGAAAACCCCTTGGCTGTATCAGAAGTGGGAAAATAATCCGTTTTATAGTATTTGCAATTTGACAAAATAGACAAATACAAGTAATTGATTGTTGATGTTGTAAAAGTCTCTTGCTTTATAGTTAAATCACATTTATTAAAAAATGGAACGCTATTCATGCAATGAAAGAATAAGTATTGACATCTAAATTAACTAGGACATCGTTCTCTAAATAAGCTGACTATAATTCGACCTAAGTATTTGATAACGATTCTCGAAAGACAACTCTCATCAATGACGTTTATACGTTGTTCTTTTTAACCTAAGATAAAGTACTTAAGAGTATGTGTTATTTAATAAAAGAAAATAAATGGTAAGCTTAATGAATGCGAATAAGTCAGGGTAAAAATTAAGGAAATTTACATCTTGAAAAGAAGTTTAGCGAATAAATAAATATTTTGGAGTGTGGGTCGAATCAACGATTTGAAACAATAAATCAATTAGTTAGTGAGTAGAAGGCCGCAAGACGAACAAATCGACAATAAATCAATGAGTTAGTGAGTACAAGGCTGCAAGAGAAACAAATCGAAGGGCCATTAATTGAAGAACAAAATCATCAGCTCCCATTGAAAAAAAGCTGTAATCTACGAAGAAAGAAACTAGGAAAAAACCAAGAACATAGCATAACTGGCGATAGCCCAAGACACATCCGATGCACATTAGCAGAGGATGTGAATGTGGAAAATAAATAATAAAAATAAAAATAGCTATAAGCCATATGCAGCTGTACATCTTCAGGAATTCAAATGAAACCTTCTCTTCTACTTTCGATTTCAAGTTAATGCAATGTATTTACTAGTCAACTAATCCTCAAGTTCTTGCTCAAAAAAAAAAAAAAAAAAAACTAATCCTCAAGAACACAGCACCACTAAAAATAGCTATTAGCCCTAATGGTCACATTAAGATCAAAATTTGAAAAAACAATACCACTAAAACTAGTTAAATGTGCCAAAATTATAAAAATACCTGGTGTTGCTATTGTCCGGAGCAGCTGCCACAGCATCTTTGATGAAGGTGAAGTTACCAGATCCATCCTTCGCCACCACAAGATCGAACTTTGTCGCAATCGTTGGTGTTTGCACCAATAGGCTATCTTCTGAAGACATCCACGCTGGGAACCTCTCTCTAATACCATGTCCAGAAGGATTATTGACGCCGCGCATCTTTGTCAGGAGAAATAGTGAATTGCTTAGGTGGCGCGAGATGTTCGACTTCATGCTGTCCCCGAGATTCAGATTATCTGTGTGGGGATCGAGCTCGTCGGTGCAAGTGTAAACATTGGTCATCGCTCCGCTAAGGAGAGACTGAAGGTCATAATAGTGGCGTATGGTGACTTTCGAGCTCTCAAGGTAGGAGACGGCATTGTCAAAGTCATCGAGGGTGTCACGAGATAGCTCGAGGCAGATGTCCAGGGCTTGCCTTTCGAGCATGCTGAGCTTCTCAGGGAAATGGTTCTTCATGACCGTGCAATGCGTTGAGGCGGCTCTCACTTCGGAGGCGGACTGGTGAAGCATGGCGGATATGATCTCCGGGAAGGACATGGAGGCAAGGCCCGTGAAGGAGGCGAGAGTGGAGACACAGAGGTCCGAGTAGGGAGTGCCTCGGCACCTGGAGTGAGTTACTTGGAGTTGGCTGTTGGGGATTTTGGCGGGGATGAGGTTAGGCAAGAGGGAGAGGAATAAGAAGATAACCAAGGGGTGTACCTTGGAAGTGGCCATGGTTGAGTGTGTCGAGTATGGGAGTATTGATCTTTATGATAGTTCCTGCACTCGAGTAATAGAAGCAACTTTAGAGAGAGAGAGAGAGAGAGAGAGAGAGAGAGAGAGAGAGAGAGAGAGTTAGAGATGTGATGGATTTTTATTTTAATGAATGGGCCTATTTTGGCCTAATGGGCCTAGAGGCCCGGCCCATGATAGGGAGAGGTATAAAAAGAAAAATGAAAACTGAAAAGTAACGTTTTTCCATTTTTCAGTTTTTCCTTTTTTCCTTTTTCTCCGTAAGCGTATTACGACGTTCCTCCCGTATCGTCGTTTCTCCCTCCTTGAAGAACAAAGTGCCCGTCTCCAAGGCGCATTCATTTTGCGCCACGTAGCACTCATACTAAGGGTTGAAGTTTTGATTAGCTCAATCCTATAGTACTCTCTCACAAAAGCTTCTACTAGCCTCCTATAATCCGGACCACGTTGACCTCCCATAGCCGATCTAACACCTTTTTGCCATTCGGGTGGAAGAGTGTTCTTGAAGGTCGACACCTTCTCAAAATCCGGCATAAGATAACCATTCCAGATGATTTCTGTATCATCGATTGACCCCGACCACATGTGATACTAAATCACCGTTATGCCACCGATAATTAGCTAACTCGTTATCAGCCTTTTCAGTCTAGCAAGTTCTTCGTCCGTTCTCGGGAATGCGGGTATCCGTGCATAGCGCATCATAGTTCCTGCAACAAATGTAGAACTTTGAAAAAAAATGGATCACTTATAATCCATAATAAACATAAGGGAAAATACATAATTTTCCATGATTTATGCAACAAATGCAGAATAAAAATGGATTACTTATAACCCACATAGGCATAATTGAAAAAGAAACAAATTCCCTTTTTTTTTTTTTTTTCGGTCAACAGTCAACGGTCGGTCGACGGTCAACGGTCAACGAGGTCAACGGTCAGTCAACGGTCAACGGAGGGTCAACGGTCAACCGGTCGGGTCGGGTCGGGTCGGGTCGGCCGGTCGGTCCGGGTCGGGTCGCCGGTCGGACGGCACGTGCGCGGCAACCGCCGGCCGACGTCACGATGACGTCAGCCGGCGCGTGCCTTGCACGCGCGGGCAGTTCCCGCGCGCGGGAGCGGTTACCGCGCGCGTGCATCGCACGCGCCTGCGGTTTCAACTGCGCGCGCGTGCGGCGCACGCGCCTGGGAACCGTCTTCGGCGCGTGCGTTGCACGCGCCGACGGGGGCCGAACGTATCGGCTGAGCGTGGCGGCGCGTGCGGCGGTCTCCGGCGACGTGCGACCACTCAAAACGCTCGTATCGACGAGCACTACAATCTCAAGCAATAAAAAAGGCAGTTCAACGTTCCGAAAGCAGAGAAAAAAGGGATGAACAGTATCGGCGTCGGGGGGAACATTAAAACAGACTTCAAACAGTCCTTTAAAAATTGGTTTTGAAACACAAACATGGAAAGGGAAACGTGATTAACCCGGCTCGATGCCAATGAAGGATTTGGATTCGGGAAACAGATTCCCAAAACGATCGTTTCGACACAAAAACGATCCCAAAAGAGGAGAAACGCAGCGGAAGAAATTCTATAATACCCAATCACGAATCACCGATCACGAAGGTGCATCACAATGTCGAACACACCTTAAATCCACAGACTAAACCCCGGCGTTGCAAATTGAGGAGGAGACGGCACTGTTCTTCAAGGAGGGGAGAAACGACGATACGGGAGGAACGTCGTAATACGCTTCGGAGAAAAAGGAAAAAGGAAAAACTGAAAAATGGAAAACGTTACTTTTCAGTTTTCATTTTTTCTTTTATACCTCTCCCTATCATGGGCCGGGCCTCTAGGCCCATTAGGCCAAAATAGGCCCATTCATTAAAATAAAAATCCATCATTATATCTCTTTCTAGGTTGATATTTCCCTCTGTATATATTACTTAGTGTAATGAATATGCTATATTTTGTGAAAGCATTATTATTGTAATGGATGTCATATATTATTTGCTTTTCATTATTGCTGATTGATGTAGGTAGCTCTTAGAAGTTTTTGTAGCTTCATAGAATTTAGTTTGCATAAGACAATTATATTAATGACAGTTTTAAGTTAGGATTTTTGGAGGATGATTGGAAACATAGTGACCTTTTGATTCTGAAACCTTACTTGAAATTGTTTATTAATATGATGAGTCTATGCAAAGTGGATGCATAAATGATAGGCATTAATTATTCGTGCATATATGTCGATGTGTTCAGATCGATGGCTTCAAAGCAACTAAGAAAGTAATTGCTGATTTGAACGGCAACAATTGTGAAATATTGAATATGAAGATTCAATATGTGCTGGAAAAGCAACAAGCACTAGAAGCTCTTGACCATGTTATGGAAGATCTTGAGAATGCTGTGCGCCGCCTTGAGCTAGTAGAGGACCACCTAACGGCATTGGAGCCGAGAGTAAATATTTGTTATGCTGGTTCTAGCTCAGAAAGGGCTTTGAGCTCTAAGCGCAAACGTATTGATTCGTTCAATATGTGGTCAAGCAAAGGATCAAGTCCTCCTTGCAAGAAACCAAGAGTTAACCAACACAAGAGAGGAAAACGTCCTCAAGTGAAGAAAATGTCAAGGGTAAGGTGTTACAATTGTGACAAGAAGGGTCACTATGCTCGCAACTGTCGTGAGCCTAAAAAGGTAAACACCTCTTGTACATTTGAGAACTTTGCTTATGTGTCAAGTTCTGTATTGTTGGCTGAATCCAATCCTTTGTGGACTGTAGATTCAGGAGCAACAGACCATGTAGCAAAGGATAGAGGATCCTTTGTGGAATTCCGACGAATACCAACTCGGAACTAAGTGGATCTATGTGGGAAACGACTCCGAGCTGAAGTAAAAGGAATTGGCACTGCCAACCGAACATGCGTGGTGGACGCACTTTGATCCTACATGATGTAATGTATGCTCCGGAGATTCGTCGGAATCTAGTGTCTGTTTTAGTGTTGGTCAAACTACGTTTTAATATGAACTTCCATAATAGAGGTGTGGATTTGTTTTTGGAAACAAATTTCTATGGTCATGGCTATTTTCTGGATGGTTTTATTGTTTTAGACATTGACTATGTTAATGCAAATGTTTGTTATTCCCTTATCACGTCTCCTAATTCATATGACAATGATGTGAATGTGTGGCATGCTAGACTTGGTCATATTGGCCAACAACGTATGACGAAACTAGCCAGAGAGGGCTTGTTAGGCAATATTGAAAAGTCGATTTGCCCATATATGTAAGCATTGCCTAGCAGGGAAAACAACAAGGAAACCATTTAGAAAAAGTAAAAGAGCTGAATTTCCTCTCGCATTTAATCCATTCGACGTCCGTGGTCCTTCGAATGTGAGAGGAAGGCATGGAGCTGTTTATTTCATCACTTTTATAGATGATTATACTCGATTTGGATATGTCTATTTGATTTTTCATCAATATGAAGCATTAAGTTGTTTCAAAAGGTTTATGGCCTTGGTAGAGAATCAATTAGACAGGAAAAATAAAAGCATTGAGATCCGATCGAGGTCGAGAATATTTATCTGATGAGTTCAGAAAATTATGTGATGAAAAAGGAATAGAAAGACAGTTGTCTATTCCATATACTCCTCAACAAAATGGTGTTGCAGAGAGAAGAAACAGAACCCTACTTGAAATGGTTAGGTCTATGATGGCACATGCTAACTTACCCATCACCTTTTGGAGTGATGCCTTATTAACTGCTGCCTATATACTTAACCGGGTGCCTTCCAAATCAGTTACTTCCACTCCATATGAGTTATGGACAGGTAGAAAACCGGACTTGGGTTTTCTTAAGCCATGGGGTTGTGCTGCCTATACCCATGAGCCCTCTCACAAATTTGGGAAATTAGGTCCCAGAGGAAAGAAGAGTATTTTCATAAGATACTCGAACACTCTAAAGGATATGTGTTCATAGGTGAGCAGGAAAGTGGGAGTGTAACTGAATTTGAATCAAGAGATGTCACATTCTTAGAGGATGAGTTTCCTAAGAAGGGCGAAATAGGTGAAAATTACTCCCTATCTGAAACCATGGATCAAGATAATGATATTAGTGGGGTTCGTCCAAGTGGGAGTAGTATGAGAAGTGATGAATTGCATACAAATGATTCTCAATCACAACCACATGATGAGACGACATCGTCATTATCTAATCCTAGTGGGAGCATAATGGGAAATGATATGCTAAGTGCACAATCTCCCATACGGCGAACAAGTCGCAAAAAGTATTCCCCGTCGACGTTTTGACATTGAAGGGGAAACTTTTATGATTGCCCCACAAGATGAGGATGAGCCAAGAAATATACATGAGGCTCTAAATTGCCCTAATAAGGAAAGATGGATGGATGCAATGGGAGAGGAAATGGAGTCAATGAAGTCAAACCATGTTTGGGAACTGGTTGATCTTCCAAAGGGACGCAAAGCTATTGGGAACAAGTGGGTTCTCAAAATAAAGCGTAAAGCTGATGGCTCAATAGAAAGATATAAAGCTCGCCTTGTGGCGAAGGGGTATAATCAACAGGAAGGAATTGATTATGAGGAAACATTTTCCCCGTTGTTAGATTCACCTCAATTCGCATTATTCGGCAATAGTGGCAAGTATGGATCTTGAATTACATCAAATGGATGTAAAGACTGCTTTTCTCAATGGAGACTTAGATGAGGAAATATATATGGAACAACCTGTTGGTTTCATTACGAAAGGCCAAGAAGGAAAGGTATGTCGACTTTTGAAATCAATATATGGCCTTAAGCAGTCGTCAAGACAATGGTATATACGTTTTCATAATGCTATGATGGCATATGATTTTACAATGATTGATGAGGATCATTGTGTATATATCAAGAGATCCAAAGATCAATTTGTGATCAGATCATTATATGTTGATGATATACTAATTGCCGGAAGTAATATGGAGTTAGTTAATACCATCAAAAGAGTTGGTTATCTTCAAATTTTGAGATGAAAGATATGGGTGAGGCTGCATACATACTTGGAGTTAAGATTTCAAGAGATCGTTCGAAGAGGTCGTTATCTCTTTCGCAAGAAACATATATAAATAAAGTTCTTGAACGATTTCGTATGCAAGATTGTAAACCCATAGACACTCCTATTGCAAAAGGTGAAGGATTGAGCCATAGACTGTGTCCAAGGACTCCACAAGAGGAGGAACAAATGAAGCATGTTCCTTATGCTAGTGCTGTTGGGAGCTTCATGTACGCGATGATGTGTACAAGACCTGACATATGCTTTGCAGTTGGAATGGTGAGTAGATACCAATCCAATCCAGGTCAAGCACATTGGAAAGCCGTTAAGAGAATACTAAGGTATCTAAAGGAACTGCTGATTATATACTTGGATTATCAAGGAAAGGATCTGCGACTTGAAGGCTATTCGAGATCTTCGACGGGGAGGAGATTTAGATGAAAGAAAATCTACCTCTGGATTTGTTTTCTTCTTGAACAATGGCGCCATATCATGGAGCAAAAGAAGAAGCAAACATGTATAGCCTTGTCCACGATGGAAGCTGAGTTCGTGGCATTATCGCACTGTACAAGAAGGAGTTTGACTTAAGAGATTTTTGGATCATTTAGGTATTATTGAGAAAGCTGCAAATCCATTATTGGTTAACTATGATAACCAAGCAGCTATAGCGTACACAAAAGATCTAAAGTATCATGGCAAGACCAAACATATAGATACCAAGTATAACTTTGTCAAAGATATGGTTGCACGAAAATATGTGAACTTACAAGTACATATCTACGCATAAGATGGTAGCAGATCCTATGACAAAGCCAATACCTAGAGATGTGTTTTGTGGCCATGTGAAATCTCTAGGATTGCGTAGAGTCCGATGTTTTCGGATATTGTATTTTTCCCCGAGTTGTTCACATATATGAAATTGTGTTTTTTCATCATTAATGCCTATGAATCTTTATGTGATCTTTATGCATCTTAATGCTCGGTGCATTATATTGAGTTGAGAAAGTATGTCGGACAGATAAGAGATTAGCCCACTCACACGGTAATCGCCTCTATTTACTTGTGTGATAAATAGAGATGAGATGATTTTAAGCTTATTATCTAGGTGATAATCGAGAGCTCAAGCTTAAAATATATATGTCGCCCTAACTAAGTGTTAAGATGAGGACATGATAAGTACAATGTCCGAAAGTAAAATACCCCACATATTTTACTTTATCTGTCTAAAATGCCAGATGTGAGTTCTGATGAATTATGTGAATGAGTAGATACGTGAACTCAAGTTAGACATTAAGTATGTCTGAACTATCATCTGTACGGTATTGATTGTGTAGACATACGCTCCATGGGAAAGGAGTTAATACCGTAATACGTATTTCATACTACGTATGCATGAGACGACCAATAAGAGTGGCAAAAGTTTGATCTCAACTTTTATGCTGTGTGAGACTCTTGAGGGAAATGAATTCCTCAATTTAAAGTCCCCTCAGGACTCTTACTTAATCTCAAGATTTCTATTTAGTGTTTGCTATCTTAGGATGTTGCCAATGGTCATGAGTTGATTCGATCTAATGGGGCATTTCTAGAAAAGCAAGCTGGACTGAAATTGAGAGTTTGAAGGAAAGAGGAAGATCGATTTTGGAGAATCACATTGTTTTTGTATTCACTGGTCGACCAATTATGACTGTCTTTGGGATAATCATAATTGTAAATGCAATATATATCGTTGTTGAAAAGAGATCAAGAGAGATATAAATGTGATTGATCGATCTAGGGAACTGCATACTAAATCTACTCAAAGTGTGATACCCATTATGAGCTGCTATATATTCCTAACAGATGTATGGCAACGAGCTCTCGAAGTATGCTGGTCGCACGGACTACTCACCAAGTATGAATGTTGCAATGAGGAAAGTGGGACTGCGTAAGGGCCACCATGTCGAGTGGGAGATGTATATAGATGGATTCTTCTTTGATGAGCCAAAGTAAGACTTGTCCGCCCATGTTGGTTTTAGTCCACCATGTGCGAGTGGGAGATGATGGATTTTTATTTTAATGAATGGGCCTATTTTGGCCTAATGGGCCTAGAGGCCCGGCCCATGATAGGGAGAGGTATAAAAGAAAAATGAAAACTGAAAAGTAACGTTTTTCCATTTTTCAGTTTTTCCTTTTTCCTTTTTTTTCTCCGTAAGCGTATTACGACGTTCCTCCCGTATCGTCGTTTCTCCCTTCCTTGAAGAACAAAGGCCCGTCTCCTCCTCAATTTGCAACGCCGGGGTTTAGTCTGTGGATTTAAGGTGTGTTCGACATTGTGATGCACCTTCGTGATCGGTGATTCGTGATTGGGTATTATAGAATTTCTTCGCTGCGTTTCTCCTCTTTTTGGGATCGTTTTGTGTCGAAACGATCGTTTTGGGAATCCTGTTTCCCGAATCCAAATCCTTCAAGATGTTTGGTTCAATAATCTACTTTGATTAAATAGCAACAGGACTCGAGATCTCAAGGTAAGCAAAATGATGTCAGAGGAAATGCCAATCGTGAAGAGTTCTGTTGCTAATCTACTGGTCTATCATGTCTATTGTCTTCAACTGATGAACAAAACCTCAATCACAAATAATCCTTAACAAGGGAGGAAGGAGGACCTAAAAAGGATGGCAAGTATGAAAGTGGGAGCCGGAATGAGGTTGCTGAGTCTTGAACCAAGAGTCGATTAAAATCGCATGAGAAGATCTAACGCTCCGTTTGCTCGATGATGGCTCGGTCCGATCTTCTACGATACAACAAGAAGAATGAGCGATCCATACTATGTCATTGCATAAATAATGTCAAATGAGATTAAGCTTAAGGAATCTCACCTCAATCACCATTCGCAGAGTGCAGCATACTTGATTTGTTTTAGGATGAGAAGAAACAAAGACAACATTTTATTATGTTGGCAAGAGGCCGATTTATACAGAATTTCGAGGCGCCTCCTTTGGTATGGAGTTGTCATCTATGAAAATCACCGCATCAAAATTATCTAAAAATGAATTGGCTATTATACTTTTGAGGAGGTTTTCCTACTTCATTACCATTTTAGGTTCATTTAATTTCGGAATCGACAAAAGAAAGGGATGCCATTAGGTTCATTTAATTACGGAATTGACAAAAAAAAGGATGTAGTATTCGATATCATTCTATAATAGAAGATTGAGTGAAAGAAATATATTCTTTCATTGGTAAGATTAGATTATACCATATCTTGAAGTCACTACTTGAATCGAAGGTTCTAAGATTTGCACTATTTGTTGGGGGCTTACAATACAACATGGAGGGGGGTTGAATAGCTTGTTTTAGAAAACTTAACAATCTTTTGTGGAAAATAGCTTATGCTAAATAGAGTTCTGGTCAATGTGATGTTTCAAAACTCGTAATCGTATAGTAACATATAACGATATGTAGTGATTTGATTTTATCCCCACGCCTACTTTGCTCTTCAAACTAATAGCATTAAGTCGAGCTGGATTGCATTACTAATTTGCTTAGAAAGTTATAATTAGCAAACACTTATCATATCACATAATAGATCACACTATCAGGACTTAGTTGCTACTCTTACTCTTGTACACTTAATCTTTAGTACAATTACTAATATAGCATGAATACAATACTTAGAAAAACAATCCAAAGAGAACATATCCCTTACAACACAAGTAGAAGCAAATTTTCAGATCTCGTTACATCGCTCTCTCTCTCTAACATTTGGCTTTAGAGATCTTATCTTTTATAATCATCTTCAATCTGTCCGTTAGAGCTGGATTGGAAAAGCAAAGAGTCGTCAAAGTTACTGTTGAGCTGCTATCCAAAAATAGAACTATCCATACAATCATTTTCATGAACATTTGTAGGCTATCTAAATGGGCTGCAGTCTTTGATAGACCTGTTAGAATACCTAACTTTTCAATTACTATTTCCATTTGGATTTTGCTGTTGTGCGAATCTATAGCCATAACAACTATTTTACTAAACCAACAAACATTTCATAGTACCAATAACCTAATATTAGTAGCATCCATATAGGTATTGTCACAAGCTGATCTTTTAAATTTGTTGGTATTGTTTATAGAAAACCATATCAAGACACGTTACAATTTTTATCCACTGGATCACATCATGGATATTATGTAGCCCTTTATTACAAATATCTGCACATGTCATAGTAAACATTATACTAAGGATGGTTTGAGCATCATTGAAATCACATGGACATATATCTCCAATACTATTGACCTTTAATATCTATTTATATTAGGCAATTGATAATTTTCAAATGTAATTTTAAAAAAAGGGCTGACTTATATAGAGTTAAATATACTCCATGCCAATGTCGTAACCTACCCTTTTCAGTTGGGAAAAGGCATAAGTTTTAGGGGCATTACCTAAAGGCCAGCCAACAACTCTCACGGACTCTCCAGAGGCCTTACCTTATGTTACATTGAATTTTAGTATTTAAGTTCTTAACAGCCTAATATTCTAGGAGTCACCACTAGTCTTTTAGAATTAGCTAAAAACCAATCGAGATGTGAGACCATTGTCTCGGTTCCTACGCAATAAGAGATTTTAGCATTGGAGACTTGATTACGCTAATATTTCTGTTAGCCTTCGGGCTAACACTCTTTTGAAACCTAACCTAATCATGTGACTAGTCTATCAAGAAAAATCTAAGGTTTGTCCTAACTATTATAAAACAAGGAAGTAACATCTAAATATTGCAAAGTGCAATAAATTATAATTATAATAGAAAGTATATAAGCATCCTAAAATTATCCCTTAAAAAAAAAACCAAAGCAAGACAAGACAATGCAAAACAAGAATCTATATTGTAAAGCCCTAAAGGCTTATCCAATTTTAGGGCTTTAGTTCTTTAAAGAGTTTTCCAATTTTTCTAAATTCTTTATATTTTTTATTTTTTATTTTTAAATTTTTGAGTTTTTTTAATGATTTTTCTGAATTGTCTTAAATTTTTAATGATTTTCCTAGATTTTTATGGATTTTCTGATTTTTTATTTTCAAATTTTTAATGTTTTTCCGAATTTACTAAAAATTTACGGAACGTAATAAAGCCAAGCGGGAGCCCACCTGGTTTAGGGACGTTACTTGCTCTGGTGCAGTCGCCGACAAGTCTTTAAAGGAGAACCGATGCCCCTTTCCATCCTCCGGCGAAGTGGCGAACTCACGGAATACCGCAACCTGCTGCAGATGAAAGCGGTGGCCGGCGGCACCTCAACCAAGGTTGAAGCCAAGCTCCGACGATCCCTCTCGCTTCTACCTTCGATGAACGCTAGCCTCTCTCTTGCCTTCGGTGAACACCAGCCTTTGCCTTCTCCTCTCTCCATCTTGCTCCTCTCTGCAACTTGGTCTTCTGGCTTTTGCGAAGCCTCTTCTCGCCTCGGCCCCTCGTGCACGCAGCCCATGCCCCTTTCCGTATCATTTCTGGGTTAGCCATGCTCATCCCTCAAGCCAGCATTGCCTTCTCGGAAGGCTTGGATTTGCTTGCGTCACGGCTTGTTGTTCCTCCCTCGCTCCCGGGCACGCGTTCATGCTTTGCTCGTCACGGTCCTCTCCTCATCCGCGTCTTTTTCCTTTTCCTCTTCGTGAGCGTTGGTTCGGGTACGCGAAAGGAAGAAATGACTTTGGGCTCTTGTCTCTCTTTGTTATTTTAAACTTTAATGGACCATGAAAACATTAAAAGAGATGGGCTCAACGTAGAGGGGGAAAAAGTGGGCCGTAAGGAAGAAATGAATGGACAGCTAAGCTTAACTTTTGAAAGGACCGAAAATCGATTGGAAGGATGGGCTGAACAAGCCGGCCCACTGGACCCGACTTTTCATTTCATTTCAATCATTTTTTCAAATTTTTAATATATATATTTTTTCTTTTTACATTTTTATAAATTTTATTTTTTGCAAAATAAATGGATATTTAAAATGTCGACAAAAATTCGGGTGTCATCATAGGATATCAAAAATAAAATTTATAAACATTAGCTAAAGCTAGCTAGATGTTTACATGAAAAAATATGCTCTCAATAAGTAAAGGACAGTGGCCACCCTTCCAACATGGAAGGGGGAGGTGAGGGGTTCAAACCCCCACCTTCTCAGGGAGGGATGGGGTGGGGACGCGCAAGTTTCAGGAGTGGGTTTCGACTCCCACGCCCTGCAAGAGGCAGAGCAAAAGTCTGAGAGTGAGTGTAGAATAGGTATAGAGTAGAACTGACCAAAAAAAAAAAAATAAGTAAAGGAAATAGCTAACCACTTCTTCAGGAAAACGGGTCCAAAAATAGATTGATATTATGTTAAAACAATTTTGAAACAATATACAATCCCAAAAATTGCTTCAAATACTAAAAATCATACATGAGACATTACTAGAAACAGATTAAGTAAGTTGATATCGTGGCCTATCGTGTTCTTATTCCAATCCTGCATTCTAATGGTTGACACACACAAATACTTTGTTGTTACTCTTATCTCCTTTATTGTGCTGTCTCGCGAGCCATTCTTCTAGATATTTGAATACAACGGTAGCATGCTAAGAAGCTTTGTGATAGTTTTGAAGTCGTTGGGCCACTACAAGCAATTTGAGTGCATTAACTTCCTCAAGATCTTCACGTGATTTATGATTCTTATTGATGACCATATTTTCTAGCACAGACGTATGTCCAAGTGGTAACTTTACTAGCGTGAACACTTCATCATATTTGAATCTTAAACAAGCATAAAATCCAAAACGATGATATATATCCTCTCCTTATCTATGTAATCTGTGAAATATGACGATACATAGTTTTGGTAGAGAATCGGTTAAAAAGTTATGGCAAAGTGTTCATGCAAGGAATGCTTATGTCTAAAACCATATTTTCTTTTGACCAATTGTAAAATTTACCTCCATGCGTATTATCCTAGCTATTGTCGCAAATTTGGATATAGAATTACATTAAATGGATGTACAAACATCATCTCTCAATAAAGAACTAGACAAGGAAATTTTTATGAAACAATCAAAAGGTTTCATAGCTGAAGGTCAAGAACACAAAGTTCTCAAGCTTCGTTAATCAATATAGCTTTAAGCAATGATCTAAACAGTGGTATTTTCGTTTTCATTGAGCCATAATTTTTTTTTTTTTTGGTTTACAATGATCGAAGAAGATCACTGTATTTATATTAAACGCTCCAAAGATAAATTTGTGATTTTATCACTTTATACGAATGATATTCTGTTAGTTAGAAATGACAAGCATTTGATTATTGCTAAGAAAGTATGGCTGTCCTCTAATTTTGAAATGAATGACATGAGAAAAGCTGTTTATATATTGGGAGTTAAGATTAAAAGAGATGGATCAAGGAAATTCCTTGCTTTGTTATAAATTTTATATAATGAAGATTCTTGAACATTTCAATACATAACATTATAATCCTATTTATACCCCTGTCATGTAAGGTGGAGGCCCGAGTTTTAAGATGTGTCATAAGACTCCAAAAGAAAATAAAGGAATGGAAACTATTCCTTATACTAGTATAATCAGAAGTTTGATGTATGGTATGATATGTACTTAACTCCAACATATGTCATGCTATAAGTTTAGTGAGTCAATACTGGTCAAATCTTGGTCAAGCACATTATGAGCAATTAAGAGGATTATGAGATACTTGAAAGGCGCCATGGACTATTAACTTTATTTTCAAGGGAACGATTTATGCTTATTAAGCTACTCAAATGCTGATTGAGGAGAAGGCTTAGATGAGGGCAAATTGACATCTAGATATGCATTTTTGTTTAATGAAACATATATGCACAACTCTATCTATGATAGAAGCATTATTTATTGCATGCTTTTCTATAGTGTAATAAGTAACATGGTCAAAATGTTTCCTAGAAAATTTAGCCATTGTCACTAACATCCTAGGACTAGTGACAATTTTTCGTAATAGTTAAGTAACTATTGCTTATGTGAAAGACCCTAAATATCATGATAGTACGAAGTACATTGATATAAATAATAACTTCATTAGAGATATAATAGCATATAAGGAAGTGATCATATAATATATTTCAACCAACAAAATGGTTGCTTATCCATTCATGAAAACTGTTCATAGAGACGTGTTCTTCACCCATAGAATGTCTCTAGGGTTACATAAGATATGATATGTAATATTATTGAAGATCATTGGATTATGTTTATGTAAACATATGTACTATGCTTCTTTGTTTTTTTTTTTTTTAAATTAATCTTTCGTCAACAAGTGCAAATTTGTTAAGAAACTAGCACACAAACACACATATATTACAAAAAGATATGTCACCAAGCAACGATACCTCAAGTGCTATCGTAAGCAGGTTAAGATGAGACAATATGTACTATAGATGTTGAAAGAGCAAATTTAGTACATAATATAATTTTATGTCGCTTTGATTAGAATCAATATGAGGTCTGTGATTTATATGTGATAAGATCAAACATCATAATCCCATAATCATGTATGCCTAATGAAAGTCAGATGCAAGTATTTAATTGGGCTTTATAAAAAAACAAGTGGATATAGCACTTAAGCTAAACATATCTACGTGAGAAATATGTGACTTTGGCTAAGATTCATATAATGGATATATTTAATAAATAACATATTCTTTTATAGAAAAAGAAATCTACTATAGCAGGTAATTCCTATTACATGTCCTTTATTCAACGAAATGGGAGGTGAGTTTAAATTATCCATATTTACTCATTGTATGAGTCCTTGAGGTAATTTATTAATTAATTACTTCATTTTGTGCCCAATGTGACCTTTGACTATGTTCTCGAAGTAGTATATCAATGTTGTTACTTTAGCATATTACTGATGGTCATGAATATATATGACTTTATTGAACATGTCTAAGAAAGCAGTTGATCTTAAATAGAGAGAGAATTTTGAGTATGAAGGAAGATTATTATTGTTTCATATTAATCACATGTGTTTACTAGTCGACCAATTATATCTCAATATGTGGCTTCAAGTATAGTTGTGAATACATCGTGTTTTGAGAATAATCAAGTATAGCCTTCAAGGGATGTATACTTAGATTGATGTAACAAAATATGTCTAGAGCATTGTGAGATATTATTTTTTTATTTATTTAAGTGCATAATTTGAGTTCTTGAGTATAGGTATAGTCACTGGTTGCATGACACTGTTTGCCAGTATGAATTAATTCTAAAGTGGATGATTGTTGAATGTCATATATCCTTGATAGAGCATTATCAAGCCTATTATGTTTGAGTAGGAGATGTTATATTTTGGTGATTCGCCTATGATGGGGCATGTTCAAGAGGCACCATTTAAGGAGGTGTGAACGATTGTATCTTAAGGGAAGTTAAAATAACACGTTGATGGTGATGATATTTGAATTCTTAGGAACATATATGCTCGAATTCTTTTTGGCATAGCATCATTCATTTGCTTTGTCTTTTCAATTAACATGTTCAAATTGTCATCTGCTTGACATTTTTTTAACAATTGAAAAACAAATCTACTAATGGCTTGTATTCTTTTATGTGATAAGTAACTTCAAACTAGAAAAATTAATGTTCGACCTTTCAATAGTTAGCAAATTTTCGATGCTGATAATAACTTGTCATATGATAAAGTAAGTTCGACCATATGTCCTAAAGAAAAAATTCGACCATTTAAGTAAATTTCAATTTCTCAATAAATTCTAACATGAGGTATAACAATTTTTATGTGGCTAGTAATTTTTTAATCTACAAGTAATGTTCCCGTGTGATGAGTGGCTTGTATGTGTTAAAGAATACATGTATATGATAGAAGCTTTTTATGTCACACCTCGAACCTCGAGCGTGTGCCCATTCCTTGGTGGTTGATAAAATTGCGACGTCCTAGGACGCATCGTCGATACATTTATTTTAATGCGCATGCGGAAGCGAACGATTACCCCTAACAACAACTCATACGGGATAGAAAAGTAGGAAAAAAATTCACAACCCAAAGCACGCTTTTATAAACAACTAGGTTATATACATAACTAGTCTGTCTACCAAAAAGATCAGCCGTCAGAAAGGAAACTGTCCTACGACACCCTAGTCGGACATGTTCACCGATCCTTCGGACTCCACAGACTCCGAGGGCGCCGGGTCCATCATAGCACCATCAGGATGATCGATTGTACCTTCGCCAAAAGCGACATCTACCACTGTAGTTGGGACCTTAAAATCCTAGAGGGGACCAACTCGGTATCGATTGAGCCCGTGGCAAAACCACGCCCTAAATCAATGAGGTATTCTTTGAGGTCGGCTCTCATCGACCTAAACTGTGGTCACAATGGCTCATAGACCCAGACCCCATAGTGTCACGCCCCGATCCTCAGGCACGCACACACCCCTTACCTTTAGTCGATTTTAAAATGTGATATCCTAGAACTATATATCGCCGACCCTTTCTTTTTATTTATATGCACATGCAGAAGCAGTTATAAATCCCCAAACAATAAAGCAATGGGATAAAGTAGCAGGACCACAAACTTTCAAACTAACTCAATCCTTTTTATAAACAAACTTGTTTATTTATAACAGCCGACTATTTACAAAATCTATTGACTCCACAAAAGGTAATGGTTTTATGACCCACTAATCAAACACGTTGCTGAATCTTCTATTTCCACCTTTCCAAACTCCAGGGCTCCCGGTCCTTCATGACCGCCATCTAAGGACCTGAGATATAATTCCACAACTAGGATAAGACTATGTCTCAGCAAGTTCTACCCCCTAAAACCCAATTAGCAAACTAATACACCTTAGGGTTGCCTATGCACAACATGAGTCAAAGGACTTACCTTGGCCTCAGAATCCACCTGCATATTAGCACATATCAAATAAGCACCCAAGCAATCATATCACTGATCGAAGCATCGATCAAATCGAATTAGTCGATCACATGCCAACAAGACCACTCATGATCTTTCCTAATCAATCAATCAATTCACCGCAAACTGATCAAATCATTGATCAATCGAACTAGTTGATTACATGTCAGACGGACCATTCTAGGTCATTGATTCCACACCATATAACCTCCCATCGGGCACTCGGTCACAGAGCCACATCAATGCTCTCGGGCGTTAAGTTCGCCAAGGTGACTTATCCACTAGACAAATGCGTGCGTTCATTAAGGCGCCGTTTTCACCAGTGATTTCCTTAATCACCGAACCACACATGCCTATGACAATATGTTTAATAAACAAGTGCATGCGTTCTTTAAGGCGCTGTTTTCGCTAGTGATGTCCTTAATCACTGAATCATACATGCCTATAATAATATGAGTGCTAGACCGATACATGCGTTCTTTAAGGTGCCGTTTTCGCCAGTGACATGCTTAGTCACCGAACCACGTAGGCCCATACACCGTGTCTGATCGGTTCAAGCCCAAAGTATTTCCGATTCACTCTCACGATTCTACTCACGTTATAACTCAACCAAGCATTATAAATGCTAAGTAAACATACTCAATCAACTACCAGTAAATCAATCAATCCCACTCAATTTCAAATAATTTAGGGTAAATCCCTAAAATATCACAATTTATTTAATTCCATGCAACGTAGAGCTCAATTAAATAAACGGACTGCGCCATGACAATCAGCACAAAATTCTGGTCACCGACCATCTCGGTTGAATTTCCGGAAAATAAATAATTAAATAATTAATTTCGAAAATTAAATAAATAAATACAATAAATTCAATTTAGCACAATATGAAATTCAATTAAATAAACCGTCTGCACCACGATCATCAGCATAAAATCTCGGTCCCTGGCCATCCCAGTTGAATTTTCGGGAAATAAATAATTAAATAATTAATTTCGAAAATTAATATTTAATTCCTAAAAATTCCACCTAGGCCCGATTTGCTTAATTAACACCCAATAAGGGATGGGAAAAATCTCAAGAGGCATCCAATAAATTCTATAGGCAATTCTCTATC
This sequence comes from Eucalyptus erythrocorys, assembly GCA_014182555.1. NCBI lineage: Eukaryota > Viridiplantae > Streptophyta > Magnoliopsida > Myrtales > Myrtaceae > Eucalyptus > Eucalyptus erythrocorys. Next base: position 26,709,979 of record CM024601.1, on the reverse strand, counting down.
TAATTACGCTAACCAAACAACCAACAAGTAATGCAATTAACTAATAAACGCTAACCCATTCTAACCTAACCACTAATTACACTTAATTAACACTAACCAACCTTTAAGTATAATTAGCACACTAATAAGGAATTAGTGAGTAAAACTCACTCAAAACGACGAGCTCAACGTGAGGATCGACTTTCCTCAAAGCGGGCTGAGCATTCGGGCTCGGGAAGGTGGCCAAAACAGCCCATGAAGTTGCTGTCATACCCACTTTCTTCTTCTCTGTTTGCTGTTTGGGGCCGAATTAGGGGCTGAGATGGCGAGGCAAGGCCGGTGGAGGGCGAGCGGGGCTTCGGTGAGTCGAAGCGGTGGTGTATGGCGGCGGAGGGAGCTCTAGTAGCTCTTGAGGCGCACGGACAGAGATGGACAGAGGCGAACGGAGGTTGGGGATGCACGGCGGGGCGGTGAGAAGCGCGACCAAGCACAGCTGCATGCGGGCGACGCGCGGGCGGGGCGAAGCAGCGACGGCAGCTCCGATTCGGCTGCTAGTTCGACGGCAAGCTACTGTCTTCTTTCCAGCTTCTACTCTTTCGAATCCACGGAGAGGGAGGAGAAGAGAGAATGTCCAGAGAGAGAGTACCGAGGGAGAGAGATAATGATGAGAGAGAGAGAGAGAGAGAGAGAGAGAGAGAGAGAGAGAGAGAGTATATAGGTTTGAAAAGTCAAAAAGTAAAAAGGGGAGGAAGCAAAGTTGGAACCGGCGGCAAAGGATTCGGTGGAGGGAAGCATTTCAAACGAGGGAAAAGAGAGAGGGGGAGAGAGAGAGAAAAAAAAAAAAAGAAAGAAAGAAAGAAAGAAAGAAAGAAAGAAAGCGAAAATGGGGAAAAGGTGTTTGGCCAAAAATGGAAAAGAAATGGGAAATGGGAAGAAAGCTAAGAGAATTTCTTAAAATAGAAAATTCTCATCCCATTTTCTTTTTAATAAGCTCTATGATTTCCAAAGAAATTTCAAATTAGAGCACTTGGTCCCCAATTGTGCTTCTGCATCCAAATTCCCTCTTAATTCTCTCTCAAAAGAGTCTTATAAAAATCAATTGATGTCTCACTTATCAAATTGATTATTTTCTTTATCCAAGAATCCCTCATACTCCTCAATTTCACTATCCCCGGCTTCAACTGAACGAAAACGGCCCTAATTATCCAGTCGAAACTAAAATTTGAAAATCTGGATGTCACACATAGCCTCTGGGAATAGGGTAGTTAGTAACCAACTCAGTCACCTTTCTAGGTTGACCATAACGCACTAGAGGCTCCGCCATCTAACAAACTTGAGAAGAATTGAGCCCACGATGGAGTGAGACAATGTCTCGGCAAGTTCACCCCCTAAACTCCAACTAAGAAGAAAATACGCCTAGAGGTAGTCTGTACACACCAGATAAAGGACTTACCTCACCTCTTTTCATTCTTGCATATTAGTACAATTCATTTACTCAATCAATTAATACAATCCAATCAATGCAATACAATTGATATGATCAATCACATGTTTCAATTCGATTATTACTCGCACAAGCATGAACTACCGACGCACATTGGTCTTATGGCGTGGCCAGGGATTATTACTCACACGAGCCGATATAGATTATTACTCGCATAAGCTGATAAAGATTATTACTCGTACAAGCTGATACGGATTATTGCTCGCACAAGCTGATACATCAATGCACACCGAGGATGGGTTCATTTAACCATCACACGATCAATCAATCCTAACCAAGGATATTGTGCTTTGCACAAAAATCCATCAATTAAAATAATGAACTTGACATTATTTCTTTGTATTACAAATACTTGATAAAAATAATTGTGTGTGGGTACACGGTCAATTTGAGCCAAAAATGCGATATCTTCATTTTCAAATATCCCACTATTTAATATAGTCTTTAAAACCATTTTCGATGTCAAAATTCGACACCTAGGATTTTCTAATTAAATATCAAAATTCCATAATTTTGGAATAAATACCCAAAATTCTAATCACCACTCAATTTGCACAAATGAACACTTAATTGCATTAACTAAGCACACAATTGCGATCAAGCACAAAATTCTGGTTACTAGCTATCCTGGTATAATTTTTGAAAAAAATTAAAAAATTAAATAAATTACAAGAATAATTAAATAAATGCCATCAAATACAATAAATACTAACTTAGGCCAGAAATGCTAATCTAACCACTTAAATGGGCCTAGAAAATTTCCGAATCAATCTAAATAAATATTACAATCTAATTAATCTCATCTAACCACCTAACATGCATAATTAAGCAATTAAATCACTAATCTAATCTAGCTAACTATCTAATCTCTAATTAGCCTAAACTAATCACCCCATAAACATCATTAACTCCCTAAACAGAGTTTAGCAAGCGAACTCGCCGGTTTAGTGATCTGGTGAGTTCACGGCGATGGCGACATGGATGAGGGCAACAATCGAGCTGCGGCGACACCAACGGAAGTTTAAACGGGCCTAAAACCGGCCACAAGCCCTCAACCCACAGCTGAGGTTCGGCCCTTTCTTCTTAGGCCAAGAGGTTGCACGAGTGGCTGAAAAGCAGCAAGAAGGGACATTGATACTACAACGGGGTCAGGCGAGTAACGGTGGCGGTGGCGGTTCCAGCGGCTTGGATGACGGCCTGGCAAGCTACAACAATGGGCAGAGGTGGCTCAAGACGCAACTGGAAGGCTCAGGACGACGAGACGGCAAGCAAGAGGCGCGAATGCAGGGATCGCGCGGCTGGGCTGGCGGGCATCATGCGGCCGGTTCGGTGGCTCGGGAGGCAATCGATGGTGAAGGGGGAGGGCTAGCTGATTTCTTCTAGTTCTCTAAGCTCAACAACACTCTCAACAATGGATAAAGGAGCCTCAAGTAAGAAAAAGAAGCCAGCTACAACAAGGGGGAACCAATGGCCCCAAAACTCCAAGAAAATATCTCCTAAGTGTTTATTGCTTGCCCCCACCATTCCAGCCTTCAACCTCGGCCAATTTCCACACCCAAACTTATCCTAGAAGCTTTTCAAATAGTCCAACATGTTGTCTCCCCTTGACCTACGAATTTTGGGCTAATCCCCCCCCCCAAAAAATATTAATTCAATTCCCATCCAATTGAGCTCAATTTGATGTCCATAAAATCAACCAATGTGCCCTCATCAAATTCAACATTTTTCCTCACCAATCGAACCAACTTGCCGTCCAAAAACGTGACCAAAAACTGTCATGTCCAAATCCTCCGAGCACGTGTCCATCCCTACTTGGTCGATATAATAGCGATATCCAAGGACGCATCACCAACCCATTCTTTTTAAAACACATACAGAAGCAGATATAAAATCCCCAAACAATAAAATAATAGGATAGAAAAGCAGTGCCACGAATTTATAACTTGTAAAAATAAGTGAGTCTCAAGAGCCCATTTCAAACTAACTTAAAAGTAGAGCATAAAGAATAAGGTGCCATGTAAAGTACATATAATATTGTCATCAGTCTAGAAACGGCATTTCTATTTTTTTTTTTTTTTTTTTTTGTAATCTATAAATTTAATAAATATATCTAATAACACTAATAATCTCTTTTTCGTCGATACTGTTTTCATAATTCTTGTCATTTTATTTTAGTAGTCGATTTTTTCAGATTAATTTGGTCTTCCTTTATTTCTTTTTCTTATGTAAAGAACCCCACTTATGCAAATCCCAATTGAAATTTTTTTTATGGGCGATTTTCTAAAGAAATTGAGTAAAAAATTAAAGGTAGAGAAGGCACCGTTACTTTAAGAGTAACGGTGCCGTTAGTTCTTCATGTCCATATCTCTTGCACGGAAATCGAAGAGAACGCGTCCTTTTGTTTTAGCAATAATTCGCATCTGTACGTTTGCGATTGAACGAAACGTATCCCGACAAATTGAAGCAGATTGCGGGAGAAAGACATTAAAAAGCAAACCTTTCCCAACTACCATTGACTGCAGACCAATCCCCAAAAAGAAAAGGAAAAAAAATATTAAAAAATACACAAGTTCCATTCTACTTTTAAGTGCAAGCGCTCTCTCTCTCTTCCTTCCTCGCGAAGCTCTCTCCAACTCGGTATACGGTGGTGATTTGGTAACTCACGAATGATAATCATTCGGCAAAAATTGATTTTTAGAAGAGAAATAAACTTTTCTATTTCTATTTCTATTTCTAGATGAATTTCTAAGCAAAAATACTCGTTTGATAACGACATAAAATTTCTACTCTAAAAATAGAAATTCATTTAATAATGACACAAAATTTCTTCTTTTCGGACAGCGGCGGTAGCCGACAGGCAACGTTGGGCGGCGGCGGCGGCGGTAGCCGGTGACCGACGGTCGTGATCGGCGATGGTGGCGTCAGCAACCGGCAAACGGTGGTCGACGGCGATGGATGGAGGACCGCTTTAATGAACAATAAGAAAAACTTTTATTTCTCATTTCTGTTCTAGAAACAGAGAAGTAGAAAATTTTTATTTTTGATTTATATGCTAAACCTATTTCTGGAACAAAAATCTATTTTAGAAACAAAAAAATTGAATAATTTTATCAAATGGATTTCTATTCCAGAAACAAATCTGGAATAGAAAAATTATTTCTGAAACAGAAATTGATGGTTGTCGTGCACCCCTCTTCGGGTGTCGTGTCGAGTGAGAAACCCTACTTCCCTCCGCTTCTTCCTCATGCTACCATTAGGTCTCATCCCCTCTCTCTTTCAACTTAACATACGTGCGACGATTATTGATTGAGGAATCCTGATCATTTCAATTATTTTGAGCCTTTTCTCTCATTTTTGAAAATCACGTTCTTTCTGAATGGTTATCTGCAATTTAGATGATCTATCAATCTGTATTGCTCTATGGAAGCAAGCTGGTGTTCCGCGTTGACTTAGATCTATGGACACCCGAGAATTCCTTAATATAGAATATTGTTAGAGTTATTGTCAGATCTTATGTGTATCATACGTTTCTTTGTTTCCTAGATAGCTAGTTTTTGTTGTTAGATTGATATAGCTAATCCTATTTTCTTTCCTACACATATTCTTCGGTCGTAAAATAGTAAAAAAGTTAGAAGCATTGATTAAAAATGTAATTTTTGACTAATTTCTCTCGTCTTATTTCTTGAAGATTCTAGACTATCTATATATAGCTAGCCATTCTCATTGAATTTGATCTTGGAATAACGAATTCCGTTCTTCGGTCAAGATATTTAAACTTTTATTTCTGTTCAATTGAAGGTCAACTAAAATTATAGTGTTATGAATTGTAGTTCTCGTAACGTTGTGTGCGTATCTTCACGTTAGGAAAAAAGTTTGCTTAGGTGTTGTTGACCCACCGACAATTTTGGTGAAACTTCCTGCTAAGAGGGACATTAATGTGAATGTTGATTGCATAATATTTTGATGGAGGGGTTTAATTATTGCTGAGCAAACATGTTAAGAGAATATTTGGGCGCTAAACCTTCATACCATCGATTATTGTTCTCAGCGTTGTCAATAATGTGACTATCGAAAATTTCATTCACTAGTTATGTTTTTTTTTTTTTTTTTTTTTTTTGGTCGAAGACGGTACTTTATATTAGATATTAAGGTGGGTATTTACAAATAGAGTTACCCAAGAGTTTGAACATAAAATATTCCATAAAGGAAGTGGGGATGAAGCCACCAATTGAGAGGAAGCTTATTTCTTCGATGGTGTCTTCCAATCCAGTCAGCAGCTGCGTTGGCTTCCCGGGGGCAATGCTGGAGCATTATATTTGGATATTGGGCCAACAGATCCTTGCATTTCTGCACATGGATGGCTAAGTTCCAAGCGGCGTCGGCCCGGCCCATGATCATTTCAACCGCTGGTAAACAATCGCTTTTAATAACCCAGCTGAAGTCTTGACTTCTCAAGTCTTGCACGTGGGTCACTTCCAGTTCACGAGTATAAAGGATCTCGTGACAGATGGCTTCCGCTTCGGCTTCGTGGGGGGCGAAAACCCTAACTGTGGAGACGAAGCCTTCAAGAGTTCTACCTGTGGAATCGCGCACAAGCCCGGCCACCGAACCCAGAAAATCGCCAAAGATCCAAGCCGCATCCATGTTGAGCTTCAATTGTGGCTTCGCCAGGGGACTCCAGTGAACAGGTAAGTTCTTGTCTTTCTTCTTTTCGTGTTTGTTCCCCCATCTGCAGCTAACGAAGGCTTGCTGCTCCTGTGCTGAAATTATCAGATCTGCTGGTTTGGGGTGTGTTCCTCGAAAGATCCAGTGATTTCTCGCCTTCCAGATGTTCCACAAGATCATCGCCGTGAGTTCTCGAGAAGGTAAAGTGTTCGTACCTTTAAAAGCCTCAACAATCCACTGATCTGCACGTTTTAGGTATTTGGTGGGGCGGATCTCTGCAAATCTCGGGTCTTGCCATACTTTGCTTGTCCATTCACATAGGAAGAACAAGTGTTCTATGGTTTCAACGCTTTTGTCACAAAAAGGACAGGATGGGTCTTGAAGAATCTTCCTTTTGTGCAGATTTTCATGGGTAGGGAGAGCATTCTGGCAAAGACTCCATAGGAAGGTGCGAATCTTGGGCAGAGCGTTGAGACTCCAGATCTTGTTCCACAAGGTGCATGGCGGTTTGTAGGAACTGGAAGGTTGTTGTATATCTATGTTTGTGGCATGTTGATTAGCAATATTGTAGCCACTTTTGACAGAATACTGTCCTGTTTTGTTACCTGTCCATGTTAGAGAGTCTGGTTGTGGTTGTTGGCTCAGTGGTATGGCTAATATTTCATTTGCTATGTTTGCCACATAAAGCTGTTGTATTAGCTGCTACTTCCATTCCCGTGTTTCTGTGTTAATTAGTTCGGAAACCCGAAAGGGATCTATTGGAGATGCTTGTCCACCTATAAGCCCCTATGTTAACCACTTGTCTTCTCGAATGCGTATAGTTTCGCCATTCCCCACTGACCATTTAATATTGTTTGCTATGGTTTCTCTACCAATCATGAGTCCCTGCCATCTCCACAATGATCTACGACCCTTAGATGTTGTCCAGACATTGCCATGAGGAAAGTATATACCTTTGAGGACATGGCTCTAGAGTGTTGATGGAGAATTGGCCAGTCGCCAGAGTTGCTTTCCAAGCATGGCTCTATTAAAGGTGAGCAAGTCTTTAAAACCCATCCCTCCATTATCCTTTCTGGTTTTTAAAATTTTCCATCGTTTCCAATGTAGCCCCTTTTTAGCATCTCCTTTTTGCCACCAAAATGACGCTATTCTTTTTTCTATAGCTTTGTAGATAGACACTGGGAACTTGAATATGGACATTGCATAGGTAGGTATAGACTGCACAACGCTTTTTATCAATATCTCATTTCCTGCCTTGGTGAGTAGTTTCTCTTTCCATCCTTCTAACTTAGAATTCACTCTGGCTAATATCCAGCCAAATAAGTCTCGATTAGATTGTCCTCATTCTATAGGTAGGCCCAGATATCTGCCTGTTTTTTCCATTACATTCACTCGCATCTCTGTAGCCATGTTCATCTTTAAAAGATCCGGACAGTGTGCACTGAAATATATCCCTGACTTATTTAAATTAACAGCTTGGCCCGTAGCATAGCAATATTAGCTGAGTATGAGTGATAAATTCTGACATTCCACTAAAGTGCCATCCATAAAAAAGATTGCCTCATCAGTAAAGAGAAGATGTGATAGTTGAGGGCAATGCTGAGTTAGCTGAATGCCTTTTATACTGCCATCTACTAATACTTTTTTCATTAACCAGGTCAAAACATTGGACATCAAGATGAAGATATAGGGCGATAGTGGGTCACCATGTCTGAGGCCGCGTGAAGGTTGAAAAAAAGAGATAGGTGCTCCATTGAATTTCACACTGAAAGAGACTGTAGAGATGCACGTCATAATCATTGAAACCCATTTTGTACAGAAGCCCATATGCAGCCTACTGTCCCTCACAAAGTCCCATTCAATTCGATCATAGGCTTTTTGCATATCAAGTTTTAAGATTACCTTATGCTTTGTTTTGGTCTTTTATGTGCGCAGTTGGTGTAGAACCTCTTGGACAATGAGGATATTGTCCTGAATCTGCCTTCCTTGGACAAAAGCACTCTGCTCAGGTTCGATGATAAAAGGTGGCCATTTTTTTAGTCTATTTGCAAGAATTTTGGATACAATTTTATAGCTAAAGTTGCAGAGGATGATGGGTCTGTATTGGCTGATGTTTTCAAGGTTTTTGACTTTGGGGATCAATGTTAAGTGGGTTTGGTTTAGGCGAGGGTCGAGGGTGCTGTTGTGAAAAAATTTTGGACAAGTAGCAGCGGATCAGGTTTGAGAGATTCCCAAGATTGCTGATAGAATATCCCACTGAAGCCATCGGGTCCTGGTGCTTTCAATGCACCCAGTTGGAAAATAGCTGTATGTATCTCCTCTAACAAAGGTATGGCCACCGGTTTTGCATTGATGTTGTCATCTATAGGTGAGGGACATTGATTGAGAATTGGTTGGTAATTTCTTGGACCCTCAGTCGTATATAAGTTCTTATAGAAATCTTGGTTATGAACCTTTAGAGTCTCTGGATCCCGACACCAACTTTTATCTTCTAGTTGCAACATTGTGATATGGTTTTTCTGTCTTCGTTGTATAGTAGTCGCATGAAAAAAGCTAGTATTCTTATCACCCCATTGCATCCATTTAATGCGTGAATGCATGCCCCAATACTGTTCTTCCTGCTGTCGCAAAATTTCTATGTTGTGCTTGATTTTCTGTACTTGTTCCTTGCTGGTAGTTTGAGGCATTTGATTGGTTATTTCAATGAGTGATTTGCTGAGATGCTTTATCTGCACAGATGCATTGGCGAAAGTGTCCTTGCTCCATTTGGCCAGCATTTGGGAGGTTTCCCATAATTTCCTGGAGAAAGAGGTTGTCTGGTTTGGGTTTTTTGACCAGATTTGCTGAACACTCTCTGATATTCTGCATGTTCAATCCAATAGGCTTCTAATTTGAACAATTTCTTGCTTTGCCTTGTACCGGGACAAAGGCTAAGAACGACGGGGCTATGGTCCGAACCAACGGCCGATAGTGCCTGAACTACTGCTTCAGGAAATGTGACTCTCCATTCTAAGGTACAGAGCATACGGTCGAGTCTCTTCTTGACCAGTTCCTCCCCTTCCCTATTGTTAGTCCATGTGTAGGTGCATCCATGACTATCCACATCCATTAGGGCAAGTTCATTGAGCATTTCTCTGAAAGCTAACATTCTTCTAACATCGGCTTCTTTTTTCCCCTATTTCTCCTAGATATACAAGGTCTCGTTGAAGTCGCCTATACACATCCAGGGAGTTGAAGAAAGAGGTTTAAAAGTCCCCAGCTATTTCCATAGATCCATCCTTTCTTCGAAGTCCGTCGAGGCGCGAATAAAGGTAATCTGCATCTTGATTCTACTTTCTTGCACTCTCAAATTGATTTCCTCTTGCCACATAATGGCCAGACCCCCAGCAATTTTTGCAGGATTAACTAAAAAGAGGTGCTGAAAATTTAATTTTCTGCAAACATTTTCCACCAATGTTGCTTTATTTTTTGTTCCCATTAGAAAGAGTAAACAGGGCCTTTCAAGAGCCATAGGAGCTCTCAGTTCCCGGATTGTCAGGGGGTTGCCCAGCCCCTGACAATTCCAACTAACTATTTTCATGGCGTCTTTGGTGGCTTATTAGGGCAAGCCACCAAAGCCCAATCTTTTCCATCTTTGATCAGTGTCACTGGAATGTCCAAAAAGTCTGCCTCGTCTAGGAGTAGCTGGGATGTGTCAAATGAACATTTTTGTTTCTTCGATTTATGCACTTTCATAGGTTTCTTGCTGCACTTGCCAATTTGGGATAAAACTGGTTTTTGTATTTCAAGGATTACAACCTCTTTTCCACAGTCTTGGATGGCTGTTGTGGAGGGTACCTCAGCTGGCCTGTCCTCCTGATTTTGGCTGCATTCTGCTCGTTTCTTGCTGCATGCCAACATCTGCATCTCAGGTGGGGGTTCCTTAACGATAATCTCCATTCCGCTAGGCTGATTGGATGGCACAGGTACAGTTTCTTCAACCACCAACTCCTCATCAATTGTACCATAGAATGTCTCCTAGTATGGGCTATGATCACTTGCCTCTGATTTCAGCCAGGGTCCATAAGGGCCGATTTTATCCGTAGCCAAAGGAGAGGTTGCATAGGGGATTTCAGTACAATCAGCAGCATAATGTCCAATTCAGCCACAAGAATAACAATAATGGGGGAGTCGCTCATACTTGAATTCCCCCCAGAGCCATTTGTTGCCAATGTCCAAGATGGCCCCCGACTTTAAAGGCAAGGTCAGATCAATTTCAACTCTCACTCTTCCTCCTTTATACTGATTTGTGCCTATGGGGTCTAATTGAGCTTCTATAATTTTGCCAATCCTTTGCCCCAAATCACAGAGTACTTTCCCTGTTCTCCAACCAGGTGGGATTCCTCCAATATGCACCCAGAATTCTACTCTAGCAAACTCGTAACAACGTTCCGGGATTTCTGGTTCACATGGCCACAATACTATCAAATTAGTGGAGTATGACCAAGGTAATTTCTGCTGGATGTGTTTTTTGTCCTCCTCTGACTGAAAGATAAAAGTAAAGTAACCAGGTTCTCTTTGAATACAAGTGACATGTTTAGTCCGCCAGGCTTTCTTCATTGTGGTAACCAAAGCTGGAAAGTTCACATTTGTTCTAGAGTATAGTTTGCCATATAGGATTCTTCGGCACTTCGCCCTCTTCTGTGGGGTGATTTCAGCAGAAACCTCGACAATGTCTTCCTCTGACCACAAGTATCCCATTCGTTTACAGAGTGCAGCAACTCTCAAATCATTATCATCCATACTCCCCTTGTTTACTAAATCTCAGTTTTCCAGGTTATGCGATGATGGCTTCCAGTGTAGATCTCGGCTAATACAACAGAACCCGACTACCCAGAACGAAGAACATAGCGAAAGCCATAGATAGAAACTGTGCGATGATGGATTGCGGTGCAAATCGCAAAGTGAGTCCAACAAGGCCCGACTACCCAATAAGAAGAAAACAACGCAAACGCCAAAGACAGAAAACTGCTGAGAATAAACTAAGAACCGACCTCTAGTCCCATCTGAGCAGCAAAGAAAGATCCCAGCTCCATCACGATTGTGAAAGGCATCCAAGCCTTTGGGAGATGCAGATCGATTTTAGGTTGCCTGTAAAGCTGGTCCAAAAACTGCCGACAACCAAACCCTAGAAGAGTCAAAAGCTCGTAGAAAATGTATTTTTTTGTAAGATTTTCATTTTTGAAAGCAAGAAGGAAGGAAAAAACATCAGGGAAACAGTGATGAAACACTGTAAATCTGCAGTGAGTTAGGGTTTTATGAAGGGAGGGGCTCTACCCGGGTAGAGAGGAAAACTCGCATACGCGAGAGAGAGGTAAAGCTTAGAAGTTCACGGCTGACAAATAGAAAGGGTTAACTTATTCACTAGTTATGTGGATACTTTAATTCGCTCTTCTTTTGTGTATATAAGCCAGGGAAGTAGACATGGTCAAAAAAAGAGATCAATTTTGGGAACATGCAGAGCAAGTGGATGGCAAATTAAAGTGCAAGTATTGCGACAGAATAATTGCCGTTGGCATTTCCAGACTTAAGTCGCATTTATCTGGAATTAAAGGCCGTGGTATAGAAATATGCACCAACGTCCCCGAAAATGTTCCGAGTTGTTGCTGCTAAAGCAATTTCTGGTCCCAATAAGAAAGCCAAGGCTGAAGCCTGTTCAAGTAAGACTGAAGAGTCTTCGCCCAAAATACTTATTAGTAAGCACAGTGGGTTAAATTGCTCGCATGTGGAAATCGTGAAGAAATCGTGGGATAAAGTGGGCTGCACGCTCATGTCTAATATTTGGTGTGACGAGAAGGGTTCCTTCATAAATATCTTTGCCCATTCTATTGAAGGGATCGTACTATTGAATGCATTAGAAATCCCCAAAGAAGAGTTAGGAAGCGGCTTGCAGTGGGAGATTGTATATTTTGTCACTGAAAAAGTAGGGGCCAACAATGTCCTGCAGTATATAACGCACTATCCTGAAGAAGAAGGTTTATTTAAGAATATGCCCAATGACAACCATTCCCACATGTTCGATACTAGTTGTGTTGCCAATGAAACACATCTACTCTTCGATAATATTTACGATGATGTCGAATGGGTTCGAAAGGCATTTGATCAAGCAAGAGCGGTTGCCAGTACAATTCACAACCAGGATGGCATCTTACGATGAAGCAGTTCACAAACAACTGGGAGTTGAAAGAATCATCAACAAAATTTTATTCAAACTATTATATGCTCCAATCAATCATGGGTGTTGAAAGAGAGCTGCGATCGCTTGTTTCATCACCTGAGTGGCTTTCATCGGATTCTGAGAAGGATGAATTAGGCGCAGAAGTGGGAAACAGAATTCGCAGTTCCGAGTTTTGGATTGAAGGGAAAGAAGTCTTGCATACTAATAGCACCATAGCTATCAACTAGACGAAGTACTTGAAATATCGATTTTAGAGCATGCAAGACTTCTTTCCCTTCAATCCAAAACCTGGGCGCAAATTCTGTTTCCCACTTCGCGCCTAATTCATCCTTCTCAAAACCCGATGAAAGCCACTCAAGTGATGAAACAGACGATCGCAGCTCTCTTTCAACACCCATGATTGATTGGAGCATATAATAGTTTGAATAAAATTTTGTTGATGATTCTTTCGACTCCCAGTTGTTTGTGAACTGCTTCATCGATGATAAGATGCCATCCTGGTTGTGAATTGTACTGGCAACCGCTCTTGCTTGTGTTGGGTGCAGATTATGCACAACCCAAGATCTCCATAACCAGAACAAGAAGAAGCAATTGTAAATAGAAAGATTGACGCACCTGATTTAGGATCCATCGTTCTTGAGCGGAAGCGGAAACATAATGTTCCTTGCGCAAATCCTTCTCCTCTATTACCCTCCGAATCACTGGCTCAATGAGGCAGCTTCCCACGATTGACGTTAGAGCAATGTCCCTTAGGTGAGAATATGTGAGATTAGGGCTAGAGGAGAGACTTGAGCACTATTTATAGAGTTTCCAACCAGTCCCCCTCATTACGGGCCAGGCTCAACGCGGCCCACACTAGCCAATCCCATATTAGACTAATTAAGAAACATTCTATCTCACCTAAGACCAAATCCTGTAAAACAGTAAACGTTAAACGGTAAATAACAATGTCAATTAATTTAGTCCACATATTAGAAAAATTCTAACATTCTCCCACTTGGACTATATTAATTGAAATTGTATTATATGTGCGCACATTGGTTCAGATATAATTCTTAATAGTCAATCCTATCCCATAAAGCCTCCAACACCGAATCATGGCGGTAACTGCATGTATACACACAGAGCCTTCCATGGTCACAAGTGCTTTCAACTTTATTGATATGGATCCGATATGGTAGTGTGGCAAATGGCTAATATCTCTCATAGAGAGATCCATTTGTCAGTCACCATTCTCTTACTTAGGTGACACAAAAGTTTGTGCCACAAGAGAATGAAATTACGGTTCTAATGAACCCACCATTCTCTTACTTAGGCGACACAAAAGTTTGTGCCACAAGAGAATGAAATTATGGTTCTAATGAACCCACCATTCTCTTACTTAGGCGACACAAAGTTTATGCCACAAGAGAATGAAATCATGGTTCCAATGAACCCACATATGTCTTGTCCTTATGATTAACCTTTTACAAGAACATATGCACAAGGCTAATAACCGGATGCCCCTAGCCTTCACTCAAGGTAATACCTTGAGACTTTATCAATATGTATTCAACATGATAATAACACATTCAAAATTATTTTATTGAATGTAAAAGTTGATACATATCAAACCGTTACTAAAAGTAATGAACTACAGATGTGAACTTTATCAGAGTAAAGCCAAAGTAGCTCCCACTAAACAACAGTATCCGAAGATACTCCTAGGCCCATGCTAATGGCATGTCACTCAAATACACATGGGCGTAGGCCTTTAGTTAGTGGACCTGCAATCACATCATCTGTGAAAATATATTATATAATAAATCACCTTTCTATACCGTTTCTTTATAGTCAAAAATATTTGACCGCCATATATTTAGACTCCTTGAGACATTTGTTATTAATAAACAATAAATTTATTGTCTCAATTCAACTGTATGGGTCTATCAATAAAAAATCAAAACGGTCAACTCCATCATAAGGTTCTGAAGCATAATAGCTCAATTAACAGCCTAAAATAAAGTTACAAACTCTACTTACATAGTAGATATAGAACTTTATTTACTGCACTTCCTGCTAACATAAATATGTATCATGCACATAGAATATGAGAAAAAATAAATTTTCTTCCACTGACCTTGCAGTATATTGAATTACTTTGTTCACAATTGAATAAAATAGCAATACTATGAAACTTTATTAATATTGTCTGGAAACTTATATAAAATAATTAATAGGACTTTTTAGTCTACACACAAATTTACTTAAATCTTTTGCAATTTGACGTAACTCCAAACCAAAATAAATGCCACATTCACTCGAAAGAATCTTTTAAAGAAATAATTATTTCTTTATTAACTATCCACCCCACTTTCAGAGTGAAAACTTTAACTATAAGTTTAGTTTTGAACTCCAATTTGCAACTAATAAACTTGTGATCTTTAGACAAGTCAGTAAGTTTCCAAACATGTTTCATAGATTGCATATTGCCTTTTATGGCTCATTAGGACTTACACGCAATTTTTGCAGATGTGTCCTAATTTCGATATTAGACAAGACATAATTACAAGCCACTAAGGCTTTCATCATCTCTTAGCAGTGCAGTTAGTAGGCAAACCAAACTTCAAGTATTCCAAAATGGAATGCTTCATGGACAGTAAGCTAATACTATTGCTCTTTTCTCAAGCAATAAATCATATGTCCACAACTTAAAATTTGAAGCAGTAAAAACCTCAATTATAGTGGAGTTATTAATTATAGAAAAGTGACTGAAAAACAAGCAATATATATAATTAGCATCATGTGAGCACCGTGTAACTTGATGTATAAGTACACATCCAGAGAGTTACACGCATAATCATATAATCACCTTTGGGCAGAATACATGACATGCAGTTGTACACTCTCATATGATAGCGGTTATGAGAATATGTTCCAATTTTCATGAATTCACCACCTTTGGGCAGATGAACCACTAGGACTGATCACTCCTCCACCGCACCATCATGTATCTCTCCATGAACTAATACACAATCATCTCCTTTGGGAGTATGACTATGCATTAGACCATGAGATATCCCAACCAACATATGAGATCGCAATTTCTCAAACCCAATCAAGCGTGCCACTTTGGCGGTCACTACTCAATTGAATCATTGAAACTCTCTCATACCAGGAATATATTTATACCTCACATAAACCATATACATGTGATTCGAACTTCGTGATAGGGGCACATATCACTCAAATCACATATCATGCTAATTACATTGCCTTATTCATTAATCATACATATATATAAATATATATATAGAAAATCTGAAAAATAGATTCCAATGAGATCACCAATCACAAGAACACAGAAACTTCTTTTGTGCACCAAAATTACAGATTCAATGATTCTTTTAATGTTGATCTAGAGAATCTATCACAAATCAACATTAATAGCAATACATGGCACACCATATCGAGAAGCCTCGACGGTGATCCATTATTGCTCATGAATTTCATAAGGCAAAACATGACTCCAAGGCCAACAACTAATTTATTAGTCAATTTCAAGTAACAAATATTATTACTTCAACCAGTGGCCTATAAATTGAGTCAAATCACAGAACCAAATATCTAAACTATAACAGTAGATACTATTATTCTGCATAAATATTGCTATACTCCTTAACCATAAAAATATTCAATTTGATGAATATTAACTAGTGACCAGATGATTTTCTTTAGTACAATGCACAATGACTTAATTGGCATGCATTATCCACATTCAACAGATGTGTAAATTAGTACAATCAATTTGGTCACAAATTCATAAGACATCCATTATTCAACGGTTAAAAAGGAATATGTATGAGCAACAAAAGTTTTTCTCATTATCTCAAGATATAGTTCAATAACTATCTCATAATGATTGTATCTCATTAAGCCAGCTTCAATTCACAATGAAGTATGATTTTTATTGACAAATCACACCTTTATAATGATAATGATTATGTGATAAAATACCAATAACCCAACACTTATATTTCCAAAATCACAGAAAATACAAGAAAAATACGCAAAAAATACACATATTTAGGGCTTTGTATGTATTGTCACATCCATAAAATCATCAAACGTGTAAAATAAATATGCCACAAGATACGAAATCTCCATACAAATTCAACGCCACCAACCACTCGCCGAAAGGAGTCCCCACGCGCCCGCATGCGCCGCCTGAGTGCGCGGTGTGTGGGGCTCACGCGCCCGCATGTGCCGCTTGAGTGCGCGGCGTGAGAGGCTCACACGCCAGACGTCAAGCCGGCCAAAAACCGGTCCGACCGGTGGTGGTCCGACCGGTTACCCGATCCGACCGTCCGGTCCAACCTCCCGGTCCGACCGACTGACCAGACCGGTCAACCGTTGACCGGGTCGGGTCGAGTCGAACCACGAGCCGGGTCGGTCGCCGGGTCAGGTCGAATCCCGGTTCGGGTCGGGTCATCGGGCCGGTGACGTCATCGGGCAGTGTGCTGACGTCATCGGTTCAGTCAACGGGTTGGGTCGGACCCGGTTTGCTGATGTCACCGTGACGTCAGCGGTCACGTGCGGCGCATGCATCGGGTCGGACCCGGGTCGTTGACGTCATCAGCGGCGTGCGGCACACGCCCCGCACGTGGAGACGCGCCGCGCTGCTCGACACCCCCGCGCGCGGCCACGCGTGGGGGTGCGTGCGGCGTCCCCCGGCGATGCGCCGCCGACAGTTTTCACTGTCTCGTCGAGCCAAGTCCCAATTTGCAATTTAATTTGATTTTTATCAAACTTAAAATCTCGAAAATCGTAAATTAGGGCAAGAATCATACTAATTAGGGCAAATCAGTATAATTTAGGGCAAATTCATACATATTAGGGCAAAACCAATTGCGTTCATGTTCTAGGGTTATGGAGGCTCTGATACCACATGTTGGGTGCAGATTATGCACAACCCAAGATCTCCATAACTAGAACAAGAAGAAGCAATTGTAAATAGAAAGATTGACGCATCTGATTTAGGATCCATCATTCTTGAGTAGAAGCAGAAACACAATGTTCCTTGCGCAAATCTTTCTCCTCTATTACCCTCCGAATCACTGGCTCAATGAGGCAGCCTCTCACCATTGACGTTAGAGCAACGTCCCTTAGGTGAGAATATGTGAGATTAGGGCTAGAGAGGGACTTGAGCACTATTTATAGAGTTCCAAGGAGCCCCCCTCATTACGGGCCAGCTCAACTCGGCCCACACTAGCCGATCCCATATTAGACTAATTAAGAAACCTTCTATCTCACCTAAGACCAAACCCCGTAAAACAGTAAACGTTAAACGGTAAATAACAATGTCAATTAATTTAGTCCACATATTAGAAAAATTCTAACAGCTTGATCAAATGCCTTTCGAACCCATTCGACATCATCGTAAATATTATCGAAGAGTAGATGTGTTTCATTGGCAACACAACTAATATCGAACACGTGGGAATGGTTGTCATTGGGCATATTTTTAAATAAACCTTCTTCTTCGGGACAGTGGGTTATATACTGCAGGACATCGTTGGCCCCTACTTTTCAGTGACAAAATATACAATCTCCCACAGCAAACCGCTTCCTAGCTCTTCTTTGGGGATTTCCAATGCATTCAATAGGACGATCCCTTCAATAGAATGGGCAAACAATCTATCTTTTAACCAATAACCGCATTGATTTAATTTCATATCTTATTCATTTTCAAAATGTAAGCTGTAAGCTGTATACTAATAGTGTTGCATATGAAGGTGACTGGTGGGAGTATTGCAGTTATTGCGGTTATGTCCTTCCTGTATTGCAGAAGTACTCAATTCGAATTTTAAGCCAACCTTGCAGCAGTCGTTCTGCAGGCAGAGTTTGAGTGCATTTGAAATTGTTCAAATCAAGAAGAGGAAGCCATTGATACTTGCAGTAACGGACGATTATCTATATTTGAGGTCAAATGCATTACTGATGGAGAATTTCAATGCAATGAAAGAAAAAATTAGGAAGCCACTTGATCTTGAGAAACTCGGTGAACTTCCTGATTTTACTGAGTTTATCAATGAGAATTTTACCCGTGATCTATTGAACGAGACTGTGGTTCCTTTATCAGATGGAGAGCTAAATTGTCGGTAAGAATCTTTGTTGAGATACTCTGCAGATGATTCCAATTTAAATGCATGCCAAGTTGATTTGTCACCAAATGATTCACTAGAGTTAGAATCAAATATGACAGTACTGAATAATAATGTAACTGAGACATGTTTTTGATTTTTTTTTTTTTCTATTGATCTTCCACAAGAATTCTCCTCAAGTTTATTTGCAACTCTGTTTGGATTAGTGAATTCCTTACGAGTATATTTCTATGTATGGATGAGAGGCAGGGACGGCAGCATTTCTTTTGATCGTGAGCATTGGTATCTGTGTTTGTTTTCCATACCTCAAAGATCTAAGTGAAATCAATGTGTTCAAGCTAGTAATGGCTGAAAGGCCATAGGTTTTGATCGTCATTTAATTCAGATTACTATGGTAATGTAGATAACCTACTACAATGATTCCATATGTTGGATTTGGCCCTCAGCATTCCCTTCCGTTGTATGAATCTGCCGTTGGAAAGAAGGTCGTCCTCCTAATCGGTGTACTAGGCACTATCTTCTGCAGTGTAGATTTCTCTTGGGTAAATCGATGATTTCATATTTCGATTGCCAGGTCCGGACCAGTGAGGAAAGATGGTAAGAGTGAAAAGGATTTACGTCTTTATTTTATAACTAAACTACCATCGAGCGTAGTTAAAGGTGATAAGGTTGAAAGGGGAGAAAAGCTCCTATTTATGTTATCTTGGCAGATTCCAGAACTGGTAGGGTTGTGCAATCTGGATCCTTCTCAATGCTGAAGTTGATACTGACATTGATTGAAGGTGACTTTGATGACGAAGCTAATAAAAATTGCACCAGAGAGTTCTTTGAGAGCTATGAAATAATGGGGCGAGACGGGAAGAAGCCATCCTTGATAGATAATCCCGATGTGATCCTCCGTAAAGGCATGGGGACATTGGGTGCTATCACTTTTGAGGCCGTACCAAGTGGGACAAGAAGTGGAAAATTCAGGCATGGAGTCAAAACTGAATCGGGTGATTGTGAAGGAATCCGTGTCCGTGAGGGTATTTCTAATGCCTTCACTATCACAGATGGTAAGTCATTGAAGTTTAGACACATGATGACATTATATGCTTTTATGTTCTTTTTTCTCGGCCTTTGTTGTTGAAGATGGTAGGTCAGGATTAATTTTAGAACTTGATGAAAATTATGTTTCTTTGTTCATTCTTCTTCACTGAATAAGATACAAAGACAAGGCTGGGGGACTTGCAAGAGCAGCGTCTTGTTTAATGAAAACCTGGTATGCTCTAATTGAAAGGTTTTTTTTAGAGCAAAGCGGATTCTGTAGTGTCTGCATTTCAGGTTTAGTCGCTGTTTGCGGAATCCAAAATCCTAGAAACGGATGGAGTATGCTTGAAAGAAACAACAAACGAATGAGCAGACGGTGCCTTGCCTGTCTGAATTTCCTAGTTCTGTGAAGTTGGAACTAGCGAAACCCACTCATAGCAAACAAAATGGATTCGGGTTTCTAGTATGCCTTCTTCTGAATCAGTTGCTTTAGCGATTACTTTTAAAATGGCATTACTTTGGCCGCATCCGTGGCCATTAAATTGACGTCAACTTTTACTTAGGGAAGCTGTCTTTTGAGCTCGTCTGAGATTTATGGTAAACTTTAATTGTCATTTCAGCAAGTTAGGTATGTTAAGATGTGTGTGAATTTGATTATATTGGAGTAATAGAAAGTGGTATTCAACATTGAACTGTGCTTAGTTGTATCAATATGATAATGACTCACCTAAATCTATGCAATGCAATTAATATGACCCATGTTTACTTTGCATCACCATATATTATTTAATTTCTCCATTTTGTTATTTTCTTTGTTCATTGCTCACATAACTTCAAATTAAAAATATTTTGGAAACTTTGTCACTATAGAATTTTCTGAGACCACCGTCAATTAATTCAAAGCTTGAGTTACTAGATAAAAACATGATTTATATTTAAATATAATAGCCCTCCTGCTCTTGCATAAATTGGAATGTGACCTAAGATCAAAGCATGAAAATTGATTGTGGAAGAGACAAATAAGGGACTTGAAGCAATTCTAGCCCAGGCTTGTGATGCTATAATAATATGTGCAACTTTGAGGGGCCATTGCTAGCTAATCTAAAAACTTAAATTGTTTAATGAATGTGTGGTTAATATCTAAATACCATAACAACTGACTTTATCCAATTACTTTATTGAAGCATACAAGCAACAAGATATATCAGTAATACTGTCCAATCATCTAATTTGATCTGTAAGCAATTTTCCTGAGCATGCTTTTTTTCTATGTAATCACAGGGAGGGCCTCCCCGACATCTTCCGGTGAACAATTCCTGATAAGTGTAAGGATTTTTGCCTTCACAATCACCTCTACTCTCTGCTTCCTCATTTCTCCTTCATCCTTAGACTGAACATGTCCATAGTTGTGTTGTTTTATTGTCAGTCATTGACATGCTATCTACCTCCCTAGAATTTGAAAGAAAAAGAAAAGAAATTGTCACTAAAGATTCTTGCTACTTGCAGATACTGGAATTCCGAGATCCACCATCGATGGAATTCTGAGAGCCATCAATGGTAGTCACGGAGAAACGATTGTCCTCAGATTGGGAACGTATTTCGTGTGGTGAGAAGGAGCTTCAGTGATGTGCCGGAAGCTGGTCGCAGCAGAGCCATTGATGCAGTTTCGGTTGCTGAAACTTCTTGCCTTGACGGAGATCTGCATATGTCTTTTAAATGTGCGTTGTAAATCTAGATGTGATATACGAGCTCGGTGCAGAAGTTATATTGACTCTCATATTTGAAATGATGTACATATCTTATATCATGTGAGTTGTTTGAGTATATCGGATGTTGACATCTCATTTTTGTTAAATAAAATTTACTTTGAAAAATTAAAATACAATAATATGAAAGTTTTGAACCAAATCCGACTCACTCACTGAAATTGGCCCGTTTGGACCTAACCTTTAGCAGAGAGCGAGACGCTAGCTTTGAGCAACGAGATCGCAAGAAAATGCTGATAGAATGGGACTGACATGCTGTAGAACATCGTGATATAAGTGTTTGTACACCTTATCTTGATCAAGAATTACATCTATCTTGAGTAGGAAGCTAATTTTTGAGTCGCATGGCACCTGTTTGATAAAATGCCTAATAAAGATCAGAATCTCAATTAGTGTTTAAGCTCGAGTTTCATTCATGTTTTCTTTCATGGTTGATGACTATGTCTAATTCTGTGGTTTTTCTCTATGTTTCTATGTGATTTTGTAGAATAATCATTTAAGTCCAAGTCGGCCGTGCATACCCTCTGCCAGAAAATCCATACCTGTCGCTAGAGAGGCCGGTTTGAGGCTGCCCTTGTTAGTCCGTTCCCCTTCGTTTTGACGTGCATGTCTCTATTGGCTAGGCTAGAATGGATAGATTCATGTTAATAGGTGATTTTGGAGTTTGAAAATCCTTTACCAGATTTATTCCGGCGACATAGGAACCACCGGCCAACGAGTGGTCGGCGGTAACTGGCATCGAATGGATTAAGAGATCGACGGAGGGGTGGCTCGGCGGTGGCTTGAGGGAGTTGTCGTGAGGAATATGGCGCAGGAAAAGAAAAATACAAAAGAAATAAAAACATATATATTAAAAGAAACTATAATGGAAGGCGGGTCGGACCTGGGCAACGGGGCCGTGGGCTCGGGCCGGGCTGGGCTCACGAGGAAGGTGGGTTAGGCCGAGAATAATAAAAAGAGAAATAATGAGCTGGAGACCGGCCCAGGCGAATGGGTTTAACGTTTTGGGTCAGCTAAATTAGAAACGTGGGCTGATAACAAGATTGGGACGAGTTTGGGTTGGGCCGAGCGTATGAGATTTCGCAGGCTGACTTGCTATGTCTGGGACGAGTTTGGGTTTCTAACTGACCCTCAAATGATAACTAATGGAGGCTCTTTGAGGGATAGGTTGCAACAGTTTAACGACTTCACTGAGGACCTGAGGTCTTTGGCCTAAACGGAATGAGTCTTAATGAGGAGATTTTGAGAGTTTTGAACGGCGGAGGCTGTGGGTAGAGCGGCCTTAATGAAGGACCTAGCCAAATTGTTCATGAATGGCACATTGGGCAAAGGCGGAGAATGGTCATAAGTAAATATCGATTTCTCAAATTATTCTGATATCATAAATAACAAATTTTATGTGACTTGTAACTTTTCATCTACTAGTAAGGTTCATGCGTGATATATAAGTTTTATATATATGGGATAAGTTCACTAGAAATCCTAAAATTTATTACGAAAGTATAATTGAATCATAAAACTTTCAAAAAATACAATTAAGTCTTTTCGTTAACACGATCAACTTAAATAATGGAAAATGCTGACGTGGCATTTATAATTATTATTCTATTCAAATATTATTTAAATTAGTTTAAAAAAACTAAAAGGGAGATACTAAAATTTTATTTTAAAATAAAATTAAGAATAAAGGAGGGGCACATTCGTCGCCTATGAAGCACAAACACTCTTCGGAAGTCTTTATATCGTGTCGCACACTTCAACATGCGTTCAATACTCTTTGACACTCGATCAACATGTGTATAAAAATCCAACACCTAATCAATTTTCCCGACACTTTCCGACACTCGAGTCTAGAATTTCGACGTGCAAGTTCGAATTCCGACGCATAATTCCAACATCCGGTTGACTCTTCCGACACTTGAGTTCAAAATTTTAACATGTGAGTTTGGAATTCTGATATGCACAATGTCAATTTTTAAATTTTCAATAAATAATGGGTCAAAATTTAAATATGTAAAAAATAAAAATAATAAAATAACAAAGGGGGAAAGAAGAAAAACCTATCTTCTCTTCTTTTTCAACTCTCAATTCCCGTGACACTCAATTCACCCTAAAGTTTTTTTCCCCATTTCAATACACTCTAACGTGCTAGTCTAAAATGTTTATTGTTTTTTTTCCTCCAAGTTTTATAGATTATTAGAATGGAGTTGAATTTATCTAATTGAAATAATGAATGATATCAACAAATGGTGGATTAATGTTTTTAGTGTAATATATCATTCTAGGCTCTTATTTATTTATTGTGAATTTGAATCAAATTAATTTGATTAAAATAATCATAAAAATGATAATTTATCATGTATATATAAAAATATACATTTCATAGACAACGCGTTCCGACGTATTGGAATTCTCTATTTTTTATCAACGACATGTCGGTGTGTTGTGTCGCATGTCGCGTATCGATATCAATACTACTTAGTTCGTCAGTGGGGGGATATTACCACCCATTGTTGGAGGGGCCAGCAAAGGCCATCGGCATTGGCGAGGGCATCGAGATTTGGGCGCCACTGGCCTTCACCTAGGGCGAGTGACCATCACCCACCTTGGATGGGGCCTTGCTAGCAACCTAGTGAGAGTTGTCGGCAAGGGTCGCCGGACCTCGCCTAGGGTTGGCAAGGTCTCACCCTAGCTAGGCGAGAGGCGCCAGACTAGCCAGGGGCCGACGATCGGTGGCACCACCCCATCGGCGATCTATCCCTCCCTTTCTTTATTTTCAATTTTTTTAAAAAATAAAATTTTAGAATTTCTTTTTTAGTTTTAAAATTAATTTAAATAATTTTTAATAAAAAATAATAATAATGCCATGTAAGACAGATAAATTAATTTTCAAATGTCATGTTGCCATTTTTTGTTAGTTATGTCAATGGTGTTAACAGAAAGACTCAATTGTACCACTATGACAAGTTTTAGAATTTGATTACATTTTTTAAATGTTTTAGGACGCAATTACACTTTAGTTATAAATTTTATGACTTCGGTGAACTTATTCATATATTATCTTTGAAAAAAAAAACTAATTTTATTTGAAATTACTTAAATGGATAAAATATTGGATGAATATGATGTTAAATAATAATGAGTAAATTAAAGTATTATTTCATTTCGTAATGGAGCTTGGATGGAGTAATTGAAAAATGTTTCAATGTGGAAACAGAAGAAAGAGAGAAAGGGGTGAAAATTTTGTGTTTAGAAGGATAGGTGATAGCCTAGCAGAAATTGGTCAGAGAAAGCTATTTAGTTGGTTAGAGGATGGTAAAGAGAAAAAGCTACTTGATCGGGCAAAGGAGGGGATTCTTTCAACAATTAGAAAATGTTGGAAACACTTTCTTAATGTAAATACCCCTGCATTTTTCTAAAGACGTAGATTGACTCGAGTTTCTCAATGACAACAAATTTTCAGTAAGATAACTAATGGGAGGATGACAATTGAACATTTGAAGTAATTCAGGGACCTAGTCAAATTTATTGAACATTTGAAGTAATTCAGGGACCTAGTCAAATTTATTTAAAGATTAGGAGTGATATTGCACATTAAACATAGATTGAGGTATCTAATTGCACCAATCAAAATTTCAAGGATGATAATTGTACATGAGACAAAGATTTAGGCACTTTTAGTATTATTATCCTCTTAGGTTGTGTTTGATAGTCATGTATTTGCGTCTAGATAAAATAACAAAGTGTCCTATCCAATGTTTGGTGATATTCTCCTAAACAGGCAAACTTAGATACGTTCAGATACATTTGGATAAAATGCTTGATTAGGACTCCGACACTGGGGATGGGCTAAACCCGAGCAAAAAAAAAAAAAAAAAAAAAGTAAGGTTTTGTTTGGTCATTTGTATTTCTAATTAGGATATGATTTAATAGGATAGAATATGAATTCTAGGAATTTTGCTATATCCTATCTACTATTTGGTGAATCATAGTAATAAAATCGAATATATTCATATCATACAATATACATTATTTAATATAAACGGCATATCAATTTTTTTTTTCGGTTTACTCTATTCCTACTTTAATACTCACTCTCAGACTTTTGATGGGGTGGGGAGGAGTAAGTAATGGCATATCAATTTAAATAAACCTAAAAATTGACAAATGAAGATTATAAAAATTTCTCGTGATATTTTTGCCTACTTTATTTCTATTTGCTTTTTTTATTTCTTTTTTTTTCCCTTCCATCATTCTCTAATAAAATTTTGTTAAATAGTAAATTGTACTAATATATGTAAAATATTAAAACATCTCAAATATGTAATAAATATAACTTTTATATTTATATATTGAATTTATATTATAAGATACAATTAAATTTGAATATAAAAATAAACATAAGATTAAATTATTAAACTAAATTGTTTTTTTACTTTGAATTTATTATATTATAGTTTAAATATTATTTATATTGAAATCTAATTTTAATTTTGTTTATTTAAGAAGTTTGCTATTCGAAAAAAATTTGTGAATATTAGAAATCCTATCCACTTTTATCTCATTTTTCTCATAAGATAATTTTATCCGGCCCATATTCCTCATATATCAAACTTTATTTTGTCTTGAGAAGGCACCAAACATAAGAAAAGATAAATTTTATCTTATCATGAATTTCATCCCGATTTGGTTAATACCACACAATACTCCAAACTGGTATACTCATAACAAATTTGCCTCAAATTAATTTTTTATCACAAAAAGAAAAATCCCAATTTGGTCCATATATGAAAATTTTACTTAAACTAATTTTTTAACCACTAAAAACCTCAAATTAATACATTTACGACAATTTTATCTCCTATTAATTTCCGTAAAATTTGTCACATGTATATTAGTTTAAGGTTTTTTGTGATAAAAATATTAGTTTAGGATAAATTTGTCATAGGTGTATTATTTTGAGTTTTCCATGGTATTAACCTAAAAGTTAAAAAAATAACTTAACAATTCCTCTTATCTTCCAAGAGACTGGTGGAGCAACCATTCGGTATTGCTTCGCCACGAGCACATGGGGCGAAATGTCGTCACTTCGACTACTCTCCAACCACAGTGGTCATCACCACCAGCTAGTGATCATGTTCTAATGAGTGAGGGTGAAAATGGATCTAAAGATAATTATTAGGATTGCATAGATCACCCTTTCCACCGCCTCTTGTCACGTATGTCCTTCACATTGAGCTCGAACTTTCACGCATGACTCATGAGCGGGCTGCTCACCAGCTCATCTGCAAAGAATGGCCAGCACACCATCAGCTTCCTAGTGACCATACTCCCGAGTGTCGAGTTCCACCTACCGCGCATCAAGAACGCAACAACGACGCAATGCTTTTTTCGATGATGAAGTCCGGCCGCATAACCCACAGAAGTGCCTCCCGCTGTTCACAAGGCCGTACTAGAATTCCGTGAACTTGTGTCTATTGACAGTCATCGACTCTGTGCCGATTGAAAGTCGGTCATGCTCCCAAAGTCGACTTCCCAGAGACATGGTCAGGAGGGTTCGAGCCTTGTATAGGAGGAGCTAGTTGGCGATGGAATTTTCAAAGATTTTCCAAGATTTTCAATCCTATTTTAAGTTGCGGATTTTCAAAAAATTTTAAAGATTTCAAATCCTATTTTAGGTTGCCCCAAGTATATCATATGATATTTTTACAATCAGGAAATATTTGAAAGATTTTAAATTCCCTTTATCCCATTCCATTCCATTCCAATTCGAATCCAAATGACCAAATGCAGCATTGAAAAAATCATATTACCGATGAATGATGTCTATAGGTGTTATAGTACAATAACGGCTCATCACTACTTCCTTGTTAACCCATCTTTTTCTGCCCTTCGCCTTGTTTTGATAAAGATCTATATATATTTGGTCGGTCTAAGATCTACAATATATATATATATATATATATATGTGTGTGTGTGTGTGTGTGTGGTCAGTAGATCTACTATATTCGAAGTGTCACTTTTATTTACTTAAATATTGCGTAGGAAAACAGCAGACGCTTTGCACATGGGAAGAAATTTAAGAACAATAGTTATGTCAGGAAAAAAATCGATTTGAAGTTTCATCTGTTTAGGAAATTAAACCCGATTTATTTTGCAAGATGAGGAGGATTTCACTCATCAAATATATGACGAAATCTGAATTTAATTTTTTTGGGTCGGTGTCTGAATTTAAATTTAACAAGTATTATATACATAAGAACATATGATTCCACTATTAAAAGTCAATTTACTTTCAAATTACAATTTCATGAATAGTTTACTATGACGTGGGTATCACTCAATTAAATAATACGTATGGATCCGTTTATGGATTTTATTCGTAAAACTTGAAAAAGAAACTATCTTTTAGATTTGGTGTATGCTATAGAAAGATTTAAATCTTAGAACATCAAACCAACAGGGAGCTGTATCGTGCGGCCGAAAATATTCATTCAAGAAATTTAAAAGAAGCAATAAGATTTGTGAAATAACCTGTTGAAAGGGGATTTTGGGATAATCTTACATCGAAAAGGAAACAGAACCCCCAAAAGTTGTCTTTCCTCACATAAGAAAGGACCTGTCTCTGTGTTTTGAGGAATAAATTAATCAAAAAAGTTGAACACCAAGCAAATTTGATCATTGGATCTGCGACGAAGAAATGGCGAATTGGGAAAAGCTCCCGCAAGAGATCCTAAAACTCATCGCATGTCGACTAGCCATAGAAGACTTTTAACCTTTCGGAGGGGTGTGCACCTCATGGCAGTCCGCAGTACGTCGAAAGCCTACTGCCATCAAAGAGAAGTACAATGCGAGGTGGAAAAGCCGGCTCATGACTTAACGGGTACAATGTAGCTGAGTTCGCCAGCCCCTCTGCGGGGAGAATTTACACAGTGCGGTTGCCAGGATCTCCTGCCGAGACCTTGTCTGAACTAGGATGAATGCTCGTGTCAGATGGGAGCAGTGAATATCATATCTTCAATCCGCTTTCGGGCGTCAGCATCGAACTTATTGGCGTGAAAAATGGACCGCCCGAACTGCCAAAACAGGATCGAACCAGCTAGTTTGGTCAGATTCGAGGAGTGTCAGTCTGATTCCCACTTTCTAAAAGTGGAATCGGTGTTCAAGTAGTCTAATTTTCAGTTTTAAAAGGAAATTTTATTATTATTTTATTATTATTTTCTTAAAAGAAAAGTGAACAGCTTTTTTTTTATTTCTTCGTGACATATAACAAGTAATAGAAGGAAAAAAAAAAAAAAAAAGTAACGGGCTCCACTGGATCGACCCAACCAGTGGTTGAGTTCAGTTCCCATTCTACCTTGAAATTGGACCGAATTGGGAACCGATCACCCCTAATTGAACTCCTCCTCGCCTTGGAGAAGCTTCACCACATGTCACACCTCATTGCGGAACTGGAGAGGCTCCAGTGCGGCCCCCATGTGATCAGGATGATGGCGCTATCCTCAAGCCCTTGTATGTCCATGTATGTCCAAGAGCCACATGG
This sequence comes from Eucalyptus erythrocorys, assembly GCA_014182555.1. Classification (NCBI taxonomy): domain Eukaryota; kingdom Viridiplantae; phylum Streptophyta; class Magnoliopsida; order Myrtales; family Myrtaceae; genus Eucalyptus; species Eucalyptus erythrocorys. The sequence goes on along the minus strand of CM024601.1, from coordinate 26,681,133 downwards.
TCATGATCTCTTACACCAAATCATCAGGATTTGCCTCTCCCAGATCAGGAGAAGATGCGTGGAATCTGCGTCAGTTCATCGTCCTTCGACTGAGTTATTACAATGGACTATTTGTGGCCTTGGATGCGCATGGTCAGATAATGGCATTTAACGAGAGAAAGCATCGCATGGAATTGCGACTAGTTCTAGGGCTAAATTATGTTGAATGTCTTGGTAGCTTTGACGTTATGGGGCGAAGAGCATGGACCTGTGAAAAAGACCCGAGTTTTCGAAGTTGATTTGGAGAAGGGAACTCAAGAAGAGGTTTAAGAGCTTGGGGAACGTGTCTCTCTTCTTGAAAGTTCAACGCGGAGTCTTGTCTTCCCGAGATCAAGCCATACCATGTCTATTTCACAGATTACAAAGATGAGAGAAGAAGAGTTACAGGATGGAGGACGGAAAAGTCGGGACACACTTTGATGCAACCAGCAGTCACATCTATAAAACCGAATGGTTCCAACCTAATTTTTGAACTTAATGTTTGATTTTTTTTCTCTCTTCCTCACTATGAAGATTTTGGTGTCAAACCCAGGTCCAGTATTAAAAACTCAGCAATACATTAATCATTGGGAATCAACATGCAGCAGCCATTGACCTGCACCAGTTCACGTCCAGTCAGACCAGTGCATTATGCACCAGATCCGGTCGGTTACGTTTACAATGATATTCTTCTCATGACATGATTCTGTATGGAAAAAACTTCTTAAAGTTAAGGTATAGGTAAATACAGCCTGCAATAAACAGAATATAAGACCTAAATTTATATGAGTATGAGGGGAATTCCAATATCGAAAGTGAGACCATAAATAGAAAGCCAAAAATAAAATGATTTTACTCACCTGAAGGCACTGACCAGCAACAATTATTTTAGTAGAATTTCGAATCTTGCGAAGCATTTCCTTCGATTTGAAACTTATGGTCCTCAAGAACAAGAATATATTTTTAGAAATTGGATCAGTACTTAATGAATCGGATCTCCTTTAGCATTTACATCAAGCATATTGAAAATGAGAATTAGGAGACAAAACTATAAATGAGTTATATTAAATTCATATGGCTCCAATTTAAGTGGTAAATTAGGTTATAATTTACCAGTGGGGATATAGATATAATAGTACAAAGAGTGTACGTATGAAAGAAAAGAGTGGTCTATATGTTAAGCTCTTACAATTTAAGAAAGTGATTGTTTCCCCGTGCCTTATATAGATATATATATATATATATATATATATATATATATATATATATCCGAGTGCACATATGAATTCCCTATTATGTAATAATTATGATTTAAGTGTTGAAAGTCAGTTTATCTTTAAGTTATAATTTGACACGTCATTTTTTTTGCCACATCATTTATTATGTACAATTATCATATATTTGCTTTCGAGGAAAACAAGTTTCTTATTGAAATGGTACATATAGTTTTTTTCTCAAAGTATTGAATATTTTAGGAATTATGATTTGAGTGTTACAAGTCAATTTACTTTTAAATTACAATTTCATGCGTCGTTTACTATATAACAATTACCATTTACATAAATATTTTATGTAAGAGCTCTTTCGTGTTTTATTCTTAAAAACTTGAAGATGAACTATCTCGTAGATATGATGTATTTTATAGAAAGATTTGAATCTTATAACATCAAATAAGAGGAAGTTTATCTTGCCAACCAGGACAAAGGAATATCCATTCAAGAAAAAGAAATTATCGAGCCATAAGTTTTGTGAAGCAATTTGTGGAAAGAGGAAGTCGGATTGGGGTAATCTTACACTAAAAGGAAACCGAATTCCCAATAGTGGTCTTTCCTTACATAAGCAACGACCCCGCTTAGATAGGCATGGACCCGCCTCATGTTTTGAGGGATGAATTCATCAAAGAAGTTGCACACCACGCGACTTGGTCATTCAATCTACGACCGAGTAATGGTGAATTGGGAAGAACTCCCACGAGAGATCCTCAAACTCATCGCTCGACGGCTAGCCATAGAAGACTTTTTAGCTTTTCGAGGGTGTGCACATCATGGCGGTCCACTGCCGCCAAAGAGACGTATGACACCAAGTCGAAAGCCCCGTGGCTCATGATTTATGCGGACAACCAAAGAGCTGAGTTCCGCAGCCCCACCACAGGGAGAATTTACCCGATGCGGGTGCCAGAATCTCATGTCCGGACCTTGTCTGCACCAGGATGGATCCTCGCGTCACAGGGGACGGGGACTGCCATATCTTCAATCCGCTTTCGCGCGTCAGCATCGATCTCCCCGCCTTGACGGAGCTTCGCTGCAAGTCACGTCTCAGGGTGCAACTCGATGGGCCGAAGAGCCTCCAGTGCCGCCATCCCAGAATCAACAGGATCGCGTTATCCTCAGGCCCTTCTTCAACCAGGAGGTACGTAGTCATGATCCATATTCATCAGCGTCTTGGACCAGTAGGGTTTGCCTTCTACAGATCAGGAGAAGATGCATGGACGGCAGTGAGTCCTGCGATGCATCTGCGTCGGGCCACCGTCCTTCAACTGATTTATTACGATGGGCTATTTGTGGCCTTGGATGCGAATATGCAAATAATGACTTTTAACAAGAGAAATCATCGCATGGAATCGCGACTAATTCTAGGGCAGAACATTTTTTAAGGTCATCCGTACCTCGTGGAGTGTTCAGGCTCATTGTTGGCGGCATGGACGATGTGGGGCGAAGGGGATGGACCCGTGAAAAAGATCAGAGTTTTCAAAGTTGATTTGGAGAAGGGAACTGAGGAAGAGGTCAAGAGCTTGGGGAACGCATCTCTCTTCTTGAATGGCAACTCTTCGTTCTCGGTGGAGTTCAACGCCGAGTCTTGCCTTCTCGGGGTCAAGCCAAATCACGTCTATTTCATAGATACCACAGATGGGAAGAGGAAGAGTTACAGCATGGACAACGGTGAGGTTGGGACATGCTTCGATGCAACTAGCTGTCACGATTATGCAGCCGCATGGTTCCAACCTGATTTTAGTACTTTCTTATGATCAATTTTATTTTTCTGTTCCTGAACGCGAAGATTTTGAGGAATCGACCGGAGTAGGCCCATGATCGCTATAAAATTTATTCATGGCTAACTTTGCTGTAATTGTTTTAACATATGTATACTAAGAAATTAGGGGCCACTTTGTACTTGCAATTATTTGGGAGAAGAATAGCGTTAAGTGCCATAATTTTCGTACGGCACTCACTTAAATGTCATAACTTTTTTTTTCACTATGTTTAGTACCATATTAGAGTAAAATCAATTGTTTGAGTATTCTTTTGGATAAATCATTCTACATGGATTTTTTAAATTTTTGTAAAAGAAAAAGTTGAAATTTTTATTTTGTTTTCAGTTTTATTTTCCTTTTTCCCTTGGTTTTTAGGGTCAATGAGGGTCAAGCCACAAAGCCCTCACCCATTTACGGCCACCTCACCGGCCACTAGCAAAGCTGCAAAGGTCCTCTCTTTAGCCCTATGTCTCCTATCCCTAGAAGGTCTTCCTCCACTAATAAGTTTTTTCTCGAAAAAACTCCATTTATTCTTATGTTGATGGCAAGCCTATACTTCTTGGTTTCAATAGGACTCCTTACGAGCAATATTTCTAACATGGCAAGGGAATAGATCAATCCTCTATCCATAGAGTATGTTGAATGTACAAAATTCACTATCATAAAGTTTTTCTTATTCCTTTAAATGGCTACTCTAGGAGGAATTTTTTTTGCGTTGCTAGCGATTTAATAACTCGCTTTGTAGCTCTAGAATATTCTTGTTTTCTCATGTAAAAAAGAAACATAATACTGAGTTTCACAAGTTTAGATTGGGAAAGCACGGAGGGAGTGAGAGGAACATAACTTTTATACTTGATAAAGAGGGAACATGTCTAGTTCCTTTTGATAAAGCTCTGGTCAATTCTTTCACATGCAATACCCAGATGAATAACCACTGGGATTCGCCCCAGTGGCCACCCTTCTATCATGGAAGGGGGAGGTGAGGGGTTCAAACCCCCACCTTCTCGAGGAGGGATGGGATGGGGACGCGCAAGTTTCGGGAGTGGGTTTCGACTCCACGCCCGCAAGAGGCGAGGGCAAAAGTCGAGAGAGTGTAGAATAGGTATAGAGTAGGACTAACCAAAAAAAAAAAAAAAAAATACCCGAGATGAATATATCGAGGAGTAGAGTAAGGAAAACCAAGACGAAGCCACAGCGTAATGTCTTAAAAAATATGACCAGCTTCTCCAAATACGAACTTGCTAGCATTATATGCTAAAGGAGGACAATCCAAGTTGGGGTATGAATAGTAGGAGTGACACTCCAACTTGGGTAATAATAGTAAGAGAGTTATAACTTTCATACAATGTTCACTTGAATATTATAATATTTTTTTCACTCAAATATCACAAATTTGAAAAATCAATTACTTGAATGTCATTAACAATTTGTCTTGCTAGAAAATCGACATGATAGCTGGTGTCCCACGTGGCTTTGATAGTGCTAATGTGAATAACTTTTTAAATATTTTTAATCATTTTTTTGAATTTTTATTTTTATTTTGCTTTTTTTTTCCTTGGTTTTTAGGGCCGGCAAGGGTCATCGACAACCCTCGTCGGCGCGAAACCCTCGTCTTTAGCCACAAAGCCCTTGCTAGACTTGGACAAGGTAGTGTCACCTAGATCCAAGAAGGCCCCTGTTGACATCTAAATTTTGGTGATCCAGGTCATTCATTTATTGCATAGAAAATTAGGAGTCAATTTTATCCTTAAAAAATATTAATTGCATATAGATTTAGATGCATTTATTTTAATTTGCATTTTTCGCATTTCATTGGACTGGTGGTGGATGCGTTCAAATTAGTAATTCTGGGCTTTAACTTGGCAAGCCGGGCAAGCCCATAAAGAGTGCAAATTGGCCCAAGCTCATTGTTTATCTTGTGAATGAATGGAGATTTGATATAATTTCCATGGATTTTTTAAATTAAAAGAAAATAGCATTGCAATCTTATCTTTAGTAATATGCGATAAAATCAGCATAAAATATTAGGAGATGAGGAAAATAAAAGATTTTAGGGGATCGGGAGGTTGCAGGCAATCTTCGTGGGATGAAATATTCACAAAAAAATTGCATTTTGTTTTACCTATAAAATGGCGTGTGCGGAAGTCGATCAAAAAGGGGGGCTTTTTCTAGGGTTTATTTTGGTCGAAGAGAAAAAAACACAACACAAAAGTCGAAGAAAGGTCAAAAAGTGAGAGAGAACAGGAGAGTGAAAGCGACGTGAGAGCAGGGAAGAAAGAAAAAAAAAAAAAGGAAAAAGAAAAGGAGAGGAAGAGGTGCTGCACCGTCGTCTCCTTCGCGAAGGCCTTCCGGCCGAGCCAGCCCGAGCCGCGTCATCCATCGTCACGCCACCGCGACACTAGCCGCCTCCGCGACTCGCGCCACCGCCGCCGTCTCGCCATACCGACGTCTGCACACCCTTATAGCCGTCTGGGTTCTGCTCGCTGGTCCAAGATCTGCCGATCCGTCTCTGTCGGCGCCTCCGCTCGAGCACTAGCACCCCTGCCTCGCCTGTGATCTGCCGCCCGAGACCCTCCTGCTGTCCGTCTCCCGTGCCGATCTCCGCCTCATCTCTGCCGGCTTCTGCTCCGTGTAGCCACCTCGCTATCCTCACCGAGCCTCTGCCGGAGCACCCCGCGCCAAATCCGGACGACCCCAGCTCGCCAGCCTCCGCCTCCGATCGACACCGGCACCCGGAGTTCTCTGCCTCGACGCCACGGGTGGTTGATTTGCTACACGCTCGAGCGGCGCCGCTGCTCCTGGTCCGAGCTCTGCCGCTCCGCGTCCCCCTGAAATCGCAACGCCAGTCTCGTCCGTCACGCACGCTGAGCTACCCCACATCCGTGACCGCCCAGCGCTGATCTACTCGGGCCTTGCTTCTCTTCGAGCCGCGGTTGCACGATTACGACTGACTTGCAACCAAGCCCGAACGCCGCTCGTCGCCCAGCAGCCGGACCCAAGCCGAATCGCTGTTCGACCCGATGCCCCTTCCGCCGATTCACTTCCGCGCGTTCGCCTACCGCCGGTTCACCCTAGCCGGAGTTCCTCTAGCCGGACCGACGACCCGCTGCCCTTGGCGACCCATCACGAGCGAGCCGTGCTTGGGAAAAGGAAAAAGAAGGAAAAAGCAAGGAAAAAAAAAAAAAAAGCAAAAGGAAAATTAGGTAATTTATTTATTTATTTCCTTTTTATTATTTTCCTTTATATCTTGTTTTTTAATAGAATTATCCATAAATGTATAATTGATATGCTGAGATGAAATAGCCCCTCAGATTAGGGATTGATAGTCCGATTTTCGCTGACTCACAATTTCTTGCAAAATCACTCGAAATTTGATTCACGATTTATTAAAAATTGGCCATCCCAATCTCACGCGCGAAATATAGTTCGTCAATTTTTGGATATCAATCCTATCCTATTTGATTTGCTGTTGTGTCGATTAATTAATTTTATTTTCATAAAAGAAAATTTCCAAAAAAGATTTGAGTAAGGATTAGATTAGTTTTAGAATATTTCTTGTTTTAATGATCTCTTGCATATTTAAATTATGAAATTTATTTATTTTGAATTTTTAAAAAATAAAAAGAAATCAATTAATTTAGGATGCTAGTTGTTTTTTACTTACTCAGGTCGCACACTTGATTTCCAACTTTAATAAATAAAAAATCAATCATGCGTGTGTCACGCAAGATTAGTTCATTCATTACATGTCATTAGTAAAGTGCATATTTAGGGTAATGCATGACATGTTAGCATAGCGACATTAATCTTTTCCCGTCATTAGATTAGGTCATTTACTAAATATCGCGTGATATATAATTCGCATATTAGATTGCATATTGTATATTATGTAGAATTAGGGCATTTTTTGCACGTCATCATGTTTATTAATTAAGGGTTTAGATGATTTTCCCTAGGTAGGTTGCATGCTTTTGCTAAGAAAATAAAAATGCCCATGTCATATAGAATTAGGTTCATGGAATGCACGTCATTTAGTGATTGTTGCTAGGTCCATTTAATCATAAATTGCTCATCATTAGAAATTAAGTCATTAGATTAATTTAGATTGCACATTTAATTATTGCATTTATTTTACTCATGTCATATAGCTTAGACTATGTTGCTATGTCATACTATTTCATATTAAATTAATAACATGCATTACATATTGCATTATTTTCATTAATTAAGTAAAAACAAAAAAAGAAATTGCGTGTTAATTAGAAATCATATTTAGGACTGTTGGTGTGAATTCTATCTAACATTGCAGATGCTTTCGTTGTTTTGAGGTGTTAAATTGGTGGTTTGCGCACCTGCATGATTGACTCACATATTATGAAAGTGAATTAAAATTAATTCAAGTTGTCTACAAAATATTTTTTCGAAAGAAAAGAGAAAGGTACCGAAATGGCATTAGAGAAGTCCATTGTAACCAAATCTCCGTACCCAAAGCCTTTGATTCGTAGAAGTAAAATAATTCTTCGTAGAAGTAAAATAAATCTCCAATTATTTTACTTAAATGTTTAATCGACCTACCGTAAACCGATTAGGGTGCGTTTGGTAATATTTACGTTCAAAAATTGCTTATGGGAATAGAAATAGAAAAAAGTATTTACCTTCGAGGAATAATTTTTGAACAAAAGAATGCATTTGGTAAATTTATTCCGAAATAAAAAAAGAACATAAATACGTTTGGTAAATTTGTATAATTTTTTATTAATTTATTAATTTATTAATTTTTTTAATTTTTCCTATTTTCTTTCTTATTTTTCTTATTTGTTTTTCCTTTTTCTTTTTTCTTCTTTTGGCCGGTTGTCGGCCTCGGCCATGGCCGCAACCGGTCAACGAGGGTCGGGCGGCCTCGCCCGCCCATGGCGAGGCTCGGCGGCCCCGGCGAGGCTTGGGCGAGCTTGGCCTCGCCGAATCTGGGTGAGATCGAGCTTGCCCGGGCCGGCGCGAGGTCGGCCTTGCCTTGGCTTGGCGAGCTCGAGCTCACCCGGATCCGGCGAGGCCAAGCTCGCCCAACCAAGGAGAGGCCGACCCTCGCCAAGGGTCGGCGACACTCCGGCGAGGTCGTCGGCCCTTGACGGCCGGTTGTCGGCCATTGCGAGGCCAGCGACCGGCCAAAGAAAAAAGAAAGTAAAAAGAAGAAGAAAAAAGAGAGAAGAAATTAAAGGAGAGAGAAAATCTGTTTTTAAATTTTTGTTCAAAACAAGAAATAAGATTTTCTTGTTTCTTGTTGCTTTGTTTACATTCGGAAATGTGTTTTGGGAACAAAAATATATTTGGAATAAAAATGCAAATAAACACGTTTCTGTTCTTTTTTTGTTCCAAAGAACAAAAAAATAGAAATTTTGTCTATAAATAGAAATTAGAAACGTTAACAAATAGGCCCTTAGTGGCTACTCGACTTAGTAGTTCATTAGTCTAATTTTAGGTGATGCATCCGAAATTTAGGTCGTGACAGCCCTACCTAGGGCCTTTGCGACCGAGGGTGAGGGTTTTATGACTGGCAAGGGTTGCTAGTGACCCTCATAGGCCCTAAAAAAAATAATAATAATAAGAAAAAGAAAAATAAGAAAATTTTAGAAATTTTAAAAAATTTTAAAATAAATTCATGTAGGATGATTACTCAAGTAATTGATTTTACTTCGATGTGACACTTAAGTGAGACATAAAAGAAGTTATGATACTCAATTAAACGTTGTACGAAAGTTATGGCACTCCAACTATTATTCTCCCCTCTCAATTTTTAACATATTCTCCCCTCCCAATTTTTAAAACAAATGTCTAGTATCAGAGACCCGCAATTCTGCAATAAAACTGGCACCCGTATCATACGGGCCGTATGTATATCCACAAATGAAAGAACCTAGCCACATTCATAGAGAAAGCAACCGTCACATGTTTCCTTAAGAACATAAAAGGTAAAGATCTTGGGAAGTAAAATCTTCCTTAGGATAGCATATTATAGAACGGATATTGCTTCCTCTGCCAGCAGACAATTTTAGTGTGATAAAGTTTTTATGCCGGAAAAAGCTGATACCAACCAAAAACGAATTTTCCCATACTTGTCCCAGCAAAAGAAACAAAAAAGGAAAGAAAGAAACTCTTCCACTAAAAACTTAGCCATGCGTTAATCATTATGACTTAAATTTACATGAGTATGAGAAGATTTTCAGTTTGATAAGTGAGACCATAAAGAGGAATGCCCAAAAGAAAATTTTTTTTAGTCACCTGAAGGCACTGACCAGCAACAATTATTTTAGTAGCATTCCAAATTTTGCCAAGCATTTCCACAAACATTTCATAACATACCCTACACAAATTACCTTGATGAAAAACCATTCTGAAATCTAACTTGGCTTCGACCAGGGAAAGCGCTTCAATTATCTTCTTCCTCTTCACACAGATACCCCATTATGCGCAACAGCAGCAAATGAGGCGCTGAGATCCTTAAAAGGGAAATCCGTTTCCGAATAGTCTACAAAACCATGCCAACTCCCTTAAACTTCTCGAATGGACTTTGGTGTCTGTTAGACCCCAACCTTCGTCCAACTTAAGGTACTCATGAACAGGGTTACCCGTCAAAATTCTACTCACCACATCGTTACCATTTGCTTAAATATTTTATGTAAGAGCTCTTTCTTGTTTTATTCTTAAAAACTTGAAGATGAACTATCTCGTAGATATGATGTATTTTATAGAAAGATTTGAATCTTATAACAACAAATGAGAGGAAGCTTTATCTTGCCAACTAGGACAAAGGAATATCCATTCAAGAAAAAGAAATTATCGAGCCATAAGCTTTGTGAAGCAATTTGTGGAAAGAGGAAGTCGGATTGGGGTAATCTTACACTAAAAAGGAAACCGAATTCCCAATAGTGGTCTTTCCTTACATAAGCAACGACCCCGCTTAGATAAGCATGGACCCGCCTCATGTTTTGAGAGATGAATTCATCAAAGAAGTTGCACACCACGCGACTTGGTCATTCAATCTACGACCGAGTAATGGTGAATTGGGAAGAACTCCCACGAGAGATCCTCAAACTCATCGCTCGACGGCTCGCCATAGAAGACTTTTTAGCTTTTCGAGGGGTGTGCACATCATGGCGGTCCACTGCCGCCAAAGAGACGTATGACACCAAGTCGAAAGCCCCGTGGCTCATGATTTATGCGGACAACCAAAGAGCTGAGTTCCGCAGCCCCACCACAGGGAGAATTTACCCGATGCGGGTGCCAGAATCTCATGTCCGGACCTTGTCTGCACCAGGATGGATCCTCGCGTCACAGGGGGACGGGGACTGCCATATCTTCAATCCGCTTTCGCGCGTCAGCATCGATCTCCCCGCCTTGACGGAGCTTCGCTGCAAGTCACGTCTCAGGGTGCAACTCGATGGGCCGAAGAGCCTCCAGTGCCGCCATCCCAGAATCAACAGGATCGCGTTATCCTCAGGCCCTTCTTCAACCAGGAGGTACGTAGTCATGATCCATATTCATCAGCGTCTTGGACCAGTAGGATTTGCCTTCTACAGATCAGGAGAAGATGCATGGACGGCAGTGAGTCCTGCGATGCATCTGCGTCGAGCCACCGTCCTTCAACTGATTTATTACGATGGGCTATTTGTGGCCTTGGATGCGAATATGCAAATAATGACTTTAATGAGAGAAATCATCGCATGGAATCGCGACTAATTCTAGGGCAGAACATTTTCAAAGGCTGTCCGTATCTCGTTGAGTGTTCAGGCTCATTGTTGGCGGCATGGACGATGTGGGGCGAAGGGTATGGACCCGTGAAAAAGATCAGAGTTTTCAAAGTTGATTTGGAGAAGGGAACTAAGGAAGAGGTCAAGAGCTTGGGGAACGCATCTCTCTTCTTGAATGGCAACTCTTCGTTCTCGGTGGAGTTCAACGCCGAGTCTTGCCTTCTCGGGGTCAAGCCAAACCACGTCTATTTCATAGATACCATAGATGGGAAGAGCAAGAGTTACAGCATGGACAACGGTGAGGTTGGGACATGCTTCGATGCAACTAGCTGTCACGATTATGCAGCCGCATGGTTCCAACCTGATTTTAGTGCTTTCTTATGTTTTCTGTTCCTGAACGCGAAGATTTTGAGGAATCGACTGGGGTAGGCCCATCATCGCTATAAAATTTATTCATGGCTAACTTTGGGATAATTGCTTTAACATATGTATGATAAGAAATTAGTGGCCACTTTGTACTTATAACTATTCGAAAAAAGAGTAGCGTACGACACTTACTTAAATGTCATAACTTTTTTTTTTTTTTCCGCTCTTAGTACCACATTAGAGTAAATCGATCGTTTGAGTATCATTTCGGATAAATCATTCTACATGGATTTTTTTATTTTGTTTTCATTTTTATTTTCCTTTTTCCCTTGGTTTTTTAGGGCCGGTGAGGGTCAAGCCGCAAAACCCTTGCCCAATTTGCACGACAGGCACCTCACCGGCCACTAGCAAGGCTGCAATAGTCCTCTCTTTAGCCCTATGTCTCCTATCCCTAGAAGGTCTTCCTCCACTGGTAAGTTTTTTCAGAAAAAGTCTATTTATTCTGATGTCGATGGCAAGCCTATACTTCTTGATTTCAATAGGACTCTTTATGAGCAATATTTCTAACAGGCGAGGAATAGATCAATCATCTATACATAGAGTATATTGAAAGTACAAAATGCACTATCATAGAATTTCTCTTATTCCTTTAAATGGCTATTCTAGGAGGTTTTTCTTATGTGTTGTTAATGATTTAATAACTCACTTTGTAGCTCTAGAATATTCTTGTTTCTCACATAAAAGAGAAAACATAATAACGAGTTTCACAAGTTTAGATTGGGAAAGCTTGGAGGGAGTGAGAGAAACGTAACTTTTGTACTTGATAAAGAGGGAACACGTCCAGTTCCTTTTGATAAAGCTCTGGTCAATTCTTTCACATGCAATACCCAAATCAATATATCAAGGAGTAGAGTAAGGAAAACCAAGACGAAGACACAGCGTAATGTCTTAAAAAAATATGACCAGCTTCTGCAAATATAAACTTGCTAGCATTATATGCTAAAGCAGGACAATCCAAGTTGGGGTACGAATAGTAGGAGTGATACTCCAATTTGAGTAGGAATAGTAAGAACTATAACTTTCGTACAGCGTTCACTTGAGTACCATAATCTTTTCGTTCACTTGAATATCACAAATTCTTAATGTCATTAACAATTTGTCTTGCTAGAAAATAGGACGTGATAGCTTAGTCGTCTTACGTGGCTTCGATAGCGCTAATGTAAATAACTTTTTTAATATCTTTTAATATTTTTAATCATTTTTTTTATTTTTTTGAAATTTTATTTTTATTTTGCTTTCTTTTCCCTTGTTTTTAGGGCTGGTGAGGGTCATCAGCAACCCTCGTCGGCACAAAACCCTCGCCCTTAGTCCCAAAGGCCCTCGCTAGACCTGGGCAAGGCGGTGTCGCCCCGATCTAGCGGGGCCACAACAGCCTCGCCTAGAGCCTTCACAATCGAGGGCAAGAGTTTTTCGACCAGTGAGGGTCGCCGGTGACCCTCATTGGCCCTTAAAAAAAAAAAAGCAAAAGAAAAATAAAAAAATTTTAGAATTTTTGAAAATTTTAAAATAAATTCACGTAGGATGATTATTCAAGTAATCGATTTTAGTCCGATGTGGCACTCAAGTGAGCCAAAAAAAAAGTTATGATACTCAAATAAATGCTATACGAAAGTTGTGGCACTCCTGCTATTATTCTCCCCTCCCAATTTGTAACACAAATGTCTAGTATCAAGACTTGCAATTCTGGAATAAAACTGGCGTCCGTTTGTATATCCACAAACGAAAGAACCTAGCCACATTCATAAAGAAGAAAGCAACCGTCTCATGTTTCCTTAAGACAATAAAAACGTAAAGATCTTGGGAAGAAAAATCTTCCTTACGATAGCTTATTATAGAATGGATATTGCTTCTCTGCCAGCAGACAATTTTAGTGTGATAAAGCTTTCATGCAGGAAAAAGCTGATACCAACCAACCATCCCAGCAAAAGAAATAAAAGAGGAAAGAAACCCTCCCACTAAAAACTTAGCCATGCATTAATCATTATGAATCAATATGCAACATGCCAATGGAAGTTGGGGCTTTATCAGCCCAATACCTTCCTGGCTATGGCAAAAGCATAACCATAAATTTCGTAGGACGATTGTTCTATTTCTTAAGGGGAGGAGGGGAATAACTACGTTTTTGTTGTAGTTGACTTTTCGGATTCAGTAAGATGGCCATTTTGTACTAGGTCGATGTGCTGGCCAAATTCTGTTAAAAAAATGTAGTGGTCTACTGCTGTCTTCTCAAAGTCTCGGTATAGGTAAATACACCCTACAATATACAAATATAAGACCTAAATTTACATGAGTATGAGCAGATTTCCAGTTTGATAAGTGAGACCATAAATAGGAATGCCCAAAAGAAAATTATTTGTCACCTGAAGGCATTGACCAGCAACAATTATTTTAGTAGCATTCCAAATTTCGCCAAGCATTTCGACAAACATTTCGCAACATACCCCCACACAAATTACCTTGATCAAAAACCATTTTGAAATCTAACTTGGCTTCGACCAGGGACATCGCTTCAATTATCTTCATCCTCTTCACACAGGTGCCCCCTTATGCGCGACATCAGCAAATGAGGGGCTGAGATCCTTAAAGGGGAAATCCAGTTCCGAATAATCTACAAAACCATGCCAACTCCCTTTAACTTCTCGAATGGACTTTGGTGTTTGTTAGACCCCAACCTTCCTCCAACTTAAGGTACTCAAGAACAGGGTTACCCATCAAAATTCTACTCACCACCTCGTTACGCAGTCCCGAGGAGTCGAGGGACGAGGACTTAAGATGATGCCAACCGATGCCCCTGATGTCCCTGAAGTGGCAAATTTCTCATGCACAGATCCTCGAATGAAGAGCAATAGTAAAGGAACAGAGACGTCACGTTACCCTTAATACTTTTAACTCCAACAGAAAGCTCTTCAACACCGCGGATCGACGGGTGATCAACAACATGGACAATTTCCAGGTATATTTTTTACCTAAGGTGAGGCATAGGAAAGTAAGACTCTGTCCACAAACGAAGAACACATGCATCGTTTGATATGGGGATGCCGATAAAGGGTCAAGTTGCAACCGTCCTGCGGCATGGTGAAGGAAAGATTCAGGACGGTGTTCTAGAGGATCCGCCACCTGTTTGACAATATGCAAGTCCTGACCACATAGTGGGCAAGAAGGAGAAGATGTGGTGGTTGAGGCAATTGGGCAAGAGGCTGATGTAGTCTAGACGCGGAGCAACTCTCTGCCATTTGATTGGTCTATGAATGGAAGGAGAAGGAATCCGAGAACCATAAAACATCGAGCGAGCTGATGCTTTGCAAATGCTCTGCCATTCTGGGTAGAACTCTGCAGCCCTCAAAAAGCTCAGATTTCACCTGCTCTGCTCTCGCTCGCTCAGCCCGACCATCGTCATCTCACCAATACATCGTTGTCATACTGATTATTTAGTCGTTTAATAATTTATTTACCTGATTATATGAAAATAGCCGTAGTTAAGGAAATGTTTGTGTTATATTTGATGAACGCCTTATGACACATTCTTTTAGCAATGCTTGGACATTGTCTAAGTCCACATTCATGCTGCTTTTGCAATTTCTTCATGTAGTACTTGGCAATCAATTATAACTTCATCGACTTGTGCAATCAAACTCTTTTGTCATCCAGTTAATTGATTCGTCAAATTGTTTTATGCATTGCTAACATATATGGACAATTCTACTCAAACAATAAAATACAAGAGAAACAATCACAACAAGAAAAAGATTGAGAAAAGAAAAAGGGTAAAGAACCATGGAAGTCTAAAATCGAGGTAGACTCATGCAGGGAGGAATCTTTTTTAATGAGAAAGGAGCACGATTGCACACGATTAGAACATATATGGGCATTGAAATTGCAAACATAAAACAATTTTATTTTGCTGATATAGAAAGCAATTTGCCAAATTTGGCGTCAATGTGAACTTATGTAGATTACGTAATTATTAACACCAAAAAATGGCCGAGTGTATTTGACCAGCAACTTCATCGATAGAAGCTACGGAAATTGACAACAGGAGCAGGAGATTACACTAATTGACAACAGGAGCAGGAGATTACACTATGTGTTGGGAGCAGTTAATCCATAAAGAATGGTCGGTCCACAAAAGGGCTTAATTTTGATCGATGTCAAAGAAAAACGGTGAAGTGTTGGAGTGAAGAGTTGGCGAATAAAGTTCACTGACTCAGTCAGCGGGGAGGAATGCGGGATGTAACTATAAAGTAGTGAAGTAGATAATCTTGGATTTTGTAACCGTCTGTAGATAAGTGCCATTAAATGGTAGAGCCACGTAAAACATGTTTAAATTCTTAGTGACAGTTTATGTATAATTTTTTGTATAAATACCAGAGTTATATTCTTTGTGAAAAACCACTCAATCAATCAAATAAAACATGTTGTTTGTCTTTACTTTAAAATGTAATTTTCTTTTCCAGTATATTTGATATATTGCTGACAAGAATTATTCATAGTATTCGCACATAGCATAAAGGAGACCCTTCAACCTTGGGTGGATTGGACTAGTTTGTCCGTTCGACAGGTACTTCACACATTCTAGTGAAAATTCTTTTCGGGCATGCGTGATGGGACTTTTGTTCATTGATATGAGGAAGCTTTCATGGGATGAACCAAAAATTGACAAGAGATAGACAATCCTGCTGGCATCCTCAATCCAATATCGCAAATTTGAAATGAAATTGCTGCACATTTTGAGTCTTCAGGCATTGGTGGAGCATCAAGCGAAGGTCAATGCAAGGGAATTGATCTTCCAAGACATTTTATTGAAGCACAATTAAGAAAGTAAAACCAAATCAAAGCATGATGACAATCATGAGAAGGCCACTAGAGGAACAGCAGATAGAGATGACCAACTATATTATGCTGTCACATATCAGATGTAATAAGGCAAATGGTTATCAACATTTGTGCACGATGCCATTCCAGTGGATCACATTTGCAATCCCAGGTACCTATTTCTGCAAATTGCTTTTTGCACAGCATCACTCTTTTGCTTTGCATATTCAATTCATAGGTTCGTATTCCCATCTGCTTTGTATTTTTTTTTAATATTGAAAAAGCATGCGCCTACTGATAACTAGTATCTTTTATGTGATGAGTAAGTCCGAAAATTAATCTTCGACCTTTCGATAGATTGGAAATTTTCTAGGTTGATATAAACTTTTCATACCAATAAAGTAGGGAACCCCTTGCCCTAAATAAAATAAAAACTGACCTTTCTCAAACAAATTTTAGCATCAGAAAAAAAAAATGGTGTGGCTAGTAGCTTTTCATTAGAAGTAATGTTGATGTGTGACAGGTAATTCAAGTTTTTATATATATCAAAATAATTTTGTATGCGTGGACATATCAAAAACTTTTTGACTCGGGCGAGAAACTTATCACAGCTGGTTACAATTGGATGAAGTTGTCCGAGCATTGGTTTGGTTGCATATGAAAGATAAATGAGTGTGAACAGGAGAAATATAGCCCAAGACCGTTGGAAAGCTAAAACGCGTGCCACTGGCAGCGCGCCATATATTTTTCTCGGACGCAGAATCAACGAAACGAACGCAAGAGACGCAACTTTCAAAAGAACGCGGACGTTAGTTTCACAACCCTTCACATACGTACGCCTGCTAATGAACAGAACGTGCCCTGCCAATTTGACGTGGAAAGATTCGGGACGGCGTTCCAGAGGATCGGCCACCTGTTTGACAATATGCAAATCATGACGACGTCTCTAGTGGGCAAGAAGGAGAAGATGCGGTGGTTGAGGCGATTGGGCAAGAGGCGCAGAGGAACTCTGCCATTTGATTGGCATGTGAAGGGAAGGAGAAGGAATCCGAAAGCCATATAACATCAAGGGATGTGATGCTTTGCAAATGCTCTGCCATTCTGGGTAGAGCTCTGCAACCCTCCAAAAGCTGAGACTTCACTTGCTCTGCTCTCGCTTGCTCAGTCAATGATCATCGTCGTCTCACCAATATATCGTTGTCATACTGATTATATAGTCGTTTAATAATTTAAATACCTGATTATATGAAAATAGCCGTAGTTAAGGAAATGTTTGGGTTATATTTGATGAACACCTTAGGACACATTCTTTTAGCAATGCTTGGACATTGTCTAAGACTAAGTCCACATTCGTGCTGCTTTTGCAATTTCTTCATGTACTTTTTCGCAATCAATTTTAACTTCATCAATATCGAACTCGTTTATCATCCAATTAATTGATTCGTCAAATTGTTTGTATGCATTGCTGGCGTATATGGACAATTCCATTCAAACAATAAAAAACAAGAGAAACGATCACAATAAGAAAAAAGATTGAGAAAAGAAAAGGGAAAAGAACCGTGGAAGTTTAAAATCGAGGTAGAATCATATAGGGAGGCAATTTTTTAATGCGAAAGAAGCAGATTGCACGGTCAGAACCTATATGGGCATAAAATTTGTAAACATAAAACAATGTTGTTTTGCTGATATAGAAAGCAATTTACCAAATTTGGCGTCAATGTGAACTTATGTAGATTACGTAATTATTAACACCGAAAAATGGCCTAGTGTTTTAACCAGAAACTTCATCGATGGAAGCTACAGAAATTGACAAAAGGAGCAGAAGATTACACTAAGTGTTGGAAGCATTTAATCCATATAGTACGGTCGGTCGACAAAAAGGCCTAATTTTGATCATAGAGATGTCAATGCAAAAACGGTTAAGTGTTGGAGCGAAGAGTTGACGAGTGAAGTGTACCGACTCGGTTGAGGAATGTGGCATGTAACTATCAAGTAGTGAAGTTGATAATATCAGATTTCGTAACCATTTGTAGAAAAGTGCCATTAAATGATAGAGCCACGCAAAACATGTTTAAATTCTTAGTGACTTTTTACGTATAATTTTTGTATAAATACCAGAGTTGTATTCTTTGTGAAAGACCACTCAATCAATCAAATGATACATGTTGTTTGTCTTTACTTAAAACGTAATTTTCTTTTCTAGTGTATTTTATATATTGCTGACAACAATTATTCATATTATTCGCACATCGCATAAAGGAGACCCTTCAACCCTTTATGGATTGGACAAGATTGGACTAGTTTGTGAGTTTGACGGGTATTTCACCCATTCTAGTGAATTCTTTTTAGGCATGCTTGATGAGACTCTCGTTCGTTGATATGAGGAATCTTTCACGGGAAGAACCAAAAATCAACAAGAGATAGACAATAATGCTGGCATCCTCAATCTAATACTGCAAATTTGACGTGAAATTGCTGCACATTTTGAGTCTTCAAGCCATCGGTGGAGCTTTGAGAGAAGGTCAATGCAGGGGAATTGATCTCCCAGGCATCTCATTGAAGAACAGTTAAGAAAGTAAAACCAAATCGAAGCATGATGAGAATCATGAGAAGGTCACTCAAGTTGTAGGAGAAAGAGATGACCGATTGTATCGTGCATCACATGTCAGATGTAATAAGGCAAATGGTTATCAATGTTTGTGCACGATGCGACTCCAGAGGATCGTATTTGCAATCCCAGGTACCAATTTCTGCAAATTGTTTTTTGCATAGCATCACTCTTTTGCTTTGCGTGTGGAATTCACATGTTTGAATTGCCATCTGCTTTGTATTTTTTCTTATTAAAAAGAATGTGCCTACTGATAACTTGTATTCTTTTATGTGATGAATAAGTCCAAACTAGGAAAAAGCAAAGCATGTGCCTATTGATTACTTGTATTCTTTTACGTGATGAGTAAGTCCAAACTAGGAAAATTAATCTTTGGCCTTTCATAGTTCGCAAATTCTCTAGGTTGATATTAACTTTTCATACCAATAAAACAAGGAACCCCATGCCCTAAATAAAATAAAAACTAATATTTCTCGAACAAATTTTAGCATCAGAAATAGAAAATTTTATGTGACTAGTAGCTTTTCATTACAAGTAACGTTGATGTGTGTTAGATATTTCAAATTTTTATATATATAAAATAATTTTGTATGCATGTACATATCAAAAACTTTTTGACTCGCGTGAGAAACTTATTGTAGCTGGTTACAATTGGATTAAGTTGTCCGAGCATTGGTTGGGTTCCAGATGAAAGATAAATGAGTGTGAACGGGAGAAAAATAGCTCAAGACTGTCGGAAAGCTAAAACGCGTGCCCCTAGAAGCGCGCCATATATTTTCCTCGGACATGAAATCAACGAAACAAACGCAAGAGACGCAACTTTCAAAAGAACGCGGACGTTAAATTCACAAACCTTCACAGACGTACGCCTGCTAATAAACAGAACGTGCCCTGCCAATTTGACGTGGACCATGGAAACAAGAAATTAAAATAAAAATAAAAATTGAAGGAATATCGAAATCCCCCAGAAAGAAAAACAGAAAGAACCGATGGTATACAAACTGGCAAAATTCAGCTTCAACATAGTGCAAGCGCTCTCTCTCTCTCTCTCTGGCACTCGCTCCAACACTGTGCGTTTGTGATTTGGTCACTCTTCCCTCTTTAGGTGTCGTGAAATTTCACTTTCCTCTACTTCTACTTCGTGCCACTATCAAGTTCTCTCTCTCAATTTCTATGCATGTGAATACGAGTGACAATAGTTGGTTGAAGAATTCTGGGCGTTTCAATTATTTCAAGTCCTTTCCCTCATTTTTGTAGTCATGGCATTTCTGAGTGGGTAGCCATAGATGAAAAATTGAGTAAAAATCACATAAATATAATTTTTCAATATTTTTCCTAATTTGATGAATTGAAAACATAAGCTCACAGGCTTTTGTAGGTGTCAAAATTAACACAAGGGGATGTTCGACGAAAAGTTATGTCCCCAAAAGTTTGGCCAAATTTGTGTAAAAATCACATGAATATAATTCTTCAAAATTTTTCCTTCTTTCATGAATTGAAAAGATTGGTTCATGGCATTTTTTGTAGGTGGAAAAATCAAGTTAATGGAATGTTTGATGGAAAAATTAATCTTGTAAAAGTTTTGCCAAATTTGTGTAAAAATCACATGTATATAATTTTTAAAAATTTCTACCAATTTGATGGATTGGAAAAATCAAGTCACGGCTTTACCAAAAAAAAAAAAAAAAAAAAAAGAAAAATCGGGTCACAGATTTCCCTAAAGCAAAAATCAAGTCAATGAAACATCGGACATAAAAATTATGTCTTAGGTACAAAAATATCCATTCATCAAATCGGGAAAATTTTTTAATTGAGGTTGAGGAAGGGCGAAGAATAAGAATAACTCCCAAGTCCGAGTCCCAACTCGAAGATGAGACCAGCACTGTCTAGCAAGTCGCCATGCTGGCCAGTCCTCAACCACTAGGAGGGCGAGGAAGAGCAGTGGTGATGTCAACAGGTCCGAGCCATCGGTCCTGCCTACCGGGAGGAGCCGGTCAAATTTAACCTCATCTAGAGCTAGAGCGCGGAAATTGCGGTCCTCGAATTCTGCGGTGGAAAGAACCTAGACCCTTTGATCCACATGCACGCATTGTCTCATTTAAGAATTCCAATGAGTCTGACCTCATCTGCAACAAGTCGCAATCACCGAATAAGATTAGGAAGATGACACGCAAGTTCGTGAAGGGATTACAAGCAGGTGATTTGAAAAGTAGCCCGTCGACTCCAGCCCATTAAACATGAGAGACGGGGAGGTAAGAGAGGAGCGCGTGAGAGGAGGGAGCGAAGCACCGCGACTCAGAGGGGCTGGTAACCGATTTTGCCTTCTTTCAGAAATTGGGGGTTTTTCATCAGGACGTGGGGACAAACGTTGGCGAAAGGGAGCGATTTTGTGGAGGAAAGGACTACATTTTCTCCATTTTACATTGAGAGCACCATTACAGAACTCTCGCAGAGAGGGAGAGCGAGGGACGACAGAGAAGGGAGGTTGTTTTGCTTGGATTGCTCCCACGAGATATCTTTCACCGTTGCCTATATAGGTCGGCAGGGCTCAGCGAGGGCCCACAGCGCATTAACCCTCGTCTAGAGTGAGTGATCATAGCCCTCCACCCAGATCTATGGGAGGATCGCCCACCCTCCCCAAATCAGGCGGCCCTTGGTCATATCACGATGAGGGCTGGCCAATGCGAGGCACTCTTGCTACTATCTTATCTTTAATTTGCTCTTCTTTTTGTATATATAGGCCAAGCAAGTAAACATGGTCAGAAAGAGAGATCAATTTTGGGGCTACATAGAGCTTCTAGATTGCAAATTTAAGTGCAAGTTTTGTGATAGAAAATTTGCTGGTGGTGTTCCAAGAGTTAAATCACATTTATCTGGAATTAGAGACGGTGGTATAGATATATGCACCAAGGTCCCCGAAGATGTTCGAGTTGCCGTTGTTAAAGCAATTTTTGGTCCTAATAAGAGAGCCAAGACTAGAGCCTGTTCGGGTGAGACTGAAGAGTCTTTTTGCCCAAAATGCTTATGAGTAAGGATGGTGTTATGCCTCGACCTAAAAAAAAAAAAAAAAAAAAAAAAAAGATGGTGTTATGCCGGATAAATTGCTTGCTAAGTTCATCTTGTTAAATGATGTCGATGTCAATATTGTGCGGAGGCCGTCCTTCATTGACTTTGTGAATGCTGTGGCTGAACACGGTTCCCCTTATAAGTTGCCATGTTGTTCGGTAGTCAAAATAGTGTTAGTGCCTAATTTGGAAAAGAAAATTGGAGAGTATGTGGGGAATGTGAAGAAATCATGGGATAAAACAGGTGCACACTCATATCTGATATATGTTTTGATAAGGACAGATGCTTCATCAATATCTTTGCCTATTCTATTGAAGGGATGGTACTACTAAGTACATTTGAAATCCACAAAGATAAGTTAACAATCACTTTCCTGAGGGACATCTTATGTTTTGTCGCTCAAAAAATAGGGTCCAGTAACATTGTGCAGCATCTGACCGGCAATTTTGAAATTTTTGAAGGGCTTCGCAAGGATATGCTCATTAGCAACTATCCCCATGTATGCCAGGTTTATTGCGCTGCCCATGGAACACATTTACTCTTTGAGAATATTTACAATCAAATCAATCGGGTTCGAAAAGTATTTGATCAAGCAAGAGCGGTTGTCACTAACATTCACAAGCACGATGGCATCTTATCATCGATGAAG
Source organism: Eucalyptus erythrocorys (assembly GCA_014182555.1). Lineage (NCBI taxonomy): Eukaryota > Viridiplantae > Streptophyta > Magnoliopsida > Myrtales > Myrtaceae > Eucalyptus > Eucalyptus erythrocorys. Next base: position 26,658,778 of record CM024601.1, on the reverse strand, counting down.
CGGTTCACAAGCAACTGGGAGTTGAAACAATCATCAAAAACCAAATTTCACTCAAATTTTTGAAAGGGATGGACGCTTATGTTGGGAAAATATGGCTTCGAATTAGGTAGAACAATGAAGTCGGATTTTTGGAGTACTCAAGTCGGATTTTGAGGCATAATATCACTTTTCTCTCTTTCTCGAGCAGATCGCCCTTCCACCTCTCCTCGCACAAGCCCACGATCTTTGTAGACGAGACCGAAACCGACTTGAAAAGAACCGGATAATCGTGCAATGCTCACTCCACTGGCAATAAATCATTCGTCTAGCGTGCCCCGCAAAAGAGTGAGATACACAGCCAGGCCACATATATTACAACCCGAAGCCTCTGAAGGAACTTCTGCTTGTGGTGATTGATTTTACTTCATTGTTGCACAAATAAATCCTTAAAATTGTTTCAACAAGACTTTATAGTTAATTTTTATAGAAATAAATCCAAATTTTTCAATAAATAAAATTAATAATCGTTGGTTAATGCCAAATCTCGTCCACGTGCACACTCACATCTTTTTTATGTGGGACAAGGCACCTCTTCATTTGTTTTATAAACAAATTACCAACAACTTGTACAAGAAGTCATGAACTTGCCAACTTGTTTTCATCTATTAGTCTAAAAATTGAAAGTAGATTTTGTATTTTTCCTCATTCAAAAAATGCAAAGATGAAAAGTCATTAGGGTGTATTTGTTTTGCAGTAAATTTTATGATAAAATAAATGCTTTTTGTGGATTTTTTTTTGAGGAAAATTATTATTTTTGTTTTATTTGGTGGTATGTTGAAAAGCATGTAAAACTCTATCGTAAAATAGAAAGTGAAGAAGTTGATGAGTTTTTGTGAGTAGATACTTGTTATGTTTGGTATCCTTAATTCACAATTGAGACTACTATATTTTCCAATTGAGACCACTACTTGTTATGTTTGATATCTTTAATTCACAACTGAGACTACTACATTTTTCAAATATTTGTACGTGTTTTCCTTTTACAAAAATATTTTTCTATTGATTAACCCTTTCAAAAGAAATAAATGCACAAAAGTTTGGAAAAATTAATTAGCAATTAATTATTTAGGAAGCAGCTATTTAAGCTGTGAATTATTTAAATGTTACCTTCAACTTTATTGCCTTCATACTGTGCAAATCGCAACTGTTCTTTTCATGTATCGAAACGCATCATATGTTTTCCCCCGGACACATAACAATTAAATAAAACAAAAGGGACGTACCTTTGAAAAGAATGCGTACTTTTGTTTTCACAATAATTCGCGTATGCCGCGCGCAAGTCAAAGAAATGTGCGTTGTCAATTTGACGCGGACCGTAGGAAAAAGCCAAAAAACAGAACACCAACTCATAGAACAACACCCCTAAAAAAGAACAGGAAAGATGAAAAAAACATAGGATCTCTCGCTGCAGAACGAATCTCCCACTTATTATTTCTCTTTAAGCCTTTTTTAAGGATCTACTTAAATCCAATAATTGAGATTATATTTTCTTAATTTTTGTATGAGTTTTCTTTAACGAAAAACATTTTTCTATTTGCTAGCTATTTCAAATGAAATAAATGCATGGAAGTTTGAAAATCTAATTAGCAATTAATCTCTTAGGAAGCAGGTATACTGTGGATTTAAATGTGCCCTTCAACTTGTTATCCTAATACTGTTCGAATTGCAACTGTTCTTTTCATGTACTGAAACACACCATATATTTTCCTCGGACACATAACAATTAAATAAAATGAAAGGGAGGACGAATTTTTGAAAAAAAACGCATACTCTTGTTTTCGCAATAATTCGTGTAGGCATGCGTGCCAACTTGACACAGAACGTGGGAAAAAGCCAAAAAGCCAAAAAGTAGAACATGGACCACAAAGCAACACTCCAAAACAGACCAGAAAAGAACAAGAACATAAGATCTCTCATTTGAAGATGGATCATTTATCTATCCCCCTCCCCTCCCCCCCCCCCCCTCCCCCAAGCCTTTTAAAAACCTTTTCAGATCTAATGACCAAGATCATATTTTCTTAATTTTTGTATGCGATTTTTAGTCAAAAATATTTTTCTATTGACTAACCATTTCAAGTGAAATAAATGAATCAAAGTTTGGAAAACTAATTAGCGATTAATCTTTCAGGAAGCAGCTATACAAGTTGTAGATTTAAATGTGCGTTTCAACTTATTATCCTAATACTGTTCGAGCCGCAATTGTTCTCTTTATGTACTGGAACATACTAGTTCCTTTTCTCGGACTCCTAACAATTAAATAAAAGACGTGTCTTTGATAAGAACACGTACTTTTGTTTTCGCAATAATTCCCGTACGTCCGCAAGTCAAAGAAACGTGCCCTGCCAATTAAACGCAGACCGCAGGAAAAGGCAAAGAAACAGAACATTGACCCACCGAACAACACCGAAAAACAAAAACAAAAAAACAAAAAAAAAAAAAATAAGAAAAAGGCGCCCATGTAAACAAGTAAAATTCAAGCACCCATGCAAGCTCTCTCTCGTTCTCCCGGCCACTGCATAAGTTCGTGATTTGGTCATTCTTCACACTTCAGGTGCCGCAGAGCGTGAGAGATTTGGCTTCCCTCTGCTTCCGACTCAGCGTAAGTTCGTGATTTGGTCGCTCTTCCCTCTTCAGGCTTCACGACGCCCGAGAAATATCGCTTCTCTCTGCGTCTCCTTCGTGCCATAATCAGGTCACATCCTCTCTCTCTCTCTCTCTCTCTCTCTCTCTCTCTCTCAACTTCCGCGTATGTGAATATGAGCGACGATTAACAGGTTCTGGGAATTTCTCAAGGGACAGTTGCTATTCTAGCTAATCTGTATTGCTCTCAGGAAGCATGCTAGTGTACAGCGTTGAAGTTATGGATAGTAGATGATTTCTTGTTAGAGATATATTTGATCTCGAGGGCATTATTTGTTTGATTATTTCCAAGATAGCTGGGTCTCTTGGGTATAAATACCCCTCGATTTTAACAATTGTTGAGTAAAGTGGCCTTTGACTAATTTGTCTATTCCATTCTTCTTAATCCCAGAATACATATCTATAGCTAGCAATTCTTATTGAGTTTGATCTCAAAACAATGAATTTCATTTTTCAGTCAAGATACTTAATGTTTTATTTCTGTTCAATTGAAAGTCAGCTTAGATATTAGTGTTATGATTTGGAGTTCTCATAGCAATGTGTGTGTATACTAGAAGTGGTAAAAAAGCTTGCTTAGGTCTTGTCGACCCACCGACAATTCTGGTGAAACTTGCTTACTTTGATGAACGAGGGACTTTAGCGTGAATGTCAATTGCATGATATTTCATTGCAAGGGCTTTATTATTGCTCAGTGAAGATGTTAAGGGAGTGTGTGGCCGTGAAACCTTAAAACCTACTTGCATAGATTGGAAGTCGTGGGTTATAGTTCTCGGTGTTGTCAATAGTGTGACTATCAATAACTTCGTTCACGTCAGTGCGAAACAATTAATTGCTCTTCTTTTGTGTATATAGGCCGAGGAAGTAGACATGGTTAGAAAGAGAGATCAATTTTGGGATTGTGCAAAGAAAGAATATGGCAAATTTACGTGCAATTTCTGCTACAAAACATTTCCTGGTGGTGTTTCAAGACTGAAGTCGCATTTATCTGGGATTAGAGGCAATGGTATAGACATATGCACCAAGGTCTCTGAACATGTTCGAGATGCCGCTGCTGAAGCAATTTCTGCTCATCCTCACAAGAGAGCCAAGGCTGAAGCCTGTTCAGTTAAGACCGAGGAGACCTCACTTAAAATGCATATCAGTAATGACGACATTATGCTGGATAAATTGCTCATTAAGTTCATCCTGTTTAATGGTGTTGATATTGACATTGTGCAGAGGCCACCCTTCATTGACTTTGTGAATGCTGTGGCTAAATATGGTTCTCATTATAAGTTGCCATCTTGTTCGGTAGTCAAAACAAAGTTAGTGCCTGATTTGCAAAAGGAAATTGGAGAGTATGTGGCAAATGTGAAGAAATCATGGGTTAGAACTGGCTGCACACTCATCCGTAATGTTTGGCAGGGTGAGAAGAGATCCTTCATGTATATCTTTGCTTATTCAATTGAAGGGGTGGTCCTATTGAATGCGTTGGAAATCCCCAGTGATGAGTCAATCAGAGATTTGGTGGACAAGATTTCATATTTTGTCACTCAAGAAATTGGGGCCAACAACGTCGTGCAGTACATAACCAGGACTGATCCGATAAGATTATGTTATCTTGAAATTATGCCAAAGGACGACCATTCTCATGTGTTCGAGACTACATGTGTTGCCCAGGAAACAAAATCATTCTTCAAGGATATATATCAGTCTATCCCATGGATTCAAAAGGCATTTGATCAAGCAAGAGCAGTTGTCACTAAGATTCACAAGCATGATGACATCTTATCATCAATGAAGCAGTCCACAAACTATTGGCAGTTGCAACAATCATCAACAACAAAATTTTACTCAAACTATTATATGCTTCAATCAATCATGAGGCTTGAAACTAAGCTGCAATCGCTCGTTTCATCATCTGAGTGGCTTTCATTGGGTTTAGAGAAGGATGATTCAGGCATAGAAGTGGGTGAGATCATTCGCAGTTCTGAATTTTGGACTGAAGGGAAAAATGTCTTGCATGCTTTAGAACCGATATTTCGAGTGCTCTGTCTAGTTAATGGCTACAGCGCTACTTTTGGGTTCTTGTATGCAGCCGTGGAAATGGCAGATGAAGCTATTAAACAAATATATGACACTGATGTTCCTAAGTATCAGCTTTTATGGACGATATTCAAGGCATGGCGGTTTGATATCATTCATCCAATACATGCTGCTGCTGCTTTTCTTAACCCTGCTTACATGTGTGGCGAGAAGTTCAAAGAGAATGAGGCAATGAAACATGGCATGAATTCCATATTGGAAAAATTGGTGCGTGTTGAAGAACAGAAAAATTCGTGGAAGAAATGCTGCTCTATCGTAACAAAGAGCCAAAGTTGTTCACTAGTACAGCAAAGACAATGTTAGGAACATCTCACCCTTGTAAGCATCTATTCTTTAATCAATTAACCGTGTTGATTTAATTTCAGATTTTATTTGTTTTCAATGTGAAAATTGTATACTAATAGTGTTACTTGTAAAGGTGACTGGTGGAACTGTTGCGGTGATGTCCTTCCTGTATTGAAGAAGTATGCAATTCGAATCCTAAGCCAACCCTGCAGCACTTTGTTCTGCCGGCAGAGTTTGAGTGCATTTGAAACTGCTCAAACTGAGAAGAGGGAGCCATCGATGCCTGCAGTGATGGACGATTATCTATATTTGAGGACAAATGCATTACTAATGGAGAATTTCAACACAATGAAAGAAAAATTAGGAAGCCACTTGATCTTGAGAAACTTAGTGAACTTCCTGATTTTTCAGAATTTATGAATGAGAATTTCACTTGTGATCCACTGAATGAGGCCAAAGTTTCTTTATCGGATGGAACGCTAAATTGTTGGTAAGAATCTTTTTTGTTGAGACGTTTTAGAGATGATTGGATTTAGATGCATGCCAAGCTGATTCACCAACAAAGCGGGATGATTTACTAGAGTTAGAATCAGATATGACATGGTGAATGATAATATTACCAAGAATGTTTCTGCAATTTTTTATTGATCTTCCACGGAATTCACCTTTAGTTTATTTGCAACACTGTTTTAATTCATGAATTCCTGCCAAGTATATCTATGTGTTGATGACAGAGACAAGGATGATGGCATCATTTCTTTTTATCACGAGTATTAGTATCTGTGCTTCTTTTCCACACTACGAAGACTAAGTGAGATCAATGTGTTCAAGCTAGTGATTGCTAAAAGGTCGTAGGTTTTGATAGTCAGTTGATTCCAATTATTATGGTAATCTGAATGACCTGCTAGAATGATTTCATATGTTGGATTTGGCCCCCAGCATGATTTTGTTTTTGAAAGACTGCTGTTGGCAAGAAGGCTGTCCTTATAGTGGGTGTAGTAGGCACTATCTTCTGCAGTGTTAATGTCTCTTGATGAATCCTTAATTCGTCCTTCTATTAACAGGTCTGCATCAGTGAGTAAAGACAGTGAGAGTGAAAAGTATTTACGTCTTCAATTTATAACTGAACTACCATCGAGTCTCATTAAAGGTCACCCAGTTAAGGGTGGGACAGGAACTCCTATTCATGTCATCTTGGTAGATTCCAATACAGGTAGGGTTGTGCAATCTGGACCCTTGTCAATGCTAAAGTTGATGGTGACAGTGATTGGAGGAGACTTTGATGACGAAGCTGGTAAAAATTGGACTAAAGAGTTCTTTGATAGCAATGAACTAAAGGGGCGAGAAGGGAATAGGCCACTCTTGATTGGTGATCTCTCCGTGACCCTCGATAAAGGCTTGGGGAGATTGGGTTCTATCACTTTCAGTGATGTATCAAACTGGACGAGTAGTCGAAAATTCAGGCTTGGAGTCAAAACTGCGTTGGGTTGTTGTGATGGAATCCGTGTCCTTGAGGGCACATCTAATGCCTTCGCTGTGGAAGATGGTAAGTCATTCAAATTTAAACTCTTGATGACAGCTCTTATATTCTTTTTCCGTTGGCCTTTGCTGTTGTAGAAGGTAAGTCATGGTTCGGGTTTAGACACTTCATGACATTTAAGATTTTCTGTTTTTCTTTTCTTGACACGTCTGGAACCATGTAATAAGATACATAGACTAGGATGAGAGACTTGCAACAGCGATATCTTGTTTAATCAGAATTTAGTATGCTTTGATTTTTTAAAACAATTTTATAGCAAGCAGACTCTGCAGTTGTCTGAATTTCAGGTTTGGTTGCTGTTTGCGGAATCCATAATCCTAGAAATGGGTACGCTTGAAAGGAACAACAAAAAATGAGCAGACAGTGCCTTGCCTGTCTGAATTTCCTTATTCAGTGAAGTTGAACTCGTGAAACCTACTCATAACAAACAAAATAGATTTGGCGTTTCTAGTTTGCTTTCTGAATCAGTTACGTTAGCAATAAGTTTTGAAAATGGAATCACTTTGACAGCATTTATGGCCGTGGAATTGATGGTGACTTTTACTTAGAAGAAGCTGTCTTTTGAGCTCGTTTGAGATTTAGTAAATTTTAATTGTCATTTTAGCTTGTTAGATATGTTATGATGTGTACGGATTTGATTTTATTAAAGTAATCTAACGTGGTGTTCAACTTTAAATTGTGCTTAGTTGCATCAATATGGTGATGACTAGCCAAAATTTATGTCAATGCATTAAATATAGCTCATTTTTTGTTTCGGTTACTTTGCATGATAAAATATGATTTCTCTATTTGTTTTCTTTCTTTGTTCATTGCTCATATAACTTTGGATGAGAAATATCTTGGAAACTTTGTCACCATAGAATTTTGTGAGACCACTAATAATTGATTAAAACTTGAATTGTTAGATTAAACCAATGACTTTTATTTAGATATTGTAGCCCTCCCCTCATGCATAAGTTGGAATTAATCATTGGACAAGAAGATAAGGGGCTTGAAGTGATTCATACACGAGACTCAAGACTTTGATATCATGTGAAATTTTGTGAGATTAATGCCAATTGATCTAAAAGTTTAAGTTGTTTGATGAATGTATAGTTAGTTTTGCAACACTATAACCTTATCCATTTACATTTTTTATGCATACAAACAACTAGATATATGAGTTATAATGTCCAATCATTTGAACTGATCAGTAAGAATTTTCTTTAAGCTCATTTTTCCTTTGTAATCACAGGCAGGAAGGTTGATCCAAATATTTGTCGGGTCAAAATCCAGACGCTAGAAGGATGTGATATGTCCAAGGATCTGTCAACAAACGGAAGTGATGAAGAGTTGGTGAGCAGTTTAAGGATTTTTGCTTTCATCCTCGGACTGTGACTTGTCCATGGCTCCCTAGAATCAGAAGAAAAATCAGTCGATCATGTTTTAGCATAGTGTCAAGGACATTGCCACTGAGATTATCCCTACTTGCAGCCACAGAGGGAATATCTTGATTACATAGCTCCTCTCTGGTTTTAATGAACTTGACATTAAATACCAAAAGACTGAGTATCATCATGTAAATTAGTTGATAGTCATTTTTCCACGCAATTGTTGCATATCATTTTCTTCATTATGTTACGTGGCATTACCAGTTATTTTTTTCACCTTCTTATCTGTCTTGCTGATGCACATTTCCTTTTCTCTCGAACTATGTGCAGGAGGAGCTAATCAATAGCGTGGACTCATTTTGGGAAATATTTCTTTAAGGAAGTCCCGACGTGACTTCTGTAGCCACCGCTAGAAGGGTAGAACTGGCTCATCGGATGAATCCTCATGAGTGGAAGTCGTAAAGCAATAATCGTTGTCAAGGCTACATTGTCAATTTGGGAACAGGTCTCCTGTAGTGAGCAGAAGCTTTGGTGATGTACAAAAAGCTGCTTTCAGCAGAGTAATGATGCAGTCTCGGTCCCTGCCGGTACTTCTTGCCAGTGTTGAATATAAGACTCACAAGAGAAGCTCTTAATGAATGAGTTGAATACACTACTTCACTTGCAAAAAAGTCCCTTCTTTTTTTTTTACTCTCCATTACAAGGCTCGTTTATATATAGGTTTAAAACAAGACTCTTGACATACTTTAAACATATGAAAAGACGTGTAAATAAATAGTAATAAAGACACTTTAATATATGTGTTGAAACGGCTTCCGTTGAAAACTGAATGGACTTTCGATCAAAACACGAAGAGTCACGAGAGATAGGCGGTGATATTTTCAATACTCCCCCTCACCAACTACTCTCTCTAAGGATAGTCCTCGCAACCATACCAAGTTGAGCTTGAAACTCTTCAAACTTTGTAGCTCCAAGACCTTTAGTCCTAGCATAAAAAACTAGATTCTCTGCCAAGCTTATGGTGAATAGATTATCACAATACAATATTGTCAAATAACCTATTGACTGATGAAAATCATCTAATAACTGCACTAGCCACGTGCTCTCCTGAGCTGCCATTGCTGCTGCTCTGTATTCAACTTCTGTTGTGGACAAAGACACGGTCGGCTATTTTTCACTGCACCAGGACACTACTGCTGATCCAAGATTAAACGAGTATCCGGTAGTTGATCGTCGTGTGTGTTGATCTCCAGTGTAGTCAGCATCACAATGGCCAACCAACTCACTCGATGATCCATTTTTATACAAAAGCCCAAAATCAAAAGTCTTCTTTACATACCTCAGGATACGCTCGGCTGCATCCAAGTGAGGTTTCCTTGGCTTCTCCATGAATCGACTCACTACTCCCACTGTAAAAGAGATGCCAGGCCGAGTTATGGTAAGGTAAATTAGACTATCTACCAGTTGCCTATAGATAGTCGAATCTTTTAGCTCTCGACTTTCTTCAGCACATAGCTTTGCATTCCCATCCAATGGAGTAAATATAGATTTGCAATCAAGCATTCCGAATTTTTTCAAAAGATCTCGTGCATACTTTTGTTGACATAGGAATAATCATTCCTTTGTCCTTTCAATCTCGAGCCCCAAAAAGTGTTTTAATTCTCCAAGCTCCTTCATCTGGAACCGCACAGAGAGGTTGGTTCTAATTCGACATATCTCATGTTCATCATCTCCAGTAATGATGAGATCATCCACATAAACCAGCACAGCTGCAACCTTTCCATCTTTTGCTTTCTCGAACAGGCTCGAGTCTACTGGAGCTACATCATAATTGTTCTTCAATAAGAATTCTGCAATCTTTCCATACCACGCTCTCGGGGCTTGCTTCAAGCCATACAATGCTTTCTTTAGCTTGCAGACATATTCTGGATGAATTTTGCTCTTGAAGCCATCCGGTTGCTCCATGTATATCTCTTGCTCGAGTTCTCCATGCAGGAAAGCATTCTTCACATCCATCTGCCACACATTCCACGACGTGCTTGCTGCAAGTGCTAATAGAACTCGAACAGTGGTAACCTTTGCCACCGGGCTAAAGGTCTCTTCATAATCAACCCCATATTTTTGTGAAAATCCTCGAGCCACTAGACGTGCTTTATACCTCTCGATTGACCCATCCGGTCGAGTTTTAAGTTTATAAACCCGTTTGCAAGAAATAGGACGTATCTCTTTAGGTTTTGGTACCAAGTCCCATGTCTCATTCTTCTTTAGTGCGAGAATTTCTTCTTCCATGGCCTTCCTCCATTCTGTACTCTTCAAGGCTTCTTCATATGTCAAAGGCTTGACCATGCCAACATCTTCAGTCAATGCTACATTGGTATACTTGGGGTTCAGCTTCCTTTGCCTCGTCGATCTCCGAAGTTGAGGCTCCTCCTCTTTAAGTTCTTCGACCTGACTTGGTCGAAGTTCTTCTATCGATCTTGGATGGTCACTAGATGAACTTGTCGATCATGGTGATTGTGCTTCGACATCTTTTTCAACATCTTTTTCAACAGGCTGATTCTCATAATTTTCTTTTAGCCTTTCTTCAACCTCTTCGTCGAAATGCTGTGAATTTGGCAATTCGACCGCTTGAGGTGACCACCAAGACAACATTTCATCAAAAACCACATTCCTTGAAGTATAGCACCTCCCTATTGTAGGGTCACAACACTTCCATCCCTTTCGTTGATCATCATATCCCACGAATATGCAGCGGACTGCCTTCTTGTCGAATTTGCTGCAAAGATGATCAGGCACAAATGCATAACATACACATCCAAAAGTCTAAAGTGACTTACCACTAGCTTGCAATTCCATAGCTTCTCATATGGTAACATAAAATCAAGCCTTACTTGTGGCAGCCTATTAGTCACGTTAGCCGTTGTCTTCATACATTCAGCCCAAAACCTCGGTGGAACATTATTCGCATGCAACATGCTCCTACATGTCTTAGCTAGATGTCAATTCTTTCTTTCAACAACACCGTTCTATTGCAGCGCATACGGACAAGTATACTGTCGACGTATCTTGTACTCTTGCAAATACTTCGTAAACTCGTATGAAGTGTATCTCCCCCGTTATTGGTGCGTAGGCAACGAATTTTTCTACCTACTTCACTTTCAACCTTCTCCTTAAACACCTTAAATTTGATAAATGCCTCAGATTTTTCCTTCAGAAATCAACCAAGACGTACCTGGAGAAGTCGTCAACGAAAGTGATCATATACTTGAATCAGCTAACAAATTGCTACTTCACTGGACCAAACACATCCGAGTGAACGAGCTCGAGATGCATCCGAGCTTTGAAGAACAATTACTCATACGGAAGTTGATGTGCCTTCCCATACTAGCACCCGGCACAAATCACATTTTCTTGCACTTCCAACTGGGGAAGACCCCTCAGCATGTTCTTTTGCATCATTACCTTCAACTTGTGATAACTTACATGCCCAAGCCACGCATACCATAAATCGGGTGTATCATTCCTTCGGGTTTTGTTTACGTATGCCGTTTGAGCAGACATCATGTAAACAGACTAGAGCCAACATCCTTCCATGAAATGGAAGGTCGGCTCCTTGGCGTGTGACGAAAGGGAGGGAAAAATGGCAAAAGTCAATAAAGTATAACCAAGAGAATAAATGCTTTGTCCCCCCCCCAATATCCCTCAAACTTATCTCAACATCTGTTAATACTCTCTTGCATAAAATCCAACAATAATCCAAATTTTGAAACCAATTTTGCTACCCCAAGAACCAGTTCCGAATTTCACCGATTAAACTTCAATTTCTTCACTCAATTTTCCAAATTGAGGTCCAATTTTGATGTAGAAAAAAGCCCACATAATTTCTATAAGTCCCCCTCGCCATATAGCTCGGTTTGCAAGGCGAAAATCTCTTCATTTTGGCCGATCCGAATTTTCATTAATTTTCCGCAACGTCCTAATGATTTTCCGTAAAAATCTCGGAATCTCTGAAAATTTTTCGAAAGATGAGTCGACGTTCCTAAAATAGCTTGTGACACCACAGAACTTTCAATTTCTGAAATCGGGTTCAAATTCATGGTTAATTTCACTTCGGCGCACTTTTAGCATGACCCAGTTTACCGGATAACTTTTAGGAATTTTTGATGCAATTGACCCGTGATCAATTTATCTTGAGTCATAATGTACATCTTCGACATATTTACGACCCTCGATTGTCGTGAAAATCTCGAGATTTCAATTACGAGCACCAGGTACCAAAACAATGGAAAATCAATTTACTATCGATCAATGAAAATTTTGCAATCAGGTGGAATCACCCACATTTCAATCACATATCTCAGTCGAATCGACCTATTTCCGATCTCTGATCGATTTCTAATAGTGTTGTAATGACCATTGCAGACCAACACGGTCGAACAGTCGATTCCTGGTCGAATTCTCAAGTCCATTGCATTTAGATTCCTTAATTATTTCCCCAGATAGTCTAGTTATCTCGTAAGTGATCAGCGTATAGAATAGCACTATCGGTTCATCGACAAAAGGCTTGATTTATTTAATTTAAAAAGAAATCTGAAAATTCAGGCTGTCACAGACATTCTGTATGGCTTCCTAGAATCAGAAAAAAAAAATCGGTCGATCACGTGTTAGCATAGTGTCAAGGACATTGTCACTGAGAGTGTCCCTCCTTGTAGCCACCGAGAATACCTTGATTACGTAGTTACTCAATAGTTTTAAATTGGTAGTTTGCGTTCCCGCATGATCACCTCACATGCTAGGGAAGTAAATTAAAATCAACTCAAGCTACCTGCAAAACATTTTCTTTTTCGAAATAAAATAGATAGGTAACAAAAGAGTATTAGAGAAATCTAGCGTAACCAAGTCCCCGAACTCACAATCTCTAGTTCATAGGAGTAAAGTAAATCTCTCGTTCCTTTGTTTGGGTTTCTAATTGACCCACCAAAAATAGATTAGTGGCGACTCCTAATTGAAAAATCAATGACACATTAAGAATTTGAATCTAAGTCGCGAACTGATATGGGCTTTGGAGAACCCGAGCTAAGTTTAGACTTAGTAATCTATTAGCCAAATCCTAGGTGATTCACCCAAGGTGAGGTCGCGACAGCAAATTTCCAATTTGATAAGTGAGATCATAAATAGGAATGCCCAAAAGAAAATTATTTTAGTCACCTAAAGGCACTGACCAGCAACAATTATTTTAGGAGCATTCCAAATTTTGCCAAGCATTTTTACAAACATTTCGCAACATACCCAACACAAATTACCTTGAAATCCAACTTGGCTTCGACCAGGGACATCGCTTCAATTTTCTTCATCCTCTTCACACAAATACCCCTTTATGCACAACAGCAGCACATGAGGCTCTAAGATCCTTAAAAGGGAAATCCATTTCCAAATAATTTACAAAACTGTAATGACCCCGGCTCCATCTCTAGGGTCTTGAGCAGTAGGGGTTATTTTCACGATGTCCGTGCCATTCCTTTTTATCTTTTTTATTAAGTGCATGTGGAAGCACACATATAACACCCTGACAACAACAAGAAACTAGGAAAACAACCACTTGCAAACACACAATTACATCAGTTTTATTTACAAGCCCTTTTTATCTCAAGTCGTTATATTTACAACCACTACATCTTCAAAAGGCCAAGGTAAACCTTAGCTCCTTTAGTGAGAGTGCAACTCTTTCATGCCTACAATTCTAAAAAATAACGGGGTAAGTCATGGAGTTAGTAAGTAAAATCCCTAATTCTCTACTAGGATGACATCTCATCATCAAAATCTAGTAGGTGCAACACTCACAATGCAATATTGATGGCAGATCAACAGCAAACTTATTGCTATCCTCGACTATATACAAATGTACTTTATTGCATACTTCAACGCATGCTTACTCAACGCATGCTTACTCTCAGTATATCAATGAACACATTAACATATCATGCTTATGCATATACCGGCACTTATGCAAATTCATTTACCGTCGTCGTGACTCAACCAGGCCCTCCCGACTCAACCAAGACATCTAGCTTCAAGCTAGGCGTTTTGGCTCAACCAAGGCATCCTGGCTCTAGCTCACCAAGACATTCAGGCTTAACCCAGACATCTTGGCTTAACTAAGGCACCCCAGTGCTAGCTTACTGAGGTATCTAGGCTCAATCCAAGCATTCTGGCTCAACTAGGGCATCCCGTTCAATGAACGAGACATCACCACCAACACTATATGACGACGAACGCTTTTTCTTCTTTAAGTGCATCACAAAAGTGCACCACACAAACCGATTTTTCATCTTTTATGTTAGCCGACGTATGCCTAAAGGCGTGCTCATTTAAGTAGGTGTGTCATGACTCTTAACATCATACTATATAATATGTCGGGCACAAATCTTGGTTTGTAGCTTGAGCAACATGCTTAGACCATCGCGACTTGACGTTGATTCCAAGCCAAGTGAACCTCAACCTCGTCCCAGGGTGTGAACACACTCAAGTAGGCGAACATGAGCAAACCACACAAAAGAACATTACAACATACATTCAGTTTACATGGGTGAGTACAACCACTAAACTTGATGTTGTAGACTATCACCCTAACCAAAAGTTAAAATTCTACTTACCTTTGATAAATCTCGATAAACTATAGGTGTATTACCAAGAGAGGGTCATCTTGTGAGGTGGTGGCCAAGCAAGGCCAAGAGAGGGAGAGGACGTGCAAGAAAGGAGGAGGGGAAGAAGTGAGCCAAAGGTTGAGAATGAATGGGGGTGATTCTCCTATTTATAGGCCAAGTTTCATTAATGGCCATAACTTATTCTTCAAGGAAGATATTATCATCATGATTACCGAATCTCCTCCTTGCCACCTAAGTTAGTGAGTCATATATTCATTTTTGACTAGCCTCCAAGGAACACGTGCTACTTATACTCCAAGCCACTACTAATTGGTCCACCTAAGCTTGTAAGTCACCATTTTATTATTACTTGGCCTAACTTAATCTCCAAGGAAAATCTTATGCAATGATGATCAAATCCTCAAATGGCCACCTAAGCTAGTGATTCATCCCATCATTTAATGCTTAAGATATGGTCATCATAAGTTTTGGATCTTTGGCACATTTTCTGTCACACCCCGAACCTCGAGCACGCCAACATCCCACCATGGTCATTCACAAGCGACGTTCCCAGGTTAAGTCACCGACCCATTCAGTTCTTCAATACACATGCGGAAGCATATTATAAAACCCCTGACAATAAAATACGGGATAGAAAAGCAGGAAGTAAATTCATAACATACACTTACACAAGTCAACGGAGTTACAAACAAGGGCCTATGGCCAAAAGTCTACAAAAGACCGGCCCTTAAACAGGAACCATCCTACGACCTACAAGTCGAATACAAATTCCAATCCTTCAAACTTCACCTCTGCAACTCCACGAGGCCAACCAGGCGAACTGGCCGCTCCGTCCACACGGAACCTGAAAATGTTGGCCCACAACGGGGTGAGACATTGTCTCAGCAAGTTCAACCCCCTAAACTCCTATTAGAAAGAAAATACACCCCAGAGTGACCTAGCCACAACATCAAGAAGACTTACCTCGCATTAGCCTTCATCTGTAGGTTAGCTCAATTTATATAAATCAACCACGTACGATTTTGATAACCAAACAATTAAGGCACAATCACACCATCAAAGCAATTCAATCACTTGGATCGTCTCAACGATCAATCGGCTCGGCCGACTACATGTCATCTCAGCAAATCAATCTCTACATCCCATCACAACCCCTAAAGGTAGACTCAACAATCGGTGGTAATCACGGCCCACACAGCACGACCTTTAATAAGGTGGTAAATCTACTAGTGGCATCACGGCCCCACTCGGCACGACCTTCAAAAAGGTGGTCAATCACGGCCCCATGGGCACGACCTCTAATAGGTGGTTCATCACGGCCCCATTAGGCACGACCTCTAATAGGTGGTTCATCACGGCCTCAATAGGCACGACCTCTAATAGGTGGTCAATCACAGCCAAATTCCCAACAATTCCTACACTTGGAATTTTTACAAAGAACCCCTATTTATCGCAATCACACTCAATTCCCCACAACCAAGCATTAAATTTAAATTCTAACGGCACAGCAGCGATCGGCACGAAATTCTAAGCAATAGGGGCTAAAAATAAAATTTTCCTTTTTTTTTTTTTAATTTTTAATTTTTATTTAATTAATTCCGGAATATAATATAATATTTTAATCCTTCGAATTTCGAAATAATTAAATAATTCAAAATTAAAATCCATTAAGTCCCATCAAGGTTTAACATTAATTAACTCCCTTTCTTAACCTTAATTAATCACAATTTAACTTAAACAAATCCTTTAATCAAATTTATAATAAAATATACTAATCTATCCACCTAAACATGCTTAATTCAAACTAAACACACTTAAAGCATAATTAACCCTCTAATCCAAGTTTAGTGAGTTAAACTCACTCAAACGACGAGCCAAACAGACCAAAACGACGAGGACGATGAGGGGATCGGCTTTCTCCAAAGGGGGCCTAGTATCCGGGGTCGGGAAGCCGGCCAAAACAGCCCATGAAGGGGCTGCCATACCCAATTTTCTAGATCTGGTTTTGCTGCTATTTGGGGCTGAAATTGAGGAGATCCGGGGTGGTTTCGGGCGGAGGAGCTACGGCGGTGTCGTGCGGCTGACGGCGGGGTCTCACGGCGGTCGGAGGTGGGCTGGACGAGCTGAATAGCTGGCTGGAACGGCGAGCTGGGCGGAGCAGCACGCAGCCTTCGCGCGCGAACAACGGCGGTGGCGACGAGCCTCGGCGACGGCCGTGCGACGGCAAGCTTCGATTGACTTCCAGCGGTGGCTGTGGCAACCATGGCTTCTCGGTGACCTCCGAAGAAGAAGAAGAAAAGATGGAAATGGAGATGGGGAGGTGTCGCACGGTTTGGGGGAGGGGAGGAAGAATAAGACCTTCTCTCTCTTCCTTTTCCTTTTTTCTTTTCCTTTTTCTTTAATCCTCAAATAGGGCCCACCATGACATCATTGATGAGGTCATACTCCACTAACTCAAATCCTCTACAACTCTCTTCAATAGGTGCATTTTATTTTTCCGTCGGAGCCTAAAACTTTGTACACTAATTCCTTCAATTCCATTCGATTCTCTTCCAATTGAGTTCATAAAATTAATCCAATGTCACCATACTTTAATTCACACCCTCACTTGTCCTTAAAACCTTCTTGAGTCTCAGTTGCGCGATCAAAGGCGGGCCTACTAATTTCTCGAGCCAAATTAGCCATTCTCTGATTTAATTCACTGAAAAACTCTGATTGCATTAAAAATCTTCCGAGGATGAGTGAATGATCCTAAAATGATTTGTGACATACCATGACTTCCAATTTATGGATTCAATCTCAATTTTCACGGTTAAATTCAATCTGGTGCAATTCCAGCATGCCTAATCCACTGAGCAGCTTTTAGGGAAATTTTCTTGCATCCGACCCGAAGGTGATCAGTCCCCAAGCCTGATGTGTCAAAATCCCTTAATTGATTCGCCCAGTAGACTAGTTCCCTCGTGAGTGGCTGACTTAGAGAGACGAACTACATGCACAGATGAATTGCCCGACTCAATTGACTGAAAATAAAATTAAGGAAAATCGGGATGTCACAACTCTTCCCCCCTTATAAAAATTTCGTCCTCGAAATTTAAACCTTACCAATCCTTAAACCAAAATGTGGGGGTACAGTCGTCTCATCTAACCTTCTCTTTCTCTAGTTGCTCTCTCTGTACTGCGGTACTGTCAGATGACTTCCAGATCTTGCTCAAAACAATCTGTTCCGAAAGACTACGCACCTGTCCATCTTCGCGAAACAAAAGTTGCAAAATTCTTGGTTATTTTTTTTTTTCTATTTTTCCACAAAGCGGCTAACTGCCGCGCCAGGGATTCGAAACCCCGACCTCGGACCATTCGCTTCCTTCCCGAGTACCACTCGGCTAAAGGTGCCGGCGGTGTCTCGACTTACTTCCTTTACTCACTTAAAGCCAAAATCCTCCTTTGAATCCAAATTCGATGGATTTTGATTTAATTGCTGATTCATCTTCCCTTCCTTAACATGTCGAGACATTCCTACCAGGGCGACACCCAAGGAAAAGGTACTTTCCCACTTAAAATTCCAAAGGTCCTTGACACTATTCTACGCAACTCATCTATCGACTCTGAACGGTCTTTAAACTGTTCCTAATAACTGCGGTTGAATCACTAATTTCTGAACCAACTCTGTACCTGCAATTTTCTGGTCTCTGATCTCAGCTCAACCAACTGAAGTTCTGTACACTTCGCTCTGCTCTGCTTTAAAAGGAACCATCTGACTGTTCTGCTGAAACTAGGAACCTCTGTCAAGATCTGATATAACTCTACACTGATCTCGTCAACTGCAATCACTGACTAACTGTACTGACCCTGGCCTATGATCTTTCTTTCCTTGACTTCGTCTGAGCAATTGAAATTCTACACTCTCTGCTATGTACTACTTAAGAAAGAACCATCTAAAAGCTCTACCAACTTGGAACATCTGATCTAAATTTGAAATACAATTCATCCCCGGCACCCCCATGCAGATGATTTATATGATATACACACACTTCGGTATACCTATTCTAATCGAGATCTTTTCGTGTTGTACCAAGGTGAGTTGACTCTATTCATCTGTCGACCACAACCCCATAGGGAATCAATACTCTCCCCAGCTCCTTAATAAGCCCGTAATAACATTCCATCATGCTATACTTCCATTCCCACATAGGACTCTTTCAAGTGCTTGAAAAAGCTTTCACGACTTACCTTACCAAATTCTCAATTACTGATACATCTAACATTTACAACTTGTTCGGCGATATCTATCTTAAGACCGACCTACCAATCTCGATGATGTAGATTCTGACTCATCTTCGTATTGTCTGGGCAACGCTGAAGTTGCTAAGATGAGCTTCCCATAAGATTTCGTCTTTAATCTCTGTATCATCAATTACACACAATCATCCTCAGAACCTTAGTGTTCTGTCTTCAGAAATCTGGAAATCAACCTCTCTCTCCTCTGCCTCTGCTTGCACGATCTTCTGAATCTCTGGATCTGACGGTTGAAGTGTTCTGATTCTGATCCGCACTTTCGGCTCAACACTGACGGTGGTCACAAGATTTAAAAGGTGGCTTACCAAAATTTGAAAACTGAATCTCCACTTTCTCATGTAAAGTCCACTCTTTAACCAGTCTATGCATGAATGAAGACTCTCGACTCCATGCATCGGTGATTTCTTTCATCCTCCCGAGTGATACTAGATACCACCATCCGAGTCCTTCAAAAGATCTGGTTCACAGCACTATCTCATTCAATCCCTCCTAAGAGAATAAATATTTTGAGACTTTGACAGTCAATAAGGATCTGGAGTCTTTCTTTACACCGGTGATATCTCTAAATCTTCAAAGCAAAAATTGTTGCCGTGAGTTCCAAGTCATTTGCCAGGTAATTCAATTCGCAAGGTCTCAATTTACGGGACGCGTATGTAACGGCCTTACCATGTTGCATCAGCACGTAACTCGGTCCTATAAACGATGCATGACTGTAAATCTCATAACTCCTAGAACCAGACGGATTAGTCAACACAGGTGCGGTAGTCAGCCTCTTCTTAGGCTCTTGAAAACTACACTCACACTCATCTATCCACACGAACTTTTCTTCCTTCCTCAGTAGTCTTGTCAACGGCAATGCTAACACTGAAAGAAAACTCATATACGGACTGTCTGTAATACCTTGTTAAACCTAGAAACTTCTGATCTTTGTCACTGTAGTCAACCTCGGCCAATTGTTCACTGCTTTAATCTTAGACGGGGTCTACGACGATTTCTTCGCTTGAAATCACGTGACCTAGGAACATAATACAAGTTATCCAAAACTTGCATATGCTAAGCTTATTGAAAAATCCAAAAATACTCGGGGCTTGAGATACTATTCTCAAATGTCTCTCGTGCCCCTCGGCACTCTTTGAACACACCAGGATAACTTCAATGAACACGATCACAACTTATTTAAGTACCCTTACACATTTTGCTCATAAGACCCAAACAAACAGCTGAGGTGTCCGTCAAACCACACGGTATTACGATGAACTCATAATTGCCGTATTGAGTGCAAGATGCCAACTTTGATATGTCTTTCTTCCTGATCCTCAACTGATGATACCCTGACCTCCAGTCGGTCTTGGGGAATATCCATGTACAAACACAATGAACCAACTTTCTTCTTCACGAATAGAACAGGTGCTCCCCAAGGTGAAATTCCTATATCTGCACCTTCATTCCTTCTAACTCAGGTAACACCATCCGGTAAGGAGCCTTAGGGACTGGCTCTGTTCTAGGTGCTAATTCAATCGTGACTTTATTTCTTTTTCTAACAACAAACCTGACAACTCCCCATAACATACTTTAGAAAACTTCTGTACCACAATTGTGTTCTCCATATTCGACCTCTCAACTGATGCATTCATTATAGTAGCCATGTAGATTCGATAACCAACAAACTGAACCAAGTTATCTTTAATGACGAATAACAAGGATTGAAATTCCTCTTCAACTTGCAGTAATCCCAAAACTTTCATACGCTAACTGAACAAACTGAATTATATTACTGCCACGATTCAAAACAACAGAAAGCTCCTTGAGCCAAACTTTCTTCTTTTTTTTTTTTTTTTTTATAAATGACTTCCAAGTCATACTTAAGCAAATCCTTCAAGTACAACTTTAGTCAAAGATCCCTCTTTCTACTACTTTATTACCACAACGAAAATCCTACCACTTTCACTGGAGTTTCTGCTGCACTATTCTGATAAAAACATCTCAAAAACATTCTTCCTTTGATCGATGCATGGTCAATCCCTTCATGCTCCTTCAGCCATCCTAGTGGCGTCCTATTCCAGTAACGGTGCTTACGTTCTCCTGAACTTACATGGACAGTTCTTAACCTGATGGCCGTGCCGGCCACGTTCAAACTGAGTTCCCTTTTTATTCTGACCCTAAGCTAACTCATGCCTCCTTTTCACAAACTCGGCACACAATTAGCGAGTCCTCTACCTCCCATCAAGGAACATCATACACCCTTCCTTGTACTGAGGTCCGTTCCAAGTACCTCACTAAATGTCCTGGAGCATGTTTCCTCTGCTCTATCTTATCAACGGCGGTGATAGAAACAGCTGTAGTTCCATATGCTTATATGGACAATCTTTGATCAAACGGCCTTACTGGCGACATCTGTAACAAGTCTCTTCCCTCTTACAGCACGGAACAGATCCACGTAGATCCATGTATTTTTTTCCCGACACGACACACATCGATCGACTTAAGCTTTGACTTTCCCATTCTATTCTTCCAGCTGGGTGAAACATGACGCCTTTCTTCTGACATCAGGTTTTCTCCCCAATCGATTCCCATTTCTGTCTAAACTAAACCTTGACTCAGATACGATGGCTTGATCCTCGATCACAACTCCAGATTGGGCCTCAACAGGCGTAGCAACAACGGCGGTTACGGCCTTGGAGACGAAGGCAATTGCGGCACTGACGGTGATGGCAGTAACAGCGACTGAAGTGGCGGCCTACTAATCCATTCTGTCTCCCAACATGTCAAGCATCCTCAATAACCGAGCAAACCTTGGATCCTCGGGGGCTACTACCCCAGCATTGACTGGAAGCAATGCTTCACCACTCGCACTGGCCCCAACTTGCGCTCTACCTGGGGCACCACGGACACTTGACTTTCAACAGCGGTCCACCCCGAAACACAGGCCTACTACCCTCACTTAGCAGCCCTCAACACTCGGTCACTCACGCTACAGGCTCAATATAGATACCCGCTTTTAATTCCAACACCACATTGGAATCTGAGTGACCACACAAGCAAGCTACCAAGCAATTATCAATCACATGCATTAGAATATTAAAAGCCTTTTCTACTAACTATCCCGTGACTCATCGCACCTTATCACTCCATACACAGGCCATGCTCTGATACCACTTAAACGGGGATGTCACGCCCCGAACCTCGAGCACACCAACATCCCACCATGGTCATTCACAAGCGATGTTCCCAGGTTAAGTCGCCGACCCATTCAGTTCTTTAATACACACGTGGAAGCATATTATAAAACCCTTGACAATAAAATACGGGATAGAAAAGCAGGAAGTAAATTCATAACGGTACACTTATACAAGTCAACGGAGTTACAAACAAGGGCCTATGGCCAAAAGTCTACAAAAGACCGGCCCTTAAACAGGAACCATCCTACGACCTACAAGTCGAATACAAATTCCAATCCTTCAAACTTCACCTCTGCAACTCCACCAGGTCAACTAGACGAACTGGCCGCTCCGTCCACACGGAACCTGAAAATGTTGGTCCACAACGAGGTGAGACATTGTCTCAGCAAGTTCAACCCCCTAAACCCCATTAGAAAGAAAATACACCCCAGAGTGACCTAGCCACAACATCAAGAAGACTTACCTCGCATTAGCCTTCATCTGCAGGTTAGCTCAACTTATATAAATCAACCACGTACGATTTTGATAACCAAACAATTAAGGCACAATCACACCATCAAAGCAATTCAATCACTTGGATCGTCTCAACGATCAATCAGCTTGGTCGACTACATGTCATCCCAGCAAATCAATTTCTATATCCCACCACAACCCCTAAAGCTAGACTCAACAATCGGTGGTAATCACGGCCCCACACGGCACGACCTTTAATAAGGTGGTAAATCTACTAGTGGCATCACGGCTCCACTCGGCACGACCTTCAAAAAGGTGGTCAATCACGGCCCCATGGGCACGACCTCTAATAGGTGATTCATCACAGCCCCATTTCATCACGGCCTCAATAGGCACGACCTCTAATATGTGGTTCATCATGGCCTCAATAGGCACGACCTCTAATAGATGGTCAATCATGGCCAAATTCCCAACAATTCCTACACTTGGAATTTTTATAAAGAACCCCTATTTATCGCAATCACACTCAATTCGCCACAACCAAGCATCAAATTTAAATTCTAACAGCACAGTAGCGATCGGCACGAAATTTTGAGCAACCGGGGCTAAAAATAAATTTTTCCTTTTTTTAATTTTAATTTTTTGTTTAATTACTTCAGGAATATAATATAATATTTTAATCCTCTGAATTTCGAAATAATTAAATAATTCAAAATTAAAATCCATTAAGTCCCATCAAGGTTTAACATTAATTAACTCCCTTTCTTAATCTTAATTAATCACAATTTAACTTAAACAAATCCCTTAATCAAATTTATAATAAAATATACTAATCTATCCATCTAAACATGCTTAATTCAAACTAAACACACTTAAAGCATAATTAACCCTCTAATCCAAGTTTAGTGAGTTAAACTCACTCAAACGACGAGCCGAACGGACCAAAACGACGAGGACGACGAGGGGATCGGCTTTCTCCAAAGCGGGCCTAGCATCCGAGGTCGAGAAGCTGGCCAAAATGGCCCATGAAGGGGCTGCCATACCCAATTTTCCAGATCTGGTTTTGCTGCTCTTTGGGGCCGAAATTGAGGAGATTCGGGGTGGTTTCGGGCGGAGGAACGGCGGAGGAGCTACGGCGGTGTCGTGCGGCCGACGGCGGGGTCTCACGGCGGCCGGAGGTGGGCTGGACGAGCTGAATAGCTCGCTGGAACGGCGAGCTGGGCGGAGCGGTGCGCGGCCTTCGCGCACGGACAACGGCGGCGGCGACGAGCCTCGGCGACGGGCGTGCGGCGGCGAGCTTCAGCTAACTTCCGGCGGTGGCTGCGGTGTCCATGGCTTCTCGGTGACCTCCGAAGAAGAAGAAGAAAAGATGGAAATGGAGATGGGAGGGGGATGTCGCACGGTTTGGGGGAGGGGAGGAAGAAGAAGACCTTCTCTCTCTTCCTTTTCCTTTTTTCTTTTCCTTTTTCTTTAATCCTCAAATAGGGCCCACCATGACATCGTTGATGAGGTCATACTCCACTAACTCAAATCCTCTACAACTCTCTTCAATGGGTGCATTTTATTTTTCCGCCGGGGCCTAAAACTTTATACACTAATTCCTTCAATTCCATTCGATTCTCTTCCAATTGAGTCCATAAAATTAATCCAATGTCACCACACTTTAATTCACACCCTCACTTGTCCTTAGAACCTTCTTGAGTCTTAGTTGCGCGATCAAAGGCTGGCCTACTAATTTCTCGAGCCAAATTAGCCATTCTCTGATTTAATTCACTGAAAAACTCTAATTGCATTAAAAATCTGATGAGTGAATGATCCTAAAATGATTTGTGACATACCATGACTTCCAATTTATGGATTCAGTCTCAATTTTCACGGTTAAATTTAATCTGGTGCAATTCCAACACGCATAATCCACTGAGCAGTTTTCAGGGAAATTTTCTTGCATCCGACCCAAAGGTGATCAGTCCCCAAGCCTGACGCGTCAAAATCCCTTAATTGCTTCGCCCAGTAGACTAGTTCCCTCGTGAGTGGCCAACTCAGAGAGACGAACTATATGCACAAATGAATTGCCCGACTCAATTGACTGAAAATAAAATTAAGGAAAATTGGGATGTCACATTTTCCATGGTTTTTCTTGCTCATTAAGCCAAGCATTCTAGAACCTTCCATGGTATGGTTCACTTAAGCCAACTTGCTATCTAAGTTTCTTCTCTTTAACACGCTATGGTCCAAAAGCATTTAATGCACTCTTATCTTCAAGCCAAGAAATTTTTAGATTAGCTTACTCCTCAAGTTAGGCGTATGCATGTGATTCTCTCATTCTGAGGCGAAATCAATTTTGACCAATTTTCGAAATAGTACCATTACCCTATGAAATAGACTCGAAAATATAAAATTTCAATATGTTATAGAGAAGATCATACATAACATTTTGCATGACAAATTCAAGCAAATTCATTCTAAGGAAAGAGTAACAGATCATTGAACACAACCCAAAAATTTGTCTGTCAAGCAAATTCAACAGTCAGAGAGAAAGACTCATTTTGGAATCTAAACTTTTACAAAACTCTTTGAAGTTTTAATATGTTGTAGATATGGATTTCATTTAAAACCTTTGTGAATATACATTTCCAAATTAGAAAGGAAAGATTTTATAAAAATTTGAGAAAGCAACTTGGTTACCATTTTCACTATCTTGGGCAGGTTCTATATGGTAATTGATTGGGCCTTCGTTTTAACTATTTCCTCTCTGAAAAAAAAAATGAAATTTAAGTATGTTATAGATTAAGATGTTTTAAACAACTTTCATGAAAGAAGTTTCTCCAAATTCAAAGTAAAAAGAGCTCTATAAAATTGGAAAGCGGGAAAGGTCTAGCAGTTTCGAAAAACTAGGAAGTCAAAACTTATGAAACTCAAGGTGTCAAGTTTATGGAGGAAAGGTGGCGCCTTACTTGGCTTGTGAGATCACTTGTTGTGGTCCTCAAGAGGTTGCTCAAATTCTGCGGTGGAAAGAGCCTAGACCATTTGATCCACATGCACGCATTATCTCATTTCATAATTCCATTAAGTTTGACTTCATCTGCAACGAGTAGCAACCACCAAATAAGATTAGGAAGATGAAGGCAATTTCGTGAAAGGGATTATGAGCAGGCGATTGGAGAAGAAGACCCACGATCGGAAAGTCTTCGAGTTTTCGCTTCTCCCGACTCCCGTGGCAGGAACGATGGCAGTGGTTAAGTAGTGCTCGCGTCGCTGAAGGGGGCCAAGCATGCTGCTACCCCGTCCAAGTCGCCGGAGGAAGAAGTCAAGGAGAGCGACTTAGCCAGCATGTCTTCTCTATAATGGAATGCGTATTGATGAAGAGCTTTTGAGAGTTGGTATGCGGAAGTTTCAAATGGCGGAGCTGCACATGCCGTGCGTAAAAAGGCCTGACTTAAAGGACTTGGCCAAATCGTTCATGGATGGGCACGTCGGGCAAAGGTGACAGGAAAATAGTCATAATATCGATTTCTCGAACGTTAGAAATAGCAAATTTTATGTGACTAATAACTTTTCATCTACAAGTAATGTTCATGTGTAATATGTAAGTTTTATATATATTAAAGTAATTTTGAGCTTATGTAGATGTTGGTACCTTTTTATACGGTGGAGTAAGTTTTATTAAGACTCGAGGGAGAAACTGGTTATAGGCAGTCAAAATAGGTATGGTTGGAGATCCATACGAGAAGCCGCGAACTTGCCAACAAGTTTTCATCTATTAGTGTAAAAAAAGAAATTTATTTTCCACATTATTTCCTCATTTGAAAAATGCAAAGATGACAAGTGAATGATCTGACTTTTGGCTTAATTTTTGCAATTGATCGTCATTATTGTTTTTTCATGTACTGAAACATATATTTTACATTTTCTCCAATACGCAACAACGAAACAAACAGGAGAGCTGTAACCTTGAAAAAGAGCACGTTCTTTAATTTTCATGACCATGCGAATATGTACATTTCAACCAATTAAAGTGTTCGTTTTATAAAAAAAATATATAAAATATCAAAAACAACAAAAAATATAGATAAATAAATGGACGAATAAATAATGAACAAATTAGCAAACAAAATGATCGTGTTAACAAGGGGGCCTTTCTGGTTCTCGGCTGACAAGATAAAATTTCGTTTAACCCATCAAAGCTCATCCAGCCTAGGGGTGAGCATGGTCCGGGTTGGTTCGGGCCACCCCCTAACCCTAGGACCAACCCGTACAGTGTTGGTTCTCAATTTTTAGGACTGAGAACCAACCCTATTGAGCCTGGGACCAAGGACCGGACCGACCCAATGGGTTCGGTCCGATTCCAGGGTCAACCCAAAACCGATCGATAATTTTTTTTGTCTTATTTTTTATATACGCTAAAATAACAAACCTACAAATTCAAATTACACATTCATCGACAATGCCGCTAAACTATAAATACCAATACATATTTAGCAAATTTAAAATGACACAATAATATAAATTTCGTACCTGCTAACCGCTTATCGAGATATGGGACAAGATGGAAAGTTCTTGTAATCATTTATCTTTAATATTCATAACACCATATGCAAAAGCGTTTTCCTACATTTGATCATGTAGAGTCCACTCAACCAAAAAATGAGTTTCACACCACTTGACTAGCAAATCACCATAGCAATTATAGTACTACTCTACTCTTCAAAAACTTCTACCATTTGACACAAATTGAAAAGCAAAGTGCAGCTGAAATTCATTAGTAAAATACAACTAAACCATAAAAAGTTCAAAATATTTAATATAAACCATGAATATATAACTTCACATCTTGTTAATTCACTTGAACTTTTAAACATCTGAAAACAAAACAAACAACACATAATTAATACTCAACAAAAGTTTTAATTGAAATTATTATTAGTGCTATTAATAGAACATCTCAATATAATATAATATAACAGACATTTTACTTAGGTTTGAATATATAAAAAAAATTATGAATAATATAATATAATATACAGGGTTGGTCCAGGATTGGATCGACCCAAACCTCTTAGGACTGAGGATCAACCCGTACAGTGTTGGTCCTAGAATTTCGGGACCAAGGACCGATCCGATCCCATTGGGAACCAGACCAGGACCGGCAGGGTTAGGCCAGTCCAGGGTCGGTCCAGGGTCGACTCTAGACCGCTGCTCACCCCTAGTCCAGCCCGTCGCCTTCAGCCCATTTTATCCACCAAATAGGCCCTAGAGGCAGGTGCCCTAACCAGCCCAGTGCACACACTAAAACCCCACCCCCATTAAACATTGAGAGACGGGGAGGAAAGAGCGGCGCGCATGAGAGGAGGGAGCGAAGCACCGCGAGTCAGAGGGTCTGGTAACCGAGTTTGTCTTCTTTCAGAAATTGGGGGTTTTTTCTCAGGAGGTGGGAGACAAACGGTGGTGACAGGGAACGATTTTGAGGAGTTGGGGACTACATTTTCTCCATTTTACATCGAGAGCACCATTGCAGAACTCTCGCAGAGAGGGAGAGCAAGGGACGACAGAGAAGGGAGTTGTTTAGCTGGAGTTCCTCCAATAACAAAATATCCACCATTGCCAAAATGGGCCGGCAAGGCTTCGCGAGGGCCCATAGCGAGAGTCGCATTAACCCTTGCCTAGAGTGAGTGATCATAGCCCTTCATCCAAATTTGAGTGACTATCGCCAGCCCTCCCCCAAATCAAGCGGCCCTGGCTAGATTGGGATGAGGGCTAGCTAATGTGAGGCACCCTTGCTGTTGTCTAGTCGAGGGCCAATGACCCCTACCAACCCTCGTTGAGCCCCAATTGACACTTTTTAGCGACGGTGAAGCGACAATGACAGCCCTTGCCTTTGCCTTTGCTTTGTTTTTTCTTTTTTGTATTTGAAAAAAAAAAAGCCTTTTTATCTTAGAATTTTATTTAATAAGATTTTGGTTTTAAAAAAATTAGGATTTTAGCTAAAATGACAACATTTTAGTCTTATCTTTGATACTTTAATAAGGTCGATGCTATGTAGAAGAGAGAAAATATTAAAAAAGCTACATCAGCATTTTTCTTTAGTATAATTGGGCAAAGTTAATGAAATGATTTAATTACACTTTCGTGATAAATTTTAGAACTCCGAATGCATTTCTCCCTTTCTGTTCTTTAAATTGAAAAACACGTAGCCACTAATAAGTAATATTTTTTATGTGAGTAACTTTAAACTAGAAAAATTAAACTCGACCTTTCAATAGTTAGCAAATTCTCTATGTTAATATTAACTTTAATACCAATAAAGTAATTTTAATCTCATGTCATAAAGAAAAAAATTGACCATTTTCTTGATAAATTTTAGTATCAGAGAAATTTTTTTATGTGGGTAGTAACTTTTTATTCAACGGATGAATAGTCTTTATATATATATATATATGTATATATAATATCAAAATAATTTTGAATATATGTAAATGTGGATAACTTTTTATTCATTGAAAATAGTTTAATTCCGCGTGAGAAACTTCTTGTTTCCCTTTAATATTGGAATAAGTTATCCGAGTTTAGGTTAGAGTACACATAAAAAATGTGTTGGATCCGGTAGAGTGGTTGGATAATGTGAAAAGGAGAAGAGTAGCTCCGAAACCGACGAAACAAACGTAAGAGCCGGGACTTTGAAAAGAACGCGTACTTTTCCTTTCGCAACCATTTGCCTATGTACGCGTGCGAGTGAACGAAACGTGCCCTGCCAATTTAACGCAGACCGCGGGTAAAAAGAATAAAAACATAAAACAACGATGACCACAGACCAAACCCAGACCCAGAAAGAAACAAAAAAGAAACACAGCACCTCTATATAAACTGGCGAAATCCAAGCACCTATGCAAGAATCTCTCTCTCTCTCTCTCTCTCTCGCCAACTCTCTGTAAGTTGGTGATCTGGTTGCTCTTCCCTCTTCAGGTGTCGCGCCGCGAGAAATTTCGCTTAACTCGGCTTCTTCTTCGTGCTACTATCAGGTCTCTCTCTAGTCTCTCTCTCTGTCAACTTCTGTGGATGTGAATATGAGCGACGATAGTTGGTTGAGGAATTCTGGGCATTTCAATTATTTCAAGCGCTTTCCCTCATTTTTGTAGTCATGTTGTTTCTAGATACTCTGTATTACTCTCTGGAAGCAAGCTAATGTACAGCGTTGAAGTAAATTTATGCGCATAAGAGAATTCCTTTAATAGAGAATATTAGAGACAATGTTAGATCTTAAGGATATAATTTGTTTCGTTATTTGCTGGATAGCAGATTTTCCTGTTAGATTAACATAGCTAATTAGCTAATTCCATTTCTTTCCTATACGTATTGTTTGGGGATTAATCTCCCTATAAACAATTATTCTGTAAAGATGTAGCCTTTGACTAAATTCTGTGTTCCTCTCTCTTGAAGAACCCAGAACATTTATATATAGCCAGCAATCTCATTTAGTTTTGACCTCAAAATATTGAATTTCTTTTTTTGTTCAAGATATTTAAACTTCTATCTCTGTTCAATTGAAGCTCAACTTAAATATCAGTCTTATGAATTGGAGCTCTTATAACAATGTGTATATATATAGTGAGAAAAAAGCTTCCTTAGTTTTGTTGACCCACCGACAATTCTGGTTAAACTCTCTTGTTTTGATGAAGGAGGGACATTAGTGTGAATGTCAATTGCGTGATATTTCATTGCAAGGGTTTTATTATTGCTTAGTGTAGATGTTAAGGCAATATGTGGGGTTAAACCTGACGTGCATATACTTTAAAACATGGGTTGTGTTTTCAATAACTTGACTATTGAAGGGAAACTTTAATTCGAACTTCTTTTGTGTATATTGGCCGAGGAAGTAGACATGGTCAGAAAGAGAGATCGATTTTGGGACTATGTTGAGCTTTTGGATGGCAAATTTAAGTGCAAGTTTTGCTATAGAAAATTTGCTGGTGGTGTTCCAAGAGTTAAATCACATTTATCTGGAATTAAAGGTTGTGGTATAGATATATGCACCAAGGTCCCCGAAGATGTTCGAGTCGCCGCTACTGAAGCAATTACTAGTCTTAATAAAAGAGCGAAGGCTGAAGCCTCTTCTGGTAAGATCGAAGAGACTTCGCTCGAGGAGACTTCGCTAAAAATGCATATTGGTAAGGATGACGTTATGCTGGATAAATTGCTCATGAAGTTCATCCTTTTGAATAGTGTTGATGTCGACATTGTGCGGAGGCCATCCTTCATTGACTTTGTGAATGCTGTGGCTGAACATGGTTCCCATTATAAGTTGCCATGTTGTTCAGTAGTCAAAACAAAGTTAGTGCCGGATTTGGAAAAGGAAATTGGAGAGTATGTGGCAAATGTGAAGAAATCATGGGTTAGAACTGGCTGCACACTCATCATTAATGTTTGGTGGGATGGGAAGAGATCGTTCATGTATATCTTTGCTTATTCTATTGAAGGGGTGGTCCTATTGAATGCGTTGGAAATCCCCAGTGTTAAGTTTACCTTCAATTTGTTGAAAGAGATTCCGTATTTTGTCACTCGAGAAATTGGGGCCAACAACGTCGTGCAGTACGTAATCCAAAATCCAGGAGATCCCCTTAAATTTATGCCAAATGACGATTATCCCCATGTGTACGTGACTGGATGTGTTGCCCATCAAACACAATTACTCTTCAAGGAGATATATGATAATATCCCATGGATTCAAAAGGCATTTGATCAAGCAAGAGCAGTTGTCACTAAGATTCACAACCATGATGGCATCTTATCATTGACGAAGCAGTTCACAAACTACTTGGGGTTGAAACAATCATCAACAACAAAGTTTTACTCAAACTATTATATGCTTGAATCAATCATGAAGGTTGAAAGTGAGCTGCAATTGCTGGTTTCATCATCTGAGTGGCTTTCGTTGGGTTTTGATAAGGATGAATCGGGCATAGAAGTGGGTGAAATCATTCGCAGTTCTGAATTTTGGAGTGAAGGGAAAGAAGTCTTGCATGCTTTAGAACCGATATTTCGAGTACTCTGTCTAGTTGATGGCTACGGCGCTACTATTGGGTTCTTGTATGCAGCTGTGGAAATGGCAGATGAAGCTATTAGACATATATGTGACACTAATGTTCCTAAATATCATGATTTATTGACGACATTCGAGGAATGGCGGGGTAATATCATTCATCCAAGACATGCTGCTGCTGCTTTTCTTAACCCTGCTTACATGTGTGGCGAGAAGTTCATAGAGAATGATGCAATGAAAAATGGCATGAATTTCATGCTGGAAAAATTGGTAGGTGTTGAAGAAATGGACAAATTTGTGCAAGAAATGCTGCTCTATCGTGACAGAGTGCCAAAATTGTTCACTAGTATAGCAAAGACAATGTTAGGAACATCTCACCCTTGTAAGCATCTATTCTTTAATCAATTAACCGTGTTGATGTAATTTCATATTTTATTTGTTTTCAATGTGAAAATTGTATACTAATACTGTTGCTTATAAAGGTGACTGGTGGGACTATTGTGGTGATGTCCTTCCTGTATTGAAGAAGTACGCAATTCGAATCCTAAGCCAACCCTGCAGCACTTCGTTCTGTAGGCAGAGTTTGAGTGCATTTGAAACTGAGAAGAGGGAGCCATTGATGCCTGCAGTGATGGACGATTCTCAATATTTGAGGACAAATGCATTACTGATGGAGAATTTCAACACCATGAAAGAAAAAATTAGGAAGCCACTTGATCTTGAGAAACTCAATGAACTTCCTGATTTAGCAGAGTTTATGAATGAGAATTTCACTCGTGGTCTACCTAATGAGACCAAAGTTCCTTTATCAGATGAAAAGCTAAATTATTGGTAAGAATCTTTGTTGAGACACTTTAGAGATGATTGTGATTTAATTGCATGCCAAGCTGATTAGTTACCAAGAACGCGGGATGATTTACTAGAGTTAGAATCAAATATGACATTGGTGAATGATAATGTCACTGAGAATGTTTCTGCATTTTTTTTACTGATCTTCCGCAGGAATTCACCTTAAGTTTATATACAACACTGTTTGAATTTGTGAATTCCTTCCAAGTATATTTCTATATATCGATAACAGAGATAGGGACATAATCATTTCTTTTGATTACGAGTATTAGTGTCTGTGCTTCTTTTCTATACTTCAGAAGACTAAATGATATGACGTGTTCAAGCTAGTGATTGCTAAAAGGCTGTAGGTTTTGATATCTGCTAGAATGATTTCATATGTTGGATTTGCCCTTGACATTGTCTTCCTTTTTATTTGTCTGCTGTTGGCAAGAAGGCTGTCTTCATATTGTGTGTACTAGGCACTATCTTCTGCAGTGCAGATTTTTATTGAGTGAATTGTAAAATTAGTGTTTCTATCGACAGGTCTGCATCAGCGAGAAAAGATGGTGAGGGTGAAAAGCATTTACGTCTTCATTTTATAACAAAACTACCATCGAGCATTATTAAAGGTGATGAGGTTGAAGGGGAGAGAAATTCTGCTATTCATGTCATCTTGGCAGATTCCAGTACTGGTAGGGTTGTGCAATCTGGACCCTTATCAGTGCTGGAGTTGATGGTGACGGTGATTGGAGGTAACTTTGATGAAGAAGCTGGTAAAAATTGGACTAGAGAGTTCTTTGTGAGGAATGAAACAATGGGGCGAGAGGGGAATATGCCTCTCTTGACTGGTAATCTCTCCGTGATCCTCAATAAAGGCATAGGAGAATTGGATGCCGTCACTTTCAATGACGTATCAAGCTGGACAAGAAGTGGAAAATTCAGGCTTGGGGTCAAAACTACGTTGGCTTGTTGTGAAGGAATCCGTGTCCTTGAGGGCATATCCAATGCCTTCGCTGTGGAAGATGGTAAGTCATTCAAATTTAGGCACTTGATGACAATTCGACGCTTCATGTTTTTATTTTTTTCCTCGAGCACACATCTAATGCCTTCACTGTGGAAGATGGTGAGTCATTCAAATTTAAACTCTTGACGACAGCTTTTATGTTCTTTTTTCGTTGGCCTTCACTGTTGGGGATGTTAAGTCATGATTCAGATTTAGACACTTGATGACAATTAAGATTTTTCTGTTTTTTCTTTTCTTGACATGTCTGGAACCACATAATAAGATACATAGACTAGGCTAAGAGACTTGCAACAGCAGTATCGTGTTTAATTAGAATCTAGTATGCTTTGATTTTTTAAAACAATTTTAGAGCGGAGCAGACTCTGTAGTTGTCTGAATTTTAGGTTTGGTTGCTGTTTGCAGAATCCATAATCCTAGAAATGGGTATGCTTGAAAGCAACAACAAAAAATGAGCAGACAGTGCCTTGCCTGTCTGAATTTCCTAATTCAGTGAAGTTGAACTCATGAAACCTACTCATATCAAACAAAATAGATTTGGTGTTTGTAGTTTGCTTTCTGAATCAGTTGTGTTAGCAATAACTGTTGAAAATGAAATCACTTTGACAGCATTCATGGCCATTGTTTTGATGGTGACTTTTCCTTAGAGGAAGCTGTCTTTTGAGCTTGTCTAAGATTTATAGTAAACTTTAATTGTCATTTTAGCTTGTTAGATATGTTATGATGTGGACGGATTTTATTTTGGAGTAAGAGAATGTGGTGTTCAACTTTAAATTGTGCTTAGTTGTATCAATATGATAATGACTCACCGAAATCTATGTCAATGGATTAAGTATGGCCCTTGTTACTTTGCAACATCACATATGATTGCTCCATTTTTATTTTCTTTGTTCATTACTCACATAACTTTGAATGAGAAATATTTTCGAAACTTTGTTACCGTAGAATTTTGTGAGACCACTGTCAATTGATTCAAAACTTGAGTTATTAGATAAAGTCATGATTTTTGTTTAGATATTGTAGCCCTCCCTCTCATGCATAAGTTGGAATGTAACCTAAGGTTAAAGCGTGAAATTTAAGCATAGGTGAGGCAAACAAAGGGCTTGAAGTGATTCATAAACTAGACTGAGACTTTGATATTATGTGAAATTTTGTGAGATCAATGCCAATTGATCTAAAAGCTTAGGCGACACATGTGTGGTTAATTTTGAAACATCGTAACCTTATCCAAATACTTTATTGATGCAGACAAACAACTAGATATATGAGTAATAGAGTCCGTTCATTTGAATTGATCAGGAAGCAATTTTCCTGGCACTTTTTTTCTTTGTAATCACAGGCAGGAGGGCTGATCCAAATATTTGTCGGGGCAGAAACCAGATGAATGAGACAGAGCAATTGGCAGCAGAGTAAGGATTTATGCCTTCATACTTGGACTGCAAACATGTCCATAGTTGCGTTGTTTTCTTGTTAGATAATGACATTCTGTACGGCTCCCTAGAATCAGAAGACAAATCGGTCAATCGTGTTTTAGCATGGGGTCATGGATATTGTCACGGAGATTGTCCCCACTTGCCGCCACACTGGGAATATCTTGATTACATAGCTCCTCGATAGTTTTAATGGCCCAACTTGACATTATGTACCGAAAGATTGAGTTCTGTCAATGTAAATTAAGATTGAGTTCCGTCAATGTAAATTAGTTGATGGTCATTTCGGAAGGGTTGGCCCCTTATGTCCCATTAGGCAATCTGAATTTTAAGCACTTATTCTGTGCTGCATGTATAAGACAGCATATAACCTATCTTAGCCTGCAAAAGAATGAAATATTTTGAGTTCCCGGCAATAGTTGCATGTCATATCCTTTACCATGTTACATGGCACTAGCAGTTCTGTTTAACCTTCTTGTTTGTCTTGCTGATGCCCATTCCCTTTTCTCTTGAACTATGTACAGGTTCCGACTCTTGGAGGAAATGTCCAATCTCCCCTCTTACGGTTTTTCATGACTAGGAAGTGTAGAACGGGCTCGGCAATTGAACCCTCATCAATGGAAGTCGTAAAGCAATAATCGTCGTCAAGGCCACATTGCTGATTTGGGAATGTGTCTCCCGTGGTGAGCAGGAGCTTTGGTGATGCACAAGAAACTGCTTGCAGCAGAGTAAATGATGCAGTTTCGGTCCATGCCCCTGCCGGTACTTCTTGCCACACCCACTTGCAGATTATTTCACAGAAAACAACGCTGGGGGATTTGACATACTCTCCTGATGTTGCTGCGATGTCAGTGAAGGCTGGGTGACTCACCTGAGATCTTGATGGTTGACTGTGGTGGATGGCGACGGTGGGGCTGTTGTGGCAGAACAAGTGTTGGGTGTGTACTTTATTAGCTAGGGTCTGGATATGCAGGCGAAAACTCATAAATCTTGTATGTATTTTCCATTCCCAATTATATTTGCAGACATTCACAAGTTTGTGCAAAAACAGAGGATGGAAATATCCCCAGTTCTTGAAGGGTAGAGAAGGACGCTGTCAATGAACCCTACCCAATCTGTGCATTGGGTCGTTGATGAACTATAGAACTTTGAATGCTGATTTATGGATCTAATAGTCTTTTGTCTATGTCGTATATGTTGATCAGACTAGTTTTCCAAAGGAACTTTATTTTTTTTTTCTTTTTTCTTTTGGTAAAAGTAAGAATATATTGAACTTTAACCAAATTATACAAAAGAATTCACGGCACCAAGACTTGCACTCACAACCAACACCTGCACTCACAAAGACAAGGAACTTTATTTCTTATTATCTATTCATTTATATATTTATTATTATTATTGTTATTATTATTGACTTTCCATTTTCCTTTCTCATTCGGTTCCTCGTCTCAAAATGCACTGAACCTCTTCCTCTTTCCTTTTTTTTTTTTTTTCCAATTCCACATGCCCAAACACCCTGAATCTACTGTACTGTCCTATGTTTTCCATTGAAAAGAATCAAACATCATCTTCTTCATTCTATTGCCATGCCCATGCCTCCAAAGCCAATGATATTATCATCTGTTAAGCTGCCTCCATTTCTTTTACGCACAAACTCCCGTTTTTGTTCATTCATGGTATGCAAACACATTCAGCATTCATCCACAGTAAAAAGCACTACAAACTCTTACGTTCAGAATTCAACATTAATCCAGCAAAAATCAATCAGGAAATCATGAACAGAACATGCTTTAATTCAGAAATGACAATTTGAACATTGAAATCAAACTCAGTTTCATTTGGGATCAACAGAACACATCAGATTCAAACTTATTTCGTATGAGTGATTCTCGGCTATCGAACTGAACTGAAACTTAGAAGTCAACGTAATGAGCTGCAACACGGACAACTACTGGACGAAGCGAAACCAAATTCAAACAAAACTTATTTGATAGAAACAAACAAACAAACAAATAGAACACACAACTCAATCTCGGTCAGATTTGAACCTGAACAAACACTAACATCGTCCGGGAATTTCATCAAGCATGTGATTTGCATTTTCAGTCCAATGATCCAGATCCCAGAGAATATCAAAGGATTCACAGCAATCATACCGAAACATTACCAAAGCAGATTCCCATATATATATATATAAAGATCCTCAATTAAAGCCTATTTTCGCACAAAACACACCTAAAGTCTCGGCCTCTATTATGTGTGAAAAATAACCGAAACAGAGCATCCATCATTTACCTTAGTGAGGACCGATTACTGGTCACCGTGGGTTGCTCAACTAACAAGCGGAAGTCCTGGAAGTCTCTCTGTTGAGAACCGATACCCGCGAAGGAGCTTCACACGACAACGAACTGCTTCAAGCTTCTCGACCAATATACAGAGCTCGACAGAGCAAGATGAGGAGCGGCCATTGGTGTTGACCGGCGCCAGACATCAGAAGGCGATGGAAGAGGATGACCGTCCAGGAATTGTCCAGAAATCGAGCATGAATTCCGTTTCTTTATAAGGGAATCCGGTTGGTTTGATGAGATAAACTGAATGACGGGGCAAGCCCACTAAAGCGGACATGAACTGGACTAACGGGCCGCGGATTTGAATTAGTGGGCTGCTCGAATTGGACCAGGCTCAAGTGATCATATCAGGCCCTTTCCGTATTGACCGAATTGAAGTATTCTCTCTTTTTCTCTTAATTTTCATTTGTTAATTGTTGGTCATTTATAATCTATTATGTATGTCATTTAATTTTACTATATTATTTTTTTTATGAAAAATGCATATTCGATTTGTCGGTAAAACTTTGAGTATTAACGGTCCCCTTCAATTTGGACAATCTGCCTAATACATTGATGATGCCCATATTTGAATTCCTAGGTACATATACGTTAGAATTTTTTAGCATAGCATCATTCTTTGCTTCACATTTTCAATTCACATGTTTGAATTCCCATTTGCATGGCACTTTTTTCAACTGAAAAACTTGTGCCTACTGATCGCTAGTATTCTTTTATATGATAAGTAACTCAAAACTAGAAAAATTAATCTTCAACCTGTCAATGGTTAGCAATTTTTCTATGTAAATATTACCTTTTCATACAATAAAGTAAGTTTGACCCCATGACCTAAAGAAAAAGTTGACCATTGAAGTAAACATTAAATTTTCGATAAATTTTAGCAAGAGATATAACATATTTATGTGGCTACTTACTTTTCATCAACAAGTAATGTTCATGCGTGATGAGTAGTTTGTATGTGTGTATATGTATTAAAGAATATGTCTATATGTTACACACTTTTTATTGATGAAGTAAGTTTTATCCAACTCAAGAGAAAAACTTGTCGTACTGAGTTAAAATTAGAAAGAGATGGACGCCCGCACAAGAAGCCACGAACTTGCCAAAAAGTTTTCATCTATTAGTCTAAAAATTGAAACTAGATTTTGAATTTTTCCCTAAGTCAAAAAATGCAAAGATGAAAAGTGATTAGGGTGCATTTGTTTTGCAATAAATTTCATGATTAAATAAATTCTTTCCGTGGATTTTTTTTTTTTTAAGGAAAATTGTTAGTTTTGTTTTATTTGGTGGTATGTGGAAAAGCATGTAAATCCCTACCATAAAATAGAAAGTGAAGAAGCTGATGAGTTTTGTTGGGAGATGCTTTTATGTTCGGTATCCTTAATTCATAACATAGATTATATTTTCCTAATTTTTGTATCTGTTTTCCTTAGCCAAAACTATTTTTCATTGACTAATCATTTTGATCAAAACAAATGCATGAAAGTTTGGAAATTTAAATAGCGCCCAATCCTCTAGGAAGCAGCTATCCAAGCTGTGGATTTAAATGTGCCCTTTTCAACTTGTTGCCCTAATGCTATTCGGACTGCAGTTATTCTCTTTTATGTACTGTACACACCATAACTTTTCCTCGGACATATAACAATTAAATAAAAACGTAAGGGACGTATTTTTGAAAAGGACGCGTACTTTTGTTTTCGCCATAATTCGCGTAGGCACGCGTGCAAATCAAAGAAACGTGCGCTGCCAATTTAACGCAGACCGTGGGAAAAAGCAAAAAGCAGAACATTGACCTCAGAGCAACACTCCAAAAAAAGAACAGAAAAGAAAAAGAACATGAGATCTCTCACAAGACGGATCTTCTATATATTTTTTCCCTTTGAGCTTTTTAAGAATATGTTTAGATCTTTCCTAATCTTTGGGTCCGTTCGTTTCGCGAAAAATGGGCCATCTCCAAAAAATATTTTCCCAGAAGTCATTTTCCGGAAAATGACAATATTTTTCAGTGTTCGGCTAAAAACGAAAGTATTTCGGAAAATATTTTCCGGTGTTCGATAAGGAAAATATTTTCCCTTCACTAAATTGATGAGCGCGAGTGCCAACCTCGAGGCTCGCCGGATCGATGAGCGCGAGTTTAAGATCAATGAGTTTGAGGTTCGCCCAGTTCGACGACTAGTCCAGTCGAAAGAAGAAGATAGGAAATAAATAAAAGAAAAAAAAAAAAGAAAAAGGAAAAAAAAAATTAAAGAAAAAGAAAAGAAAAGAAAAAGGAAATTAAAAATAATTCAAATTAAAAAGAAAAAGGAAACTAAAAAATAATTCGAATAAAAAAAAAGGAAGAATAAATGAGAGGGGAAAGTGAAGATTTGTATAGGTGTGAGATAAGAGAAATCAAGTGAGAAAAATGTTTTCCACTTTTCAAAAGTGGAAAACATTTTCCGTTACTTTAGAAGACTTTTTTTCTTGGATGGAAAACATTTTCCCCAAAGAATTCATTTTCCACGAAACGAACATCGGAAAATTCGAAAAAAGTTTTCCTGGAAATTATTTTCCGCGAAACGAACGGAGCCTTTGTATATGTTTTTTCAGTCAAAATTATTTTTGATCGACTAACCATTTTAAACGAAATAAATACATGAAAAACTTGGAAAATTAATTAGCGATTAATCTTTTAGGAAGCAGCTATACAAGTTTTGGATTTGAATGCGCCCTTCAACTTATTGCTTTCATACTGTTCAAACCGCAATTGTTCTATTTATGTACTGGAACAGACCATATCATTTTCTCGGACCCGTGACAATTAACTTAACGTAAAAGACGTGTCTTTGATAAGAATGCGTACTTTGGTTTTTGCAATAATTCGCCTACGCACGCCTCCAAGTCAAAGAAACGTGCCCGCCAATTAGACGCAGACCGCGGGAAAAGGCAAAGAATTAAAACATTGACCGACAGAACAACAACCCCACCTACCGCCAGCCTCCCCAAAAACCAAAAAAAAAAAAATGGATGAAGTAAGTTTTACCCAACTCAAGCGAGAAACTCGTTGTACTCAGTTAAAATTAGAAACGGATGGAGGCTTGTACAAGAAGTCACGAACTTGCTGACACGTTTTCATCTATTAGTCTAAAAATTGAAAGTAGATTTTGTATTCTTCCTCAGTCAGAAAATGCGGAGATGAAAAGTCATTAGGATGTATTTATTTTGCGGTAAATTTCATGATAAAATAAACGTTTTCTGTGGATTTTTTTAAAGTAAAATTATTTGTTTTGTTTTATTTGGTGACATGTTGAAAAACATGTAAAACTCTATCATAAAATAGAAAGTGAAGAAGTTGATGAGTTTTTTGTAAGTAGATGTTTGTTATGTTTGGTATCCTTAATTCACAACCGAGACTACTAAATTTTCCAAATATTTGTATGTGTTTTCCTTATATAAAAATATTTTTCTATTGATTAACCCTTTCGAAAGTAATAAATGCACGAAAATTTAGAAAAATTCATTAGCGATTAATTTTTTAGGAAGCAGCTATTTAAGTTGTGGATTATTTAAATGTTCCCTTCAACTTTATTGCCTTGATACCGTTCGAACCGCAATTATTATTTTCACGAATTGAAACACACCATAACAATTAAATAAAACCTCTAAAAAGAAGGCGTAGTTTTGTTTTCACAAAAATTCGCGTATGCCCGCGTGCTAGTCAAAGAACCGTGCGCTGTCAATTTGACGCAGGACGTGGGAAAAAGCCAAAAAACAGAACACTGACTCAGAGCAACACCCCAAAAAAGAACAGAAAAGAAAAAGAACATAGGATCTCTCACTGTAGAACGAATCTCCCACTTATTATATCTCCTTAAAAGGTTTAAGAACCTACTTAAATCCAGTAGTTGAGATTATATTTTCCTAATTTTTGTATGTGTTTTCCTTAGCCAAAAATATTTCTCTATTTACTAGCTATTTCTAATAAAATAAATGCATGAAATTTTGAAAACCTAATTAGGAATTAATCTCTTAAGAAGTAGCTACAAGCTGTGGATTTAAATGTGCCATTCAACTTGTTGCCCTAATACCGTTCGAAACGCAACTGTTCTTTTCAAATACCGAAACACACCATAT
Organism: Eucalyptus erythrocorys; assembly: GCA_014182555.1. Classification (NCBI taxonomy): domain Eukaryota; kingdom Viridiplantae; phylum Streptophyta; class Magnoliopsida; order Myrtales; family Myrtaceae; genus Eucalyptus; species Eucalyptus erythrocorys. The sequence goes on along the minus strand of CM024601.1, from coordinate 26,617,452 downwards.
GTTTTCCTCAGACACGACAATCAAATAAAATGTAAGGGACGACGAATTTTTGAAAAGAACGCCTACTTTTGTTTTTGCAATAATTCGCGTAGGCATGCGTGCCACTTGACGCGGAACGTGGGAAAAAGCCAAAAAGCAAAAAAGTAGAACATGGACCACAAAGCAACACCGCAAAACAGACCAGATAAGAACAATAACATAAGATCTCTCATTTGAAAATGGATCTTCTATCTATTTTTTCCCCTTAAATCTTTTAAGAACCTATTCGGATCTAATGACAGAGATCATAGTTTTTTAATATTTGTATGTGATTTTTAGCCAAAAATATTTTTCTATTGACTAACCATTTCAAATGGAATAAATGAATGAAAGTTTGAAAAACTAATTAGCGATTAGTTTTTTAGGAAGCAGTTATACAAGTTGTAGATTTAAATGTGCACTTCAACTTATTGCCCTAATACTTTTCGAACCACAATTGTTCTCTTTATGTACTGGAACACACTAGTTCTTTTCCTCGGACTCGCAACAATTAAATAAACGTAAAAGACGTCTCTTTGATAAGAACGCGTACTTTTGTTTTCGCAATAATTCGCGTTCGCACGCAAGTCAAAGAAACGTGCCCTGCCAATTAAACGCAGAGCGGGGGAAAAAGCAAAGAAACAGGACAACACCCCCCAAAAAAAAAACAGAAAAGAAAAAAAAAAAGGTGCCTATATAAACATGTAAAATTCAAGCGTCTATGAAAAGCTCTCTCGCGTTCTCCCCAGCACTGCATAAGTCCGTGATTTGGTCATTCTTCACACTTCAGGTGCCGCACAGCGTGAGAGATTTGGCTTCCCTCTGCTTCCGACTCAGCGTAAGTTCGTGATTTGGTCGCTCTTCCCTCTTCAGGCTTCACGCCGCGGGAGAAATATCGCTCCTCTCTGCGCCTTCTTCGTGGTATAATCAGGTCACATCCCCTCCCTCTCTCTCAACTTCCGTGTATGTGACTATGAGCGACGATTAATGGGTTCTGGGCATTTCAATTATTTCAAGTCTGTTTCTGAAGTGATAGTTGCTATTCTAGGTACTCTGTATTGCTCTCAGGAAGCATGCTAGTGTACAGTGTTGAAGTAAAGTCATGGATAGTAGATAATTTCTTGTTAGAGATATTATTTGATATTGAGGGCATTATTCGTTTGATTATTTCCAAGATAGCTGGGTCTCTTGGGTATGAATACCCCTCGATTTTAACAATTGTTGAGTAAAGTGGCCTTTGACTACTTTGTACATTCCATTCTTCTGAATATCGCAGAATACATATATATAGTTAGCAATTCTTATTGAGTTTGATCTCAAAACAATGAATTTCATTTTTCAGTCAAGATACTTAATGTTTTATTTCTGTTCAATTGAAGGTCAGCTTAAGTATCAGTGTTATGATTCGGAGCTCTCATAGCAATACGTGTGTATGCTAGTAGTGTTAAAAAGGGTCTGCTCAAGTCTTGTCGACCCACTGACAATTCTGGTGAAACTTTCCTTGCTTTGATGAAGGAGGGACCTTAGCACGACTGTCAATTGCATGATATTTCATTGCAAGGGTTTTATTATTTCTCAGTGAAGATGTTAAGGGAGTATGTGGTCGCTAAGCCTTAAGACCTACTTGCATAGATTGGAAGTCGTTAGTTATAGTTCTCGGTGTTGTCAATAATGTGACTATCAATAACTTCATTCACGTCCGTGGGAAAAAATTAATTGCTCTTCTTTTGTGTATGTAGGCCTAGGAAGTAGACATGGTTAGAAAGAGAGATCAATTTTGGGATCATGCAAAGCAAGAAGATGGCAAATTTACGTGCAATTTCTGCCACAAGACATTTCCAGGCGGTGTTTCAAGACTTAAGTCGCATTTATCTGGGATTAGAGGCGGTGGTATAGACATATGCACCAAGGTCTCTGAAGCTGCTCGAGTTGCCGCTGCTGAAGCAATTCTTGCTAATCCTCACAAGAGAGCCAAGGCTGAAGCCTGTTCAGATAAGACCGAGGAGACTTTGCCAAAAATGCTTATGAGTAAGGATGGTGTTATGCCGGACCAATTGCTCGCTAAGTTCATCCTCTTTAGTGGTGTTGATGTCAACATTGTGCAGAGGCCATCCTTCATTGACTTTGTGGATGCTGTGGCTAAACATGGTTCTCATTATAAGTTGCCACGTTGTTCGGTAGTCAAAACAAAGTTAGTGCCTGATTTGCAAAAGGAAATCAGAGAGTATGTGGCAAATGTGAAGAAATCATGGGTTAGAACTGGCTGCACACTCATCTATGATTGTCGGGAGGATGAGGACATGTTCTCCATTTGTATCTTTGCTTATTCAATTGAAGGAGTGGTCCTATTGAATGCGTTGCAAATCCCCACTGATGAGTCAACCTTAGATTTGGCGGACGAGATTTTAGATTTTGTCACTCAAGAAATTGGGGCCAACAACATCGTGCAGCACATAGCCGGAAATGATAACTATTTTTTGGGAAGTATGCCAAATGACGATCATCCCCATGTGTACAAGACTACATGTGTTGCCTATAAAACACAACAGATGTTCAAGGAAATATATGAGAATATATCATGGATTAAAAACGCATTAGATCAAGCAAGAGCAGTTGTCACTAAGATTCAAGAGCATGATGGCGTCTTATCATCGATGAAGCAGTTCACAGACTATGTAGGGTTGCAACAATCATCAATGATAGAATTTTACTCTGACTATTATATGCTTCAATCAATCATGAGACTTGAAACTGAGCTGCCGTCTAAGTGGCTTTCGTTGGGTTTTGAGAAGGATGAATCAGGCATGGAAGTGGGTAAAATCATTCACAGTTCTAAATTTTGGAGTGAAGCGAAAGAAGTCTTGCGTGCTTTAGAACCAATATTTCGAGTACTCTGTCTAGTTGATGGCTATGGCGCTACTTTTGGGTTCTTGTATGCAGCTGTGGAAATGGCAGATGAGGCTATTAGACAAAGATATGAGACTAATGTTCCTAAGTATCAGACTTTATGGAAGATATTCAAAAATTGGCAGGATGAAATTAATCATCCATTATATGCTGCTGCTGCTTTTCTTAATCCTGCTTACATGTGTGGCGAGAAGTTCATACAGAATGTTGCAATGAAAGAGGGCATGGATTTCATGCTGGAAAATTTGGTAGGTGTTGAAGAAAAGGAAAAATTTCGGGAAGAAATGTTTCTCTATCGTGACAAATTGCCGAAGTTCTTCCGAAATACAACGTTAGGAACATCTCACCCTTGTAAGCATCTGTTCTTTGATCAATTAACCGTGTTAATTTAATTTCATATTTTATTTATTTTCGATGTGAAAATTGTATACTAATAGTGTTGCGTATGAAGGTGACTGGTGGGAGTCTTGCGGTTATGTCCCTGTATTGAGGAAATATGCAATTCGAATCCTAAGCCAACCCTGCAGCACTTCGTTCTGCAGGCAGATTTTGAGTGCATTTGAAACTGCTCAAACTGAGACGCGGGAGCCATTCATGCCTGCAGTGATGGACGATTATCTATATTTCAGGACAAATGCGTTACTGATGCAGAATTTCAACACCATGGAAGAAAAAATTAGGAAGTCACTTGATCTTGAGAAACTCGGTGAACTTCCTGATTTTACAGAGTTTATGAATGAGAATTTCACTCGTGATCTACTGAATGAGACCAAAGTTCCTTTATTAGATGGAAAGCTAAATTGTTGGTAAGAATCTTTTTTGTTGAGACACTTTAGAGATATTGCGATTTAAATGCATGCCAAGCTGATTCACCAACAAAGCAGGGTGATTTACTAGAGTTAGAATCAAATATGACAGCGGTGAATGATAATATCACTGAGAATGTTTCTGCATTTTTTTATTGATCTTCCGCAGGAATTCACCTTTAGTTTATTTGCAACACTGTTTGAATTCGTGAATTCATACCAAGTATATCTATGTATCCATGACAGAGATAGGGACAATGGCATCATTTCTTTTTATCATGAGTATGAGTATCTGTGCTTCATTTCCATACTTCGAAGACTAAGTGAGATCAATGTGTTCAAGCTAGTGATTGCTAAAAGGTCGTAGGTTTTGATAGTCAATTGAATCCAATTATTATGGTAATCCGAATGACCTGCTAGAATGATTTCATATGTTGGATTCGGCCCCCAGCATGATTTTGTTTTTTGCAAGACTGCTGTTGGCAAGAAGGCTGTCCTTCTAGCGTGTGTAGTAGGCACTATCTTCTGCAGTGTTGATGTCTCTTGGGTGAATCCTTAAATTCGTATTTCTATCAACAGGTCCGAATCGGTGAGTACAGACGGTGAAAGTGAAAAGCATTTACGTCTTCAATTTATGACTAAACTACCATCGAGCCTAGTTAAAGGTAATATGGTTAAAAGTGGGAGAGGAGGTCCTATTCATGTCATCTTGGTAGATTCTAGTACAGGTATGGTTGTGCGATCTGGACCCTTGTCAGTGCTAAAGTTGATGGTGACAGTGATTCAAGGGGACTTTGATAACCAAGCTGGTAGAAATTGGACTCGAGAGTTGTTTGAGGGCAACGAACTAGAGGGGCGAGAAGGGAATATTCCACTCTTGATTGGCAGTCTCTCTGTAACCCTCGATAAAGGCATAGGGACATTGGGTGCTATCACTTTCAATGATGTACCAAGCGGGACGAGTAGTGGAAAATTCAGGCTTGGAGTCAAAACTGCGTTGGGTTGTTGTGAGGGAATCCGTGTCCTTGAGGGCATATCCAATGCCTTCACTGTGGAAGATGGTGAGTCATTCAAATTTAAACTCTTGATGGCAGCTTTTATGTTCTTTTTTTGTTGGCCTTCACTGTTGGGGATGTTAAGTCATGATTCAGGTTTAGACACTTGATGACATTTAAGATTTTCTGTTTTTTCTTTTCTTGACATGTCTGGAACCATATAATAAGATACATAGACTAGGCTAAAAGACTTGCAACAGCAATATCTTGTTAAATCAGAATTTGGTATGCTCTGATTTTTTCAAAAAAATTTAGAGCAGAGCAGGCTCTGCAGTTGCCTGAATTTCAGTTATGGCTGCTGTCTGTAGAATCCATAAACTTAAAAATGGTTATGCTTGAAAGAAGCAACAAAAGATGAGCAGACACTGCCTTGCCTAGCTGAAGTTTCTTATTCAGTGAAGTTGAACTTGTCCTACTCATAACCAAAAAGCAAAAAGATTTGGTGTTTCTAGTGCGCTTTCTGAATCAGTTGCGCTAGCAGTAAGTTTTGAAGACAGAATCACCTTGACAGCATTCATGGCCATTGAATTGATGGTGTCTATTGCTTAGAGAAAGCTGACTTTAGCAAAACAGTAATTGTCATTTTAGCTTGTTAGATATGTTATGATTTGTCTAGATTTGATTTTATTAGAGTAAGAGAATGCGGCACTCAACTTTAAATTGTGCCTAGTTGTATCAATACGATGATGACTTACTGAAATCTATGTCAATAAATTAAATATGGCCCATTTTGCTTTGCATCATAAATTATGATTTCTCTATTTGTAGTTTCTTTGTTCATTGCTCGCATAACTTTGAATGAGAGTGGTGGCAGGCCCATTTCCTCCTCCACAGCTGCCTCTTCCGCTGCTGCAGGCGGCCCATCAACCTGTTCAGGGCACTGATCAGATCAGAGATTTTGAGGAATATTCAGGACCTGTTCAGGAACAAACTACAAGCCGGTCGGAACAGATGCCATATGCTTCCCAGCTTCGACAGTCCGAAGTCGCGTCCAGGGCATCATCCTCATCCTCACCCTTATCCTCATCCTCATCCTCATCCAACCGTTGGGTGATATCGGAGATTTAGACACGGTAACCTCCATTCCAACACCTTTAGGAGGCATCAGTGAGCCAGCTACTGGAGCCAGCAGCTGTTCCGCTGGGTAATCAAGATCAGGGGAGCAGCGGCATTGATGTCCCGGTGCTGCCGTTGCCACCGTGGCCCGGTTCAGGCCAATAGACTCCTACACATATATTGGATTCTTTGATTAACAAAAGTAAACATAAAATAATTTCACGCGATCGTTTTTAGGCCCTTTGTTTTTTTTTTTTTTTGTTTTTTTTTTTTGTTTTGTTTTTTGTTTTGTTTTTTTTTTTTTTTTTTTCGGTTCCTCTTTGTAATCTTGCTTCTGGTTCTCATAGCAGATTGCATTGTAAGAGACAGAAGACAGGAAAGTAAACAAAAAAGGTTATGATGTTTTGATTACGATGTGTCCTTTTAACTCCATTATCCACACGAGCATCAAACCGTAACATGTAGAAGCAAGTCGTCACTTTCGATTTTGTCTCCTCGATGCTTTACAGCCAAAAGTTTCGTTCTCGATATTTTATCAAAAGAAAAGAGAGTTGTTTCCTTTCGGTAACAAATTTATGTCATCGTTTGGATATCGTCTCGAGTGGATGTCAACGGTTATGATATCTTCGGGAGAAGGTGTGCACCCACGAGTAGAAAATCTCTAGCAAATTACTTTGTTTTTCTTTTCTAATATTAATAAATAAAAAAATCGTTCATTTGGCGAATGAATACACTTGGTAAATAATTTGGATTTGGCAATATATACTATGCAATACATATGTGGCGAAATGACAAATCATGGAGAATCCACCATCCAAATTGTGTGCATCCTTGTGATGGCCTAACTCGGCATTATATACCAAAAGACCGAGGATAGTCTATGTAAATTAGTTAATGTTCATTTTTCCCGAGGTTACATATACTGCAAGGTGACTGGGGGAAGGTTCGGCCACTTATGTCACGTTTGGCAATCTGAATTTGAAGTAGGGGTGAGAGCGGTCTAGGGTCGACCCGGACCGGCCCCGGACCGGCCTAACCCCGCCGGTCCCGATCCGGTTTTCAAGGGGATCGGGTCGGTCCTTGGTCCTAAGATTCCGGGACCGTGCTTGTGCGGGTTGGTCCTCGGTCTCGGAAGTTTAGGGTCGGTCCAACCCGGACCAACCCCGATAAAATATATTTATATATAATATATTTTAGATATTTAATATATCATTTTTTTTAAATATTTTTCTTATAAATAGCAAACCCACCTAGAATTCTTCACTTGAATAGCTTGAATGAATAATGGCGTGAATGACGCCGTGAAAATGGTGTGAACAGCACTATGAAAGTGTGAAATGGCTTAAAATGTCCTCAACCTCTTATTTTATTCTTCTATTTTTATCAAGTTCATTTTTCACTTATATGTATTTTGAACTTCTTATGGTTTAATAGTTTAGTTGCACTTTGCTTTTGAGTTTGTGTCAAATGGAAGAAGTTCTCGAATAATAGTATTGTCGTTGTTATGATGATGTGCTTGTCAAGTGGTGCGAAGCGTCATTATTGGTTGATTAGACTTTGCTTGATTGAATGTATGAATCGTTTTTGCATATAGTGTTACAAGTATTATTGATAGATGATTGCAGGAGAAGATGCCTAGAAAACATTTTTTGGCCTATAATTCTTGTCTCTTAAACTTCCCATCTCATCCCATTTTACCGAAGAGAAGAATGATTCGAAAACAAATCAAAAGCAAGAAAATTATAGTATGCTTCAAATGGGTGGAAACACTTTTATCTCTATTAGCAATCTTGATTACTTATATAGTTTGTTGTTTTTAACTAGTGTGAAATTTTTATGATCACCTTATCTTAAATTTATGTTGAATATGTACTTATATTTATAGTTTGGTTGCTCAACATCGTATTGTTGATTGATATATAATTTGAATTAATGAATTTTACTTTTTAAGGAATAAAAAAATGAAACAAAAAAATTATCAGTTGGTTCCGGGTTGACCCTGAGACCGGACCCAACCCATAGGGTCGGTCCGGTCCTCGGTCCCAGACTCAATCGGGTCGGTCCTCGGTCCCAAAAATTGAGGACCAACACTGTGCGGGTTGGTCCTAAGGTTAGGCGTCGGACCGGCCCAACCCGGACCATGATCATCCCTAATTTGAAGCCCTTATTCTGTGCAGCATGTATAAGCCAACATATAACCTACCTTAGCCTACAAAAGAATGTACTATTTTGAGTTTCTCCGCAATAGTTGCATATCATTTCCTTCATGTTACGTGGCATTACCAGTTATTTTTTTTACCTTCTTGTCTGTCTTGCTGATGCCCATTTCCCTTCTCTCGAACAATATACAGATAACTTTGGATTCCCAATTGCACATTATTCCCTCTAGCCAAGAGGACGCCATAAAGCTACTCATTGCCAGATTGGGAACGGCCTCTCATGGTGAGCAGGAGCTTCGGTGATGCACAAGAAGCTACTTGCAGCAGAGTGAATGATGCAGTTTCGGGCCTTGCTAGTACTTCTTGCCACACCATAGATTCGCCTCTGTCTATTAAGTGTCACCTGCTTGTAGATTTAGAAAACCACGCTGGAGGATCCGACATACTCTTCTTGGCTTTGACATGAAACTGGACAATTTCCAATTAGGGAAAATACCAAAAACAGGCTCAAGTTTTGGACCCTAGCCTCGCACCTCTGCCGTCGTTGTATGCGGTCGTGGCTAAATTTCTCTCTTCCCCTTTCCCTCTGTACGTACTTCCACCCCTCTCTCTCTGCCCCTCTCAAATCTGGTTTGCAGCTTTCTCTCTCTAATTCACAGGTCACCGCCAGCCATGGCGAGATCCGCGGTGGCAGATGCGACCCTCAATCGAGGTTACGACGCCATGGCCGACCATGATCTGAGGTCACTCCGGCGGTCAAAGGTTTCCAGTTTGTTCGAGACAGGGATTGAATCGGCAAGGAGACTGAGCACAACGACCCCTCCTGAGGTTGTGGAGATGTAAGAGAAGGCTAGGCGATTCGCCTGGTGGCAGAGTAAGTGTTGCGTGTGTTTGCTTTATTAGGGTTTGGATATGTAGGTGAAAACTCATAATTATACTTGCAGACATTCACAAGTTTCTGTCAAAACAGAGGATGGAAATGTCCCCTATTCTTGTAAGGAAAGGAAGGATCTTTTCAGTGAACCCGACCCATTGGGTCGCTGATGAACTGTAGAAATTTGGATGCTGATTGATCCTACACCTCATTCGAGGAGAAAACTCCACTGAAGAGGCATTTGATCAGTTTAAGGAACACAGGTCCACTCGAAACAAGAATGACTAAACCACATCTATTGTTTACACTTTTGGATCTAATAGTCTCTTGCCTACATCGTACCTTTCAATTTCTTGCATTTTAGTTCCTATCCAAAAATCAATAAAGATCACCTCAGAGTAGGTGAGTCCCCTAGGAGCTCGAGAGTTAATTGCATCGGAGACTAGAGTGCCTGCGGTGCTATTTACATTATGAAGATATTTTACTTATTTATTTACTTTCAGAAGTTTTCACTTTCTTAGTTTGATTGAGCCCCAGTCCTCAGAAAGCATTTTTCATGTGTATATATATGTATATATATGTACGTATATAAATGTATATATTTTACACATTCAACCTAGCCGATGGCTTTTACCAAGAACCATGAGCGGCATAACCAATAATTTTCTGCGAGTTGAGGCGGTTGAAGCATCTACTCCACCATGTACTAAGCGGTCAAAGGCTTTCGCTTGAGAATACTCGTGATATGGCCTCGGGCGACCGCTGACTTTCACTCCGGGACCGTGCTCCGACAAGCAAAGGCTTTCACTTGAGAACAATAATAATAAGGACCGGGTCGGTCGGTGGCTTTTTCCCTTCAAGACTGCGTCCAGGTGACCAAACGCTTTTGTTTAAAAAGCACTAACGGTACGGGTTTGGCATCCGTTGGCTTTCCTTCCAAGACCGCATTCTAGTGGCCAAAGGCTTTCACTCGAGAACGCCAATGATATGCCCAAGGGTGGCCAAAGGGTTTCGTTTCTAGATCGTGTCCATGGCGGCTGAACGCTTTCATTATAAATGAAGATCGTGTTGAAATAGTTTATTATTGTTAGAGATGTGTTTAGGATATTTTGTGATTCTATATATTATTATATGATTTCGTAGATTTTCTTCGATTAATACTAATTTGTTCTTTTAGGTAGTTGTTATGTGAGGCTGTAACAAATGACTCTTGTATATCTAACTATATCTTTCCTTGCTATGACATGCTTTAAAAAAAAAATCACTTTAATGAAATGATTAAATTGACAGATATCATGGCAATCTTTCTATTTTCTCAGTTTTTCCTGTCTCCACTATATTCATTACTTTCATTTTATTTTCATCAACTAAAGATGTGCTCCCATACTTTCCTCACTCGCTCTCACCATCTAAATCTATTTATAAAAAAAATAAAAATGTTGTGCCTAATTTTTTTCTGGTCATGATATTGTGAGTAAGTGAAGAGGATAAGAATGCATAGAAAATGCAATTTATTGAAGAAAATTATTAGAGGTTTTTGTTTAATTTTATGTACATGCAAGTGAAATCATATATATAACATTATATAAGAACGATAGAGTAAAAATATTTTCTATATCATAATGAAGTTTGTATAAAGTAAATCATTTAAATTATTTTGACCATTTTTCGTGATTTGGCCATAAAATTTCGTGCTATGTTCTTTGTTTTTTTTTTTTTTTTTTTTTTTTTGAGGTCAAATGATGTGCTCTTAGTTAAAATAATCACATTAATTAATGAGTTGGTCGAATTGATGGATATTGTGGTAATGATTATTGTTGCGACCAAATTTTCGGGTGATCCATCTAAAATTAGGCTAATGGATTATTAAGCCTAAACTTAACTTGGGCTCTCCCAAACCCATATCAATTCATGACTTAGGTTCAAATTTTTAACATGCGAATGATTTTTTAATTAGGAGTCGCCACTAATCTATTTTTGGTGGGTCGATTAGAAACCCAAGTAAAGTGACGAGAGTTTTACTTTACTCTTACGAACCAGAGATTATGGATACGGGGACTTGGTTACACCGGATTCTTCTAATATCCTTTCAAGTACTATTCTTTTATTTTCTAGAAAAAATGCTTTTGCAGGCAGCTTAAATTCATTTTAAATCTATTTTCCTAACATGTGATGTGATCATACGAATGCGCAAACCACCAATTTAACATCCAAATAAACAATTAATAAATTGCTAAACTTACCTCAAAGCAACGAAAGCATCTGCGTTGATAATTAAGACGCAATTTTTGTTTTTCTTTTCCACTTAATTAATGAGAATTAAATCTATATGCAATGCAATGCTTTTAATCTAACATGAAATGATATGACATGACAGTATAACCTAAATTATATGACATGAGTAAAAAAATGCAATAATTAAATATGCAATCTAAACTAATCTAATGACTTAACTCTAATGACAATCAATTTCTAGCTAAATGGACCTAACCACAATCACTAAGTAATATGCATTTCATGAACCTAATTCTATATAACATGCACATGACATTTTTATTTTCTTAAAAAGCATGCAACCTATCCTAGAGATTGAAACTAATTTATCCTAAGACATTTTTTTTTTGTATTTTTTAATAAAAAATTGAAACTAAGACTATCAAACAATTAACATGCAATTTAAATTAGTGAAACGAAAATCTAACATCCTAAATTTATGTTTTTGGTATTTTTATTTAAGAAATTAGAAATAAATAAATTTCCTATTCTTGACATGCAAAATAACCCTGAAAGAAGTAATATCCTAACATGGATCTAATCTAACTCAAATGTTTTTTTTTTTTTCTTTTATGGGAGCAAACAAATAAAGGCATCAAGAACAGCACGGTAACAAATCCAGCAAAATATCATCCATGTCCATTTAATTTTGGAAATAAATTGATGAATTGTATCTCACACATGAGATCGAATTGGCCAATTTTAGACAAAATCATGAATCGTATCTCAAGCGTGAGATCGGATTAGTGACTTTTCCGTGCAATTGCGGGTCGTATTTCGAGCATGAAATCGGACCGTCAATCGTATGCACATTGTGAAATTAGAAAGATTTCTTAATTTAGAAGGCTACTCGAGTTACGAATATCATGGCATATCGGGAATTTCCATCATGTGCACCAATGAATATATCAAATAAGGAAACAAAATTTTCAGAAATTAAAATAGACAAATTTTTTATCTATCCCAAATATTTACTTCCAAATTTGGTCTTCGAATGGTGGGCACTCAGAGCAAGCTGGCGAGGCATGTCAGCTTGGGATGCTCGAGCTGGTGATTCACGGTGTGGTGCTCGGTTGACTGCAAAATCAAAACAAATGCGCGGCAAGGACCAACGCATATATATATATATAGGATTAAAGAATTACACCCCAAACCCTCGAATCTCCTTACTGCCGGCGTTTCCCCTGCTGCCCATGCACCCTTATATTTCTATTTTTTATCTACCAGTTCTTTCCCAGGTGTTTGTCCTTTGGCTATAACTTTTCAGGTGAACTTCATGAGTGGCCGTGAATTCAAATATTCCATCGAGAATTCTCGTATTTCTTTTCTTTGATTTCAACCGGTAGTGTCGTGACTTGATGGACGCCGAAGTGCGAACACGAGTGAATTTCTTCACGGACGATATACTCAGGAATCATAGGGACATGGCCACCTGGTCACCGGCGCACAAGTCGGCCTGCAAAACAAAGAAATTCAATGGCACAATCCGAGTAGCGAGTTGTCGAGGCCGGGTTCATCGATGAGGGTAGCCACTGGTGGTCCGGCTCTTCTGGGCGGCAGGTCTTTGCTCGTGATGGGGGTTCCTCAGTGGCCGCTTGCGGTCTTGGAGTAACAAAGCAGGAGACGTGAGTGGTTTGCAGCTTCGTCGCTGGGCTGTCGGCGCACGAATTAGCCTGCCAAGTAGAGTGAAAAAAAAAAAAAAAACAGAGCAACAAACAATCAATTGCCACGGCTGGGCTTGATGGTTGGCGGTCGACAATGGATCGATCAAGAATTGTCGATGGAGCAGGGTTGTCGGTGAAGAGTGTCAAGCTCCGAGCACAAATGAGTAGTGCTGAGATGCATGGCGGTGAAGAGTGTTGGGCGCTCGACGATTTACCGGGAAACTTACAAAAAATATCAAGAGTGCGCTGGTACAGTCCGCCTTAACTGTTGTCTATTCTTCCTCCGAAGAATCTGCCCGTCTCTACATGCCCAAAGCTCTTCATGATCTCCATGCGAAAATAATATTCTTTCTCTTGCAGAACGGACCACGTGGTTCAAGCTCACCAATCGTCTCCAGCTTTGGTCCTTTTCATCTTTATTTCTTCAATATGCGAGACGCCAGTGAAGGAAGCTCGAGTGTTGAAAATCACGGACGGGAGAGAGCATCGCAAGGGCTTATCAGGAGCGATGGAGCCATCGGCCTCACTGGAGGCTTGATCCACTTTTGCGGCCATGTATTCAATGTGTGCGACCCCCGGCTTTGGTCGTGAAGTGTTCCTTTTATACGTCAACGGGCAGGATTACAAAGAAGCAAATCGTATTTCCTCTTTTGATTGCTTAAAAGATATTATGATTTGTCCTTTTCTTCCCTCCTTTTGACCGTGAGCCCATCCTTTGGCGATTCATGCATATTTCTTTCCTTTTGATCGTGTATGCTGAATAATCTTTATCGATTTTATTTCTTTCAACTAAATATCAGCTCACGAATTGATCGATTCCATATATTGTGCTAAGGATAAGCGCTTTGTTCGTATAAAGGAAAGATTCATATTTTCAATTGCCAAAAGTTCAAGATTATGCAGATGCAACCACAAAGGAATTGATGAAGTATATTTCACGACCTTGTAAGAAAATATTTAGAGTCTCATTCTCCCGAGTCCATCCACCACGTCAATCCAATGCGAATGCAATAAAAAATGAATACACCTAAAATTATATGCTATGTAATTAGCTATTTTTTCAGGGATAAAATTAACCCCTAATTTTTAATGTGATAAATGATTAATGAGTCACCAAAATTTAGGTGTTGTTGACGCCTAATTTTTGGTTTTTATTTTTGAGTTTTTAATTATTTTTTATTAATGTTTTTCTTTTTATTTTATTTTATTTTGATAAAAACCCAAAAAAAAACTGAAAAAACGACCGAAAACAGAAGAAACGGAAAAAAAAAACGGAAAAACAAAGAAAAAACTGAAAAAGCCGGCCCAACGGCCCAGAAGGCCTTCGGCCCCAAAACCTGCGGGTCGACCCGCACCCGCACCCGTACCCACGTGACCCGCCTTCCTCGCCCGAAATCGCGTGCGAGGCACGCGCCTGAGGCGCCGTGCAGATCAAGACGACGACGCGGCGTACGGCGAGCACAGGGGAGATGCAGGTGAACAGCAACGGCGAGGGGACGTGGCCGGATAAGGCTGATGGCCGATGGGACATCGGTTCGGCCGGTGGAAGCCGCGGCACCCACCCCGGCCGAACCCTCGTCGACCAGCCACCCCTCGACTATAAATAGCCCCTCCCCGACGTCGATCAGGACACACAACAGCACGGCAAGCGAGAGAGAGAGACTCGCGATCCTTGGAGCCCCGCTGAGAGACTTCAGTGGGAAGCCAAGGATCTGCGGTCCTCGATCCTCATTTTGCCGGAGTTGCAGAGAGAGAGAGAGAGAGGGAGAAAGAGAGAAAGGAGGGGCCGAAGCCCACGGTCGTCGCCGCAGGGCCGCCGTGCAGGTAACCGCTGAAATCGTCGCAGTCGCTATCTTTGTCCCCCTAGCCCAGCCGTTGCAATCATCGCCGCCGCAACCGTCTCTGTTGCCGTCGTCGCTGCCCCCCCTCGCTGCCCCAAATCGGAACCCTAGGGTTCCTGGTTTTTCGGGTTGTGATCCCGGGTAACCGGGTCGGACCCGGGCCAGGAACCGGGTAGGGTTCCGCGAGTAATGGGTGTATTGGAGGTCGGGTCGGGTCGTCGGGTCACGGAGCGGGTCGGACCGCCACGGCCTCGTTTTGTAAGGAGAGTTAAGAGTCGAGAGTCGGGTCGTCGTCGGGTCGGACCGGGTCGGTGTCCGTGAAAACGGCGTCGTTCCACGCGGTGTAAAGAGTCGGGTTGGGCACTGTAAAACGGCGTCGTTTTGGGGAGCCAGGTCGGATATGGCGTCGTTTCGCGCTGAATGGGAGACGGGTCGTCCGAACGGGTCGTCGGGCCGGGTCAGGCATCCACACCTGGCACGACGCCGTTTTGGCTCCTCGCCCCAAAACGCGAGCCTCGGCCGCGTTTCGTGCTGGCCGGGTCGGATCCGACCCATGGATCGGATCCGACCCGGGTCGTTTTTTTTTTTTTTTTTTTTTTTTTTTTTTTTCAAAAAAATCGAAAAATAATATTTTATTTCCAAAATAATTTTAAAAATCATTTTAAATTTCAAAAAAATCAAAAAATGTTTTAAAAATGTTTATTTTCAAAAAATTCAAAAATAAAAAATAAAAATAGTTTATTTCCGAAATATATTTAAAATAATATTGTATTTTCCCAAAAAAATCCAAAAAATACAAAAATATTTTGTATTTTCCAAAAATCCAAAAAATATCAAAAATCCCAAAAAATGCCAAAATTCACAAAATGACTCAAATTTTCATAAAATACCCAAAAGACTTGTATTTTTCCAAAAATACCCCAAAAAATCCAAAAATCCCTTTTATGTCCAAAAATGAGGAAAATACCTAAAATTGTGATTTTTCCCAAAATGCATGGAAAATCCCCAAACATCAAAAAACCTTAGAGTTTAAACAAGATTAGGTACCGAAAGGACATTAGTGATTAACTAGTGTAATCAAGTCCATGATCCTAATTTCTCTGGTTACGCAGAAGCAAGTATTTTTCCCAGTACTTCGCTCGGGTTTCTAATCAACCCGCCTCAAATTGATTAGTGGCGACTCCATTTTAAAAATTGACTTCAAAACTAAAAATTTTAAAAGTCGTGAATTGGCGGACTTGGGAGAGTCCAAGCTTTAATTAAGTCCAGCCGAGCCATTAGCCTCCTTAGGGGCTCGTACCCGATCCGGCCGGGCGCCCCCGAAAAAAGAAGAGGTCGCGACAGCTTGGCGACTCCGCTGAGGATATTGAGGACTTAGGCCATATTTTATCTTGTTTAAATTCTTTACTGACTTAGGTTTTTTTCTTTTTACAAGTCAAGAGCTTAGAAATTTATTTTTAAGCTTGCTTAATTAAATTGTCTTGTGATTATAAACTGCTGTGCATGCTTTACTGTTTTAAACACTACACATGGCACACACAACCCGGCCGCCAGACCTGGGCCGCCATAGGATTTCTAGGATGGTGTTAAGAAAGATACGGCCTCGAACCCGAGACTGCGATGTAGAGGTTGCCTTTCTTTTCCCCAAATTTCTTAGCCGAGGTTACAGGGGTATGCTGCTAACCCGAGACTGCGACCGGCAGATGCCCTTTTAATTTCAACAAGCCTTCTGAGTTAGAAATCGAGCCGCACATCTCATGTGTATGTCTGTGTGCTTGTCATTTTACTTAAAAGCAAAGCAATTTATTTACTTTTCACTCAGTTTTTTTTTTTTATTGGCCCATGGCAATTTAGGATAAACTTTTCAAAATCTCGGTATATATGCGATGGGGGAAGACGACATCCAGTTTATCCCTACTCCCAAGGCAGAACTCTTTAGATGGTGGGGTCAGTTGGACCAGCCTGCCCAGGAGTTTATGAAAGCCAAGCTCGGCCACCTCCTTTCATTAATCCGAATTACTGTTCACCCAGAAGTCATACAAGGCATTGCACATTTCTGGTGCCCAAGGATGCTCACCTTTATGTTCGGTAGGTTTGAGCTAACCCCGACCTTGGAAGAATACAACATCATCACTGGAATGCCCCTTGGGAAGGAGCTGGTCAGACTATTGACAGGCCCCCTCCCATGGCGTGAGTTGGCACGGTTTTTAGGAGCTAAAATTCATGTTATGAAACGAATTCTTAAAATTAACAATTATACCTGCCCACTAGAGTTTTTGAATGCATGTTTTCAAAATCAGCCTATGACCCAAAAAAGTGAGATTTTCCTCCTAGCCTTTTTCGGACTCATCATTTTCCCCCACCAAAGGAATGCCATAAGTCCTAAGATGGTTTGGATCGTTGATCAGATCTTGTGGGGGGCAAACTATGTCAACTTGATTTTAGCTGAAACGTTCTTGTCCCTTGATCATTTTAAAGACAACACAGAAAAAATCATGCGAGCCTCTCCAGAAATTTTGCAAGTCTGGTTCTTTTCTCACCTGAGCGAATACCGGGGCATCATGCGATCGTTTAAAACAAACACTTCTGAGCATCCATTACAAAAGTTCATGGTTTTAGGACCTTATATTCCAAATCAAACTAGTTTGCATTGGGTCGATTTCCTGAGAAATCCAGCTCCCGAGACATTCCAGTGGTGTGCTGGTTGGCTCCACGAAAAAAGGGCTCGCTTTGCCTATAGGCGCACCCATCCAATTCCCTTGCTTGGCTGGACTGGCGCCGTTCCCTATCACCCGTATCAAGTGGCACGACAGTTTGGAGCCCTCCAGAGGATCCTGCCGCCTTCTAGAAGGAGAACCCCTCCGATCCTTTTCAACACGAGCCATGATTACACACTCGAAAGGCTTGAGGGAGAAGAGAAAGCCCACCACGCCTTTGCGTCCTGTATCCACAGCTATCGCATCCCAACAACGTGGAGGCCATTGGTCCCCCAGTCCATCAGAGAACAGCCCACGCAAGCAAGTGGACCTTATGCAAATGATACGGGAGTAAGCCAAACACTCAGCTCAGAGCCAGTCCAAGGAAGCACACCGCCTTTACAAGGCCCCCTGTCGCATATAGCAGTCGTGTCTCCTTAGTTTTTGAAAACTTTGTCCCATTGTCTCAGGACTTTTCTTTAGTGTCTAGTACTTTGTGAGTTTGTAAAGTCTTCTTTTGATGAATGAAGAGTAAATCGTTGCCATGGGTCAATCTTTATTTGCTCTATGCTTATTCATTATTTTCACAAATCAGGTAATCATGAATCATCAACTGTCAGTTACTCGCGATTGGCCCCTCATGATAGGGTCGGATCAGGATGAAGTGCAAAATCGCCATGCCCACATTGAAAGCGGCGTAGGGCAGATGTCCATTGCCCTTCAACAGCTCTCGAGACAGATAAAATCCGCTCATGATGAGCCCAACTCTATAATTGCCCTAAACACCATCGTGGCCCCTGCAAATGTGCTAAAAACTAGCCAACACCATGAGCAATTTGAAAAGATCATGAAAACGTTAAGCCAGCTACAGGGGCAGAATCCCATCAACTTATTTGACTACTCCAATTTTGAGATTCCTGAAAAATTCAAAACACCTGAATGTGAAAAGTATGCTGATACCTCCCACCCAGGAGCTTACCTACAGGCCTACTGGTGCAAAGGATGATTCAATCATACCAGTCAAACTTGACCGGCCTTGCCCTGCGATGGTACATTGTCAGAAAGATTGGTCTCCTTAAAACCTAGAAAGAATTAATCCATGTTTTCTACCAAGAATACGACGTTAGCCCTGACATAGCCCTGCCCTACGAAGAACCAACGACCGTGGAACAAGAGAGGCCATTAGTTACTGAGACAAAAGAGAAGCGTAGCAATAAAGCCTTGCATAATGAATGGACAGTTGAATATCATCCAGCTGCCGAAAAGTTTCCCACTAGGAAAGGCAAGGAGCCTTTGTATGAGATCACAGGTTCAGAGCCTGTTCAAGACTGGGGCATGACAAAACAACTCCCCAGACTTACCCCAAGAGCCAGGGTCCAAAGAATACCAACCCCTATCAACCTGGAAAGTGACTCGGACAGTGAAACCTTAATATCTCTCACTTCCCTTAACAAAATGGAGATAGCCAAACACAGGGCCTTACTCAAAAGATCTGAACCAAGGACCAAGAAAAGAAAGCCTAGCCAGATTGATACGTCGTTCGACGACGAGCCACAGTACCGAAGCTCCGAGCATTCCCAGGAATACAACCTTGAAGGCAGCCATCCCCTGGAGTATGATCCTGAAGACTTCCCGCCCCTAGAATACCATCCCAAGGATTTCCAGCGTTATCTCAACGGCGAGACCGACAGTTCATCCTATAACTGTTTCCTGCTCTCATCCGAAGATGAAGGCCCGTCAGAAGGAGAGGAATACATCTTTATCCGCTACGATCCCGACGAAGTGCTAGGCTCGTCGCCCGACCGTGAGAATAGCTTAAATGCCTCAGCCAGTAATTTTGGCTCTGAAGAAAGCAATGGAGTAATTTCAGTAGAGTCCAACATCCCTAAAGAAGAAGAATTCGATGCTACAATGGGTATGCAGTGGGAAAATAAGTCAGGCCCGTCTCACCCTCGTAGGATCTTGACCCCCATAGAGATGTGGATACCCAACCTCCACAAGTATAATGGCACGACTTGCCCCGTGGCTCACTTGCAGTATCTTTACGAAGAAATGAGTCGGTATTATGGCCCAACAATGCTCACAACTCAGGCGTTTCAAGAAACCCTTACAGGGTCTGCATTACAGTGATTCTTCACAGCGAATATTCATCTCATAGAAGACTGGAGCGAGCTGACTTCCACATTCCTACATCAGTACCAAAGCTAGATCGGAATCGAGCCACCGTGCGAGGACTCGGCCCACTTTGAAAGAAGGCAGATGGAGGATTTCCGAACATATGCCGAAAGATGGAGGGCTTTCATAATGCAAATCCACCCTGAGCTGACCGAAGAAGAGTTGATAAAGCAGTTTATAGAAGCCTTGCCCTGCGACTGTCGCTGCTAGCTGCACTAGTTGCACTTCTGTAGCTTCAACGAAGTGGTCATTGCATGCGAGTACTTCGAGTCTGCTGAAGACGAGGAATCCAAGGATGCTTAGCTCTAAGACCAGCACTACCAAAGCCTTCCCTTTACACAGGAGTTGTCATGGGTTTTACTTGTTTTTATGTCATGTTTCTTATTATGTCTAGTGTGCTAGTGTTGTATTTTCTCATTCCAAGAACTCTAATGTATTCCAGTACTTTGTTTTGAAAAAAACATGAGGAAGTATTCCAAACCTGCCCAGCGATGTTATCCAACCATGAAAAGAAAACTTCATCCAAGGAGAATACTGAAGGCTGGGCTTCCTCATGCTTTTTCTCCCCAAAAATGCATTTAACTAAAAAGTATTTCATCGTAAAAAACCTTTGTCTAAATAAGATGATAAATTTAAACATGTTTGTCTCTCTGATTCTCTCACTTTATGTCTCAGATCATCATTCCCCTTGATTTCGATATGATAGAAAGCATATGAAATTGGTGCATCATGTGAACAGGTCGCCACGAAGATATTGTTCCAAGAAATGGGGGCAAACAGAAAGGATCATCCTGTTTCAAAAAGAGTAAGTCTTATCCCCTTAACATAATATTGAAAGTAACTACCTCTCCCCTCTGTTGATAGGATACAAAGGATAAAGCACAATAGGTATAGGCATAGAGTTGAAATCCAGACATCCATGACATGTCTCGCTCCTGCCCAGCTCCCTCTTGAGCCAAAAGACTATCTTGTCGCACGACATGCCCGGCCAGCCAGGCGTCACAGCTTTGACAAACCCAGGAGTATGGGGAAGAAACTCCTTTAAAGCAATTACTATCAATAGGGAGAGACTCCAGGCAGTCAAAGCGATCTGTAGCCCACACCCTGGACAATGACTTTAAGATCTAGAAGCTGCACCCTAGATGCATGTTTTCCCCAAGAAGGAGTTGCCATCAGAAAACTTGAGATTTTTTTGGTTGTTCATCTCAAACTCCGTAAAAACTTGAGGAGCATGACCCTGCCCAATGCCACTACAATTCGAGACATAAAGAAAGTTTTCAAAAGGGAAACAATGAAAAGAATCCTCGGCCACAAGATACAAAAAATGAAACGTAATAGGTATAGGCATAGAGTTGAAATCAAGGCATCTATGGCGTGCCTCACCTCTGCTCAGCCCCCCTCCTGAAGGACTACCTCGTCACGTGACACAGCCAGGTGCCACGGCTTCGACAAGCTCAGCAGCACGAGGAAGAAATTCCTTCTCTTCCTTTAAAGTAACCATTGTCAACAGGGAGAAAATCCAGACAGTCAAGGCAAGCTACGACCCCACACCTTAGACAATGAAACCAGGAAGCTTCACTCCGGGGGCATTTTCTTCCAAGAAATAGTTGTTACCAGACGAAGGGAGGTTTTTGATTGTCCATCTCAAATTCCATAGAAGCTTGAGGTACATGACCTTTGCTCAATAAGGAAGGCGTCAAGGATGACCAGCAATCGCACATACGTGACCACAAATGAGGAAGGCCAACGAGAGGAAGCATTGAACTGTGCCGAGATAAATAGGCCGGCATCAGCATTCAAATACCCTTAAGAGCTGGCATAGACAAGCTCTGGGGAAGGGTAATTTGGTATCATTTCCAATACTCCCACTATCTGAACCCACTCTTGACATATTTTCCCTATTTGACAGGAAGCATCACAACTCGAAAACCAAATTCAATGGTCAGGTTTGACGAAACGACACTAGCCAAGCTAGCGTACGGAGGTGACTAGCATCAAATACACTTGACTTCATGCAAAGGGATCTGTCATCCACAAGCCAATTAAGGAGAACAATCGACCTAACAAGATGGGCAGCACGAGGCTTTACGTCCCCCTCGTCCACCTAATCATTTGCAAACCAGTAAAGAGTAATGTTGTATCGCTTCCAATTGTCCGACTTCTAAGAAGTTCGTGGCTAACACACCCTCTCTTGTCTTTTATAGGATCACCTGACCGTCCAAGATACGGAAAATAAACAACGAAAGTTTTGTCAGACTCTGATAAGCTTTCCAAAGCAGAATGACATCTCAAATATCGCCAAAGCAAATGACAGAGAGCCCTCAAGCCCCAAGTCACTCACAACCTTGGCCCTACTAAGCTTCTCTTATCCGAGAAGTGAAAATAGGAGTTCCTGATCAGATACCCAATCCCCAACTGATCATGCACGTGTCATAGCCCTAACCAATAGGAGCATTTTATTGACATCCATCTGTGAATAATCCTTCGTAGATAACTCTTTTGATGTTCAAATTTCAACACACTTGTGAATACCATTTCACTAATTAAGCACTCCTCAAGCTGTTAATAGTCTTTCTTGAGTAAAAAACCATTCATTTATTTTTGAAAAATACAAAACTCTTTCACATCATATTGCATGCCTTTTTCCATGTGAATTGCGCATGATGATTTTATCTGTCTAAATCTTTGATTCTATCAAGGATTATTAGAATAGACTGCTAAGTGAAGAATACAAGACTAATTGAGCATGCTGGATGAGACACGTCAGAATGATGACAGGCAAGCCATATCCCATACACAGTCCCCCATCTATACACTTGTGAGATGAGTGCAGAAGATTCCATGACTACAGGGTAAAGGGTTGTCTCGCAAATGGTACGATGACCAAAACAGTGGGAGGCATTCCGCCGCCCACTTTGACCCCCATACACTGGCCAAATTTCCATCTCACCCCCATCAAGAATCACCCCATACCGGGGCAAGCCAAAAGCAAGTCAGCATCACGAGGTGAGAAAAGGGATAGAAATTCTCTTGCACTTGCATCAATCTTTGAGTGTCTTTATTGCATATGAACACTTGCGCTAATTTAAGTGCCCTAAAGTCATGAAGAGCAATTCTTTCTTTATGCACTTGTATCCATTGTACAACCCAATTGAGTCTATAAAATCACCCTCATAAGGAGGCTAAGCAGAAGTTGTCATTCAAGCAGCATAATCAGAAGAGCCAGCAAAAGATGAAGACTCAACAAGTCTAGTGAAGGCATACGCTTGAACTCGTCAAGACCAGTTCCTCAAACAACAAAGACAAAAAAACCTGGGGCATAAAAAAGCAGTGTACCTAGTAAAAGTAAGGTCAATGCCCATGAAAAAAAAGAGAGAGAGAGAGAGAAATGGGGGCATAAAAAGCAGTGTGCCTGGTAAAAGCAAGGCCGATGCCTCAAACAAAAATATAGCCATTTGTACTCCCAAGAGAAGTTGTTGTCGAGGTCCATGGAACCTTCATCAGACCATGAGGAGAAAGACTAGTGACAAATGCCGGGACGATCACCAGTCGTCACCCTTTTACACCAAAGTCAAGCCTACATAGCATCCTATTGTAAAAAGTCTCTTCAGACTAGGGGCACTTCAATTAACGTAGGATTTCATGTGTTTATAAGCATCGCTCGAAGAAGTACGAGCAAGATTATTCTATCTCTTTTCGCAGGATTCCCAACTTGCAAACCTGGAGATGATCGTGCAACATCTTCCCTACAAAGCCACCACCTTATTGGCCCCATCTGACGAGCCATTATCCAAGCCTTCATCACAACTCCAAAAAAGACCTCTCACATTAGCAAAGTCGTATCACTTGCGAGAATACTCGGACCCTTGCTGACATGATGACAGTGAGATAGTGTGGTCCTTATAAATCCTGCATCAATGGTCAGGATAAAACAGTCTTTCCCATGAGAGTGAGTGGAAAGTCCTTTCAAACTGAAAGTCCCTCATCTGGCATGCTCAAGACATCTGCATTCTAAACAAAAGTTGTCTTTCAAAATCTTCCCTAGTGGAATTCAAATGATACAAAACCGACAAGATCATCGTGCATAAATCACATCTTGATTTACAAATTTACAGCATATACAATCATTACACAGGTCTGCATATTGTACAAATAGCAAGCATACTCATAGAAATTAGAGATATCGCCAAAAAGCATATCCCCATTCCTGTTGCCGGAGCTTTATATTTGAGTACCTACCACTGTCTAGGTACCCCCTCTTATTGACACTCAGCTTGTGCTAGTTGTCCCCAAAATATTGATACTTGTGACTCACCAGGTATCCCTTTCACCTTCGAGTACTTACCGCTGCCTAGGTACTCCTTCTTATCGATGCTCAACTTATTTGAATTATTGATATCTGCAGTTGCCCAAGCATCCCCCTGTTTTCAAATGTTTGACACTACTCAAGTACCCCCCCCTTTTGTTGACACTCAACCTATTCATGTTGTCATTAAAATTTAGATGCTTGTGACTGTCCAAGTATCCTCTCATCATTAAGTATCGACCGCTGTTCGAATAGCCCATTTCTGTGACACTTGACCTGCCAGAGTTGTCCTCAAAATCATGTCATTAAATGCTAGCAACCACTCAAGCATTCCTCCACATCATGCTCCTGCACTTGGACCAGTTGAGTGGTCCCTGATCATATTGTTAAATATTTGTTCATCCAAATATTCCTCTACTTTGTACACCTGCGTACCCACGGACATCCAGGTAAGCCTCGTGTTGCATCTAAAATTGCCAGAAGGCAGCAACCTTCATGACCATCTCAGGTACGTCCTCAGGTATTCCCAATTTCCAAAAGGCGGGAGGCCTTCATGAACATCTCAGGTACGTCCTCGATGTTCCCAAGTTCCAGGAGGCGGGAGGCCTTCATGAACATCTCAGGTACGTCCTCAGGTATTCCCAATTTCCAGAAGGCGGGAGGCCTTCACGAACACCCAAGGTACGTCCTCAGGTATTCCCAATTTCCAGAAGGCGGGCGACCTTCACGAACACCCAAGGTACATCCTCAGGTATTCCCAAATTCCAAAAGGCGGGAGGCCTTCATGAACATCTCAGGTACGTCCTCGATGTTCCCAAATTCCAGGAGGCGGGAGGCCTTCATGAACATCTCAGGTACGTCCTCGATGTTCCCAAATTCCAGGAGGCGGGAGGCCTTCATGAACATCCTAGGTACGTCCTCGATGTTCCCAAATTCCAGGAGGCGGGAGGCCTTCATGAACATCTCAGGTACATCCTCGATGTTCCCAAATTCCAAGAGGCGAGAGACCTTCATGAATATCCAAGGTACGTCCTCGATATTCCTAATTACCAGGAGGTGAGAAACCTTCACGAATATGCGAGGCATGTCCTCGATATCCCCAACTACCAAGAGGTGAGAGACCTTCATAAATATCCAAGGTACATCATCGATATTCCCCAATTACCAGGAGGTGAGAGACCTTCATGAATATCCAAGGTACGTCCTCGATATTCCCAATTCCCAAGAGGTAAGAAACTTTCACGAATATTCGAGGTACATCCTCAATATTCCCAATTCCCAAGAGGTAATAAGCTTCCACGAATATCTCAAGTACGTCCTCGATATTCCTATTTCTAGGAAATGAGAAACCTTCACAAGTTACCCAAGGCATGTCCTCGATATTTCCAATTATCAAATACCCCTTCGATACTTGTGAATGTCCAAGTATCTCGAAAAATTCGTACCTGCGATCATCCAAGTACCCCTCAATGCTTATAAACAACCAAATCCCAATTCATGTAGAGGGCCAAATATCCATCAGATTAGTACTTGTGAATATCCATGTACTCTTTAATGTGTTTGTGAATGTCCAGATATCTTCCCAATCAGATGCCCTGAGAAAGGTCGGCGCATCCCCCGAGAAAGGTCGGGCTTCAACCGGTGTCCTTGACAGAAGTCAAACACCCCTCAAGTCAGATGCCTTGAGAAAGGTCGGCGCATCCCCCGAGAAAGGTCGGGTTTCAACCGGTGTCCTTGACAGAAGTCAAACACCCCTCAAGTCAGATGCCCTGAGAAAGGTCGGCGCGTCTCCTGAGAATGGTCAGGTTTCAACTGGTGTCCCTGACGAAAGTCAAACACCCCCCAAAACAGATGCCCTGAGAAAGGTCGGCGCATCTCCTAAGAATGGTCAGGTATCAACTGGTGTTCTCGATACAAATCAGACACCCCCAAATGAGATGCCCTGAGAAAGGTCGGTGCATCTCCCGTCAAGGCGATCGAAGAATGGTTCGGGTCCGAGACACCCCTCTGATTGCTCCAACAGCGACCGAAGAATGGTTTGGGTCCCGGAGAAGTAATTCCCGTCACGGCGACCGAAGAATGGTTCGGGTCCGAGACACCCTCCGATTGCTCCAATAGGCGACCGAAGAATGGTTCGGTCCTGGAGAAGTAATTTCCCGTCACGAGACGAAGAACCCGGGTCCGAGACAACCCTCTCGATTGCTCCAACAAGCGACTGAAGAATGGTTCGGGTCCTGGAGAAGTAATTCCCGTCACGGCGACCGAAGAATGGTTCGGGTCCGAGACACCCCTCTGATTGCTCCAGCAGGGGATCGAAGAATGGTTCGGGTCCTGAAGAAGTAATCTCCCGTCAAGGCGATCGAAGAAAGGTTCGGGTCCTAGACAAATTATCTATTGTTTTAACAGGTGACCGAAGAATGATTCGAGTCCTGGAAAAGCAACCTCCTCATATCACCAGGTAAGATGACACCTTGATACTTGCCAAAAACCCGGGGTTCATACCCTATCTCACTCATTCCCGGTAAGTAACTCCAGGTATCTTCTTATCTGTCTTAGTATAATGTTATATTCCTCTTTTTGCATAGGATAGTATGCATTAAATAAGATATAATCTGCTGCCAATGCTGGGTAAAAAATTAGGCATCAGTTTGTCTTTGAATGCAACCTCTGCGAGCTCACCTTCAAAGAGGAGCAACTGTTGACTCCTAATTTTTGGTTTTTATTTTTGAGTTTTTAATTATTTTTTATTAATGTTTTTCTTTTTATTTTATTTTATTTTGATAAAAACCAAAAAAAAAAAACTGAAAAAACGACCGAAAACGAAGAAATGGAAAAAAACGAAAAAAGAAAAAAATGAAAAAAGCCGGCCCAACGGCCTGAAGGCCTTCGGCTCCAAAACCCGCGGGTCAACCCGCACCCGCACCTGCACCCGCGTGACCCGCCTTCCTCGCTCGAAATCGCGTGCGAGGCACGCACCTGAGGCGCCGTGCAAATCAGGACGACGACGCGGCGTACGGCGAGCACAGGGGAGATGCAGGTGAACAGCAACACCGAGGGGACGTGGCCGGATAAGGCTGATGGCGGATGGGACGCCGGTTCGACCGGTGGAAGCCGCGGCACCCACCCCGGCCGAACCCTCGTCGACTGGCCATCCCTCGGTTATAAATAGCCCCTCCCGACGTCGATCAGGACACACAGCAGCACGGCAAGAGAGAGAGAGAGACTCACGATCCTTGGAGCCCCGCTGAGAGACTTCAGTGGGGAGCCAAGGATCTGCGGTCCTCGATCCTCATTTTGCCGGAGTTGCAGAGAGAGAGAGAGAGAGAGAGAGAGAGAGAGAGAGAGAGAGGGAGAAAGAGAGAAAGGAGGGGCCGAAGCCCACGGTCGCCGCAGCAGGGCCGCCATGCAGGTAACCGCCGAAATTGTCACCGTCGCCATCTTTCTCCCCCTAGCCCAGTCGTTGCAATCATGGCCGCCGCAACCGTCTCCGTCGCCGTCGTCGCTGCCCCCCCTCGCTGCCCCAAATCGGAACCCTAGGGTTCCTGGTTTTCCGAGTCGCGATCCCGGGTAACCGGGTCGGACCCGGGCCAGGAACCGGTAGGGTTCCGCGAGTAATGGGTGTATTGGAGGTCGGGTTGGGTCGTCGGGTCACGGAGCGGGTCGGACCACCACGGCGTCGTTTTGTAAGGAGAGTTAAGAGTCGAGAGTCGGGTCGTCGTCGGGTCAGACCGGGTCGGTGTCCGTGAAAACGGCGTCGTTCCACGCGGTGTAAAGAGCCGAGTCGGGCACTGTAAAACGGCGTCATTTTGGGGAGCCCGGTCGGATACGGCGTCGTTTCACGCTGAATGGGAGATGGGTCGTCCGAACGGGTCGTCGGGCCGAGTCGGGCATCCACACCCAAAGACGACGCCGTTTTGGCTCCTCGCCCCAAAACGCGGGCCTCGGCCGCGTTTCGTGCTTGGCCCGGTCGGATCCGACCCGGTCGTTTTTTTTAATATTTTTATTTTCAAAAAATCGAAAAAATAATACTTTATTTCCAAAATCATTTTAAATTTCAAAAAAATCAAAAAATGTTTATTTTCAAAAAATTCAAAAATAAAAAATAAAAATAGTTTATTCCCGAAATATATTTAAAATAATATTGTATTTTCCCAAAAAAATCCAAAAATCCAAAAATATTTTATATTTTCCAAAAATCCAAAAATATCAAAAAATCCCAAAAAATGCCAAAATTCACAAAATGGCTCAAATTTTCATAAAATACCCAAAAGACTTGTATTTTTTTTTCCAAAAATACCCCAAAAAATCCAAAAATCCCTTTTATGTCCAAAAATGAGGAAAATACCTAAAATTGTGATTTTTCCCAAAATGCATGGAAAATCCCCAAATATCCAAAAAAACCTTAGAGTTTAAACAAGATTAGGTACCGAAAGGGCATTAGTGATTAACTAGTGTAATCAAGTCCCTAATCCTAATTTCTCTGGTTACGCAGAAGCAAGTATTTCTCCTAGTACTTCGTTCGGGTTTCTAATCAACCCGCCCCAAATTGATTAGTGGCGACTCCATTTTAAAAATTGATTTCAAAACTAAAAATTTTAAAGTCGTGAATTGGCGGACTTGGGAGAGTCCAGGCTTTAATTAAGTCCAGCCGAGCCATTAGCCTCTTTAGGCGCTCGTACCCGATCCGGCCGAGCGCCCCCGAAAAAAAAAAGGGGTCGCGACAGGTGTAAACAATTATATTTTCACACTTTCTCCAGTCTCCCAATATATTCATCACCTTCATTTTCTCTTCTTCAATTATTGATACAATCCCCTGCTTTGTCCACTCTCTCCCTACCTAAACCATCCTTTTCTTTTTCCATATTGTGAGTGAGTGAAGACGATAAAAATGCATAACTATGTGGTATTGGTAAAAAAATACTTTCCTAAGTTTTTCAGTTTAAATTACATAAATGCGATTAAATGTACACAACATTAAAGAACGATGGAACTAACATTTTTTCATTTTTAGTAATGGAGTTTTAAATGGAGTAATTGAAAAATATTTGCATGTTAAAATAGGATGTGGCCATGGAAAAAGGCAGAAATTTTTCTTAAAAAAAGAAAGGAGGGAGGAGGGCACATACAAATTGACTACACCTTCACCAAATTATGTGAGGAACTGATGAAGAGAAAGCTGCAAGTTAGTGGGGATATTGGAAGACTAGATCTCGCGACCTACCCCTTGGTAGCGAGAATAGGAACTGCAAGTGCGATGTGGTATTCAAATTGACGCTGTAAGAATTTTCTAATGAAAAGTCATCACTAACTATTGGGGTCGGCTAGAAATAAAATGAGATATAAGAGTGCACCTCATTTCCTATGGAACCAAAGAATGTAGGGTCAGGGAGTTGATTATACTAACTAAACAATTAGTGTCCTTTCGGTATCTAATCTTGCTCAATTCAAGATTTTTTTTTTTGGCAGTCTAGATTAATTTTAAGCTTATCTTTTTTTTTTTTATCGGTCCTACTCTACTCCTATTCTAACTCTCACTCTCAGACTTTTACATTGTCTCCTTGCAGGGCGTGGGAGTCGAAACCCACACTTGAAACTTAATTCATCCTCACCCCAACCCCCTAAGAAAGTGGGGATTGGAACCCCCCACTTCTCCCTTTTATGTTGAAAGGGTGGCTATTGAGGCAAACCCCAGTGGTTAATTTTAAGCTTATCCACTAATATATGAGGTGATCATTCAAGTGCACAATCATTAATGAAACACCCAATGATCAAAGCAATTAATAAATTGCAAGGAAATGGAACGGTACTTATTTTAAAGTAATGTAAGCATGTACAAGGTTAATAAGAAGAAACACATATTCAACTTATGTATGGTTTCTAATTAGCACACAATTTCAACCAACTATTTGTGGGTTTTTTCTTGTTTAATGAAAACTATGCTTTATACAATTTGAGCTTACTCTAAATGCAATGACGTATAGAAGTGATGATATTCGACTACGTGTCCTAATTCTAAGGATAGGAAATAATCAATATGCATTTTATCCTAGCATGATATGCGTTCTAATTTCATGACCCTAACATACAATCACTAAATGGCATGCGAACGATAACATGACATGTGGTGACATGGACAATGACAGGGTATATGACGTGGCATTAATGACGCAGCATGATGGTAGACAAGATGACGCAGCATAAGGTCGTGGCACAATGGCGTGGCATAATGATGATGTAGCTAAAAGCTATATGACATGCCATGACATGACATAGTAAGTAAAGATGAAATAAAAACTATATAACATTGGTGTATTTTTTTATATTAAAATTTGTAATTTAAGAAGACCTTAATTTGAACATGCAATTTGAACTAAAAAAGAATGAATCTAATCCATTCTAAGACGATTTTTCGTTTTTGGTATTTTCAGAGTCCGAATTAAAGATGAGATCTCACTTAATCCACACTCGCAATTCATGGAAATTTCATATTAAAAGATTGTGATGATCTAAAAAATAACCCATTGTCTCACCGATAAATTAAAGGTTATCACAATCTTTAGGCACAATAGCTATCCTATATTAAGTCAAAGTAATTAAAAAAAATGATCAGAAATCTTTATGAATCAAATTAATAATTAAATTGACTATTATCAACAATGCCTTAACTGGATGATGCATAAAGTCTCAAATATTGTAATTAGATTACGAAATCAATCCGAAATTAGCGATTAAATTTTCAAATCAAACCAGACGAAATCGTTAACTAATTTGAGAATTCGTGGCATGGCAGGAGCTATCCCCAACCAGAGGCAACAGCAAGTCTTGCAGAGGTCCAAGTGGCAGTGTGTAGGAGCAACGCCACCGTGAACCTGCAAAACACAGAATTGATTCGGCTCAAGTGTGCTTGTTGCCCTCCCCTTCTCTTTTTCTCGTATCTTTCTCCTCGGAAGTCATGGGGTTGGACTCCAACTCGACTGAAGAAAACCGGCAACGAGAAAGATCCAGTTGTGGCGGCTAGGCAAGGACGATCTCGCACGTCGGGGTTCGCCGCGTGATGTGGAGGCTTGCGGCACGTTAGATATCCACCGAGATCACTGATAATTCGCGGACGATCCGCAAAACACAAAGGAAAACGGGGCAAGCTCGAGGTGCTGGTGCAGCAGCGTCGCCTCACGTTGGCACGTCTCGGTATGTGTATCGTGTTGCTGCTCGACTCTCGGCCACGGTGGTGGTGGTGTTTGTTCGAGGCGATGCTTGACAAGGTGCAACGCCGGGGTAACTATCGATGAAACGCGACCATAGTGGTGGTGGAATACGGGCGGCTGGCTCACTTGGTGCAGCAGCGAGGTGCCAACGTCAGGGTCTCGGAGAGGAAGCGATATCGATCTGATTGAGGTGATGACCGTAGGCATGCTTGCTTGCAAAACTGGCGTCCGCCTTAAGTGGTGGATGAAAAATGAGTTGGAGCAGGGGTGAGTCACGGCGAGGTTGCTGGATAAGCTTGACAACAGCTTGTTGCTGCGGCGGCTCTGGCGTCGAGCCTTGTGGAGACGCCTTGGAGATCTGAGGCGCGTCAAGGTCCAGACCTGCGTCGGAAAACCTGAAGCTCGCCATCGTTGAGAGCGCTGCCGGAGATCACTGCATATGCTGGCGGAGCGTCAGTGCCCCAGGGGGGTGGGGGCGGGGCAGAGCTCACGGTTGTGCAAGCACGAGGACCGCACAGTGGCGGAAACAGTCCTGAAGAAGATGAAGGAATACCGCTTCTTCTCTGGCTTCTTTTCTCTGTTCTCCTTTCTTCATCTCTCTCTCTCTTGAGCACCCTCTTTCACTCTCTAGCTTCCCCGTTGCTCTTTCGGATTCCCGCTGTAGCTCTCTTCCGTCCAGCAGCTCACTTTCCGAGCTCCCTCCCTCCCTCCCCCCTCTCTCTCTCTCTCTCTCTCTCTCTTCCCTCTGTGTATTCCTCAGAACAATGCCCGGAACTCTCAGGTTCAAGGGCCAGAGCAGCCCCAAAGAAGAAGAAGAACCAGACCCCTTTCTTCCCTCCTCCAATTTCTCTCTCTCCCTCGAGTCTCTTTCCTCTTTCTCAACCTCTCTGAAAGCCCCTCTCTCTCTCTCTCTCTCTCCTCGCTCGGATCTCTCTTTCTTCTTCCCTCCCGAAGAAGAGAGAGAGAGAGATCCCTGCTCTGCTTCCCTGTTTGTGTTCCTCCTCTCCGTTCCGTCCTTCGCTGCGTTCGTTGTCGAGGAATCGTCCAAGGGAGAGAAGGGGGCGAGAAGAAGAGAGCCGGGCCAAGGGAAAAGGGAAGAAGAAATGGGCCAGGCTGGCCCAGGCGGGGAAAAAGGAAAGGGAAAAGAAGGAGGGGCCGGGCCAAGGGTGGCCCTAGCCCAGCCCGCTGCATGTGTTCTAATTTTAATTATTTTTTAAAAAGTTTTAATAATTTTTAATTTTTTTAAAATAGTAATTTTCCGAAAACTTTAATAATTAATTCTAGAAATGAAAATGTTTCTAATTTCTATAAGTGATGCAATTTAATGAAAATTATTTTTTGTTTAGGGATTAAAAATTAATTCCTAATTTAGTACACGACTAAGTCTAAAATAAAAAGGCTAAAATTTAGGTGTCAACAGTGGAGAAAGTGATTTACAATTTGCTAATGTGAGTTAATTTTAATATCGAACTTTTTATGGACTATTTTATAACTGCAAATTATCGTTTGTATTTCAAATTAAAAATAATCGATATGATTTAAAGATTTGCTTATGAAGAGATCAAATTGACATATCTTATTTTAAATTCAGTTTTTGATATTTATGTTGTCTTACAAACTAATTTCAACTTGACTATTATAAGCACACATGTTACTGAATAATTAAATTACAACAAATTCAATGCAAATACCACAATATATACTTTAGTATTATATTATTAAAGTCATGTATATTTTAATATAATTCGTTCATATATTCTTAATGTGGATACTGAAAGAGATTGGAAACATTGAATTAAAATTCAAATTATTCAAGATAGGAATTGCAATATATTTGCTCTGAAGGAAAACGAGTTTCTTATTAAAATGGTATGTATAGTTTTTTATATTAAAGAAAAAATTTTTAAGTGTTTAGCCAATTTAAGTTATAATTCCATGCATCTTTTTTTTCGGTACAATTATCATTCGCTTGTATAATATGTATGGTCTTCCTATGGGATTTTATTCGCAGAAGCTTGGAAATCAAACTAGCTATTTTATGGAAAGATTTAAATATTAAAACATCAAAATCAAGATGGCAGTGTATCTTGCCAGACTCAACAAAGGAATATTCATTTAAGATAAAGAAAATAAGTAACAAGATTTGTGAAACAATTTGTTGAAAGAAACCAAATTCCCGAAGATGGTCTTTCCGTATTGTTGAAGAGAAAAAGGGGGAGAAGAAATGAGTTGAGAAGGAAATGGCGATGGATGAGAATAAATAGTTACGAGAAAGCTATTTGATTGGATAGACGACGGAGATACTTTAGATAATAGTGAAAAAGCTATTTGATTGGTCAAAAGTGAGTTATTTTCAACAATTAGAAAATGTTAAAAACGACTTCTTATCGTAAATACATTGGCATTTTTCTAAAGCGGTAGACTGATTGGACAGTGTAAATGATGACAAATTTCAATAAGCTAATTAATGAAGGGTGACAATTGAGCATTTTAAAGTAATTCAAGATCAACATTGCACATTAAAGAGAGGTTGAGGGACCTAGTCCCATTAATTGTAAATTCAAGGATAATATTAGACGCGGAACAAAAATTTGGGGACTATTACCATTATTTTCCCCTTGAAAAAAATTATCTTGTCAGAAGATAACATCATAGTCTCGCCCCCAACTGATACTATGGTCCAACAATAGCGGGTCGCTACTTGTTTACCCTTTCTTTTTGTTCTTCGTCTTGTTTTGGTATAGAACTCTTAATTTGAAGTGTAGCTTGTGCTTATAGAAACTTTGCCTAGGGAAAGAGCATACGTACATGGAAACATAAATAAGAAAAAATGTGCTGGGCAAAAAATATTTGAAATTTTTCGTTTATTTAGGAAAATAGACCCAAACTTTTTTACAAAGTAAGAAGGGTTAAAGACATATGACATAGATTTGAATAAAATTATCATTTACTTAAATAATATATATGTGCTCTTTATGGATTTTATTTGAAAATGCTAGGAGATTAAACTATCATTTAGATCAACTGTATTTTATAGAATGATTTGAATTTTAAAACCTCAAACCGAGAGAAAAATGTATCTTGCCAAAACCACAAAGGAATAGTTATTCAAAAAAGTAAAAAGGTAGGGTAAGATTTGTGAAAGAAACATAATCGGAAGTAGATTGTGGTAATCCTCATGGATAGGGAAATTGAATCCCCAAGAGTTGTCTTTCCTCACATAAGAAAGGACCCTCCTTGTGTTATGAGGAAAATTGATCATTCAATCAACAATGAAGAAATGGCGAATTGGGAAGAACTCCCACAAGTGATCCTAAAACTCATTGTTCGTCCACAAGCCACGGAAGAATTTTTAGCTATTCGACAGGTGTGCATCTCATGGCGGACCACTGCCGCCAAGGAGATGTACAATGCAAAATCTAAAGCCCCATGGCTCATGATCTATGCGTACAACCGAATAGCTGAGTTCTCCAACCCCTTTACAGGGAGAATTTACCTAGTGCAGTTGCCAGGATCTTATTGCCAGACATTATCTACACCAAGATGGATACTCATGGCAAATGGGTACAGTGAACACCTTGTATCGCCAATCCACTTTCGTGCATTAGCATTGAACTGCCCGCTTTGGAGAAGCTTCAACACGAACTACATCACATCCACATGATCGATTTGTCTTGGAGCCTTTCTTTGTCCAGGTACTTAAATGGGGATGTCACGCCCGAACCTCAGGCTCGCCAACATCCCACCATGGTCAAACTCTTCCAGCTGGGTGAAACATGGCACCTTTCTCCTGACATCGGCTTTTCTCCCCAATCGATTCCCATTTCTGTCTAAACTAAACCTTGACTCAGCTACGATGGCTTGATCCTCGATCACAACTCCAGATCGGGCCTCAACAGGCGTACCAACAACGGCGGTTACGGCCTTAGCAGCAGCAGCACTGACGGCGATGGCAATAATAGTGACTGAAGCGGCGGCCTACTAACCCATTCTGTCTCCCAACATCTCAAGCATCCTCATTAACCCAGCAAACCTTGGATCTTCAGGGGTTACTGCCCCAGCATTGACTGGAGGCAATGCTTCACCACTCGCACTGGCCCCAACTTGCGCTCTACCCAGGGCACCACGGGCACCGACTCTCAACGGCGGCTCACCCCGAAACACGGGGCCTACTACCCTCTACTTAGCGGCCCTCAACACTCGATCACTCAAGCTACAAGCTCAATATAGACACTCGCTTTTAATTCCAACACCACATTAGAATCTGAGTGACCACATTAGAATTTGAGTGACCACACAAGTAAGCTACCAAGCAACTATCAATCACATGCATAAGAATATTAAAAGCTTTTCCTACTAACTATCTCGTGACTCATCGTACCTTATCACTCCATACATAGACCATGCTGTGATACCACTTAAATGGGGATGTCACGCCCCGAACCTCGGGCTTGCTAACATCCCACCATGGTCAAACAAATGCGACGTTCCCAGGTTAAGTCGTCGACCCAAACAGTTCTTTAATGCACATGCGGAAACGTATTACAAAAACCCCAGACCATAAAATACGGGATAGAAAAGCAGGAAGCAAATTCACATCATTACACTTTCATAAAACAAGGAAATTTACAACAAAGATTTATGGCCAAAAGTCTACAAAAGACCGGCCCTTAAACAGGAACCATCTTACGACCTACAAGTCGAACACAAATTCCAATCTTTCAAACTTCACCTTTGCAACTCCACCAGGCCAACCAAGAAAATTGGCCGCTCCATCCACACAGGACCTGAAAATGTTGGCCCACAACGGGGTGAGACATTGTCTCAACAAGTTCAACCCCCTAAACCTCTATTAGAAAGAAAATACATCCTAGAGTGGCCTAGCCACAACATCAAGAGAACTTACCTCATCTTAGTCCTTACATGTAGGTTAGTACAATTCATATAATCAATCACATGCAATTATAAGAACCAAATAATTGTAGCACAATCATTTTATCCAAACAATTCAATCACTCGGATCGTCTTAGCTATCAATCGACTCAGTCGATTACATGTCATTGAGATCATCAAATGGCCATTCTGACTAATCATTCTTGACTCTCAAACACGACCCTAAAGGCAAGTCTAAAATTTAGTGGTAATCACGGCCCCACTCGGCAAATTAGAACTAGTGGCATCACGGCCCACTCGGTACAACCTTCGAAAGGTGGTAGATCCCGGCCCGATGGGCACGACCTTTAAAAGGTGGTAAATCACGGCCCCATGGGCACAACCTCCAAGAGGTGGTCAATCATGGCCCCATGGGCACGACCTCAAAGAGGTGGTCAATCACGGTCACATTCCCATCAGTTTCAACACATAGGATTTTTGCAAAGAATCCCTAATTATCGCAACACACTCAATTCGCCACAACCAATCATCAAATTTAAATTCTAATTACACAAAGAGCCGATCGGCACGAAATTCCGAGCAACCGAGGTGAAAAATAATTTTTCCGTTTTTTATAAATAATATTATTTTAATGATTTCATAATATAATATATTATTTTAATCCCCATAAATTCGAAACAATTAAATAATTCTAAATTAAAATCCAATTATGTCCCATCACAACTTAAATAATCCCCTTTTAACCTTAATTAATCACCATTTAACTTAATCACAAACTCTTAATCCAACTTATAATAAAATATACTAATTTAGCCACCTAAACATGCTTAATTCAAATTAAACACACTTAGGGCATCATTAACACTCTAATTAAGGATTAATGAAATAAACTCACCCAATTAACGAGCTGAATGGACCAAAAC
Organism: Eucalyptus erythrocorys; assembly: GCA_014182555.1. Lineage (NCBI taxonomy): Eukaryota > Viridiplantae > Streptophyta > Magnoliopsida > Myrtales > Myrtaceae > Eucalyptus > Eucalyptus erythrocorys. The sequence goes on along the minus strand of CM024601.1, from coordinate 26,580,600 downwards.
GACGAGGACGACGAGAGGATTGACTTTCTCTAAAGCGGGCCAAGCATCCGGGGTTAGGAAGCCGGTCAAAACGGCCCACAAAGGGGCTGCCATACCCATTTTCTTCTTCTCTATTTGCTATTGTTTGGGGCCGAAAAAGAGGAGATCCAGGGCGGTTTCGGGCGAAGGAACGACGGAAGAGCGGTGGCTGACCAAGCGGTGGCTCACGACAGTGGCTGGTGGAGGGCAACAACGACGGAGTAACGCTGGCTGGGCGAAGCGGGATGGCGTCGACGGCTCATGGGCGAGGCGAGGCGAGGCGCGCGCGCGGGGGCGGGCGCGGGACGACGCAACGCCGACAGGCGTGTGGGCGTGAGGCGACGGCTCCAGCAGCTAGCTCGGCGTTCCCCCCTTGCTGCTGGTGCTTGAAGAAAACCAAGAAGAAGGACATGGAGGAGGAAGCATCGACGGGAAGGAGGGGAGGAAGAAGAAGACCCACTTTTCCTCCCATTCTCTCTCTCTTTCCCTCTCTGTTTGGCCCCACAACCATGGCCCACCATGACCTAGGATGACCTCACAATCCACTCACCCAATCCTCCATAACTTCTTCCAATGGGTTCATTTTATTTTTCCGCCGGGGCATGAAACTTTGTACATTAATTTCTTTAATTCAAATCAATTCTCTTCCAATTGAGTCCAATTGAAATCCATAAAATTAATCCAATGCCACCACACTTTAATTCACACTCTCACTTGTCCTTAGAACCTTCTTGAGTCTCAATTGCTCGATCAAAGGCGGGCCTACTAATTTCTCCAGCCAAATTAGCCATTCTCTGATTTAATTCATTGAAAAACTCTGATTGCATGAAAAATCTTCCGAGGATGAGTCAATGATCCTAAAATGATTTGTGACATACCATAACTTCCAATTTCTGGATTCAATCTCAATTTTCGCGGTTAAATTCAATCTGGTGCGATTTCAGCGTGCCTAATCCACTGAGTAGCTTTCAGGGAAATTTTCTTGCATCCGACCCGAGGGTAATCAGTCCCTAAGTCTGACACATCAAAATCCCTTAATTGTTTCACCCAAATAGACCAGTTCCCTCGTGAGTGGCCGACTCAGAGAGACGAACTACATGCATAGATGAATTGCCCGACTCAATTAACTGAAAATAAAATTAAGGAAAATCGGGATGTCATAACTCAGTCGTGAATTCTTATGCCGCATCACTAGGGCTTGGGTTTGCTTTTCTTAGATCAGGAGAAGATGCACAGACGATAGTGATTCATGTGATGCCTATGCATTGGTGTACCGTCCTTTAACTGATTTGTTACCACAGGCTATTTGTGGCCTTGGAATCGGAGAGTCAAATAATGATTCTTAACTTGAAAAGGAGTCGCATGGAATCGAGATTAGTTCTAAGGACTGAATTTTTTATGATGATGGGAATGCTCTTCTCATTGAATGTTCTGGCTCATTACTAGTGGCTTGGGTGATACACAACGAAAAGTATGATGGACATGTGGAAAAGATTCGAGTTTTCAAAGTTGATACGGAGAAGGGATGTCTTTTTTTTTTTTTTATTAGTCATACTCTATTCCTACTCTAACTTTCATTCTCAACTTTTGCCTTACCTCTTTGAAGGGCATGGGAGTCGAAACACAACCCTAAAACTAAATTGTCCTCATCCCAACCCCTCCCAACTCCTGAGAAGGAAAGGATTCTTACCCCCCACCTCCCTCACCTCGCCCTTCCATGTTGGAAGGATGGCTATTAGAGCAAACCCCAGTGGTTGGATAAGGATGTGACATCCAGAATTTTCGGTATTGTTTTCAATTGAATTAATCAAGCCATTTTTGTGCTATTGGAGTCGGGGATTAAAATTGAATGCAAAATTGAGATGCAAGATAGGTGATTGGGTGAGGAAAATTATCAATTTGATAATTGATATATCAATTGAAATCTTGGAGGCCAATTGTAAATGAATCAAGAGAGAATTGAAGAGCAATTGGAGCCTATTTGCTAAGGAATTCGTATGCCCCACCAATTGTGATATTTTGGACCAATTCAACTCTCTAGAAGGGGTATATTAGACTGAAAATAAGCTGGTGGGAGACAGTTGTGGTGGTGGATCAAGATGAGAGGACAAAAAAGATATTTATGTGGAAATTGAAGGCCAAGGGACCCCCACTTCTCCCTCATCCTTTCCCTCAAGCTGCCATGGACAGTTCTCTCTCTCCCTTCCCATTTCGTGCGATGCCACAGCCGAAGCAAACCCTGGCCGCAGCTCCATCTTTTCTTCCAACTTCATTGCCTTCATCCGCGTGGTCTTCGGTAGCAGCAACATCCGTGGCTTCACCCCTTTCGGCCTCTCCACGCATCCACGGACACCACCAAATGAATTGGCCAGCAGTGAGCTTGAGTAAGCCCACGCTCCCACCGAGTTTGGTCGGCCACTCATGCGTCCAAGTCTGCAGCCTCCCTCGGTCAACCAAAGGAACAACTCTCCAGCAAAGTTGACCCTCTTCAACGCTCTCTCTGCCTCATGTCCCTGTGTCAGTCAGCTTCGCCTATGCCTCTCTCCTCCCACGTGCCCACCGAGCGAGCTTCAAGTCTCCACCCCCTGCATCCCTCAGCTCCACTTCGGTTGGTCTTCAACAGTCAACAAACCAACGTTGATTTCGTGTTTCGCCCAGCAACAGCAGCGAGCTGCTTCTTTGTACATTCCGTTGGACTGGACAACTCCAGCAACTCCATTAAGTCCAATTCAGCAACAGCTCAGCCCACGAGCCTAAGAAATCAGCGGCAGCTCTTTGCTGCTTCCTCACATGGCCCAAGACCAGCATCTCCATGAGTCTCAAGCCCAGCCCAAAGAAAATTCAATCCACAAGATAGCAATAGTTCAGCCCAGTCCATGAGTGTCTTCAACAGTCCATTTGAAGTCCTGCAGCCCAAGAAGCCCAATTCAGTTTTGTTTTCAGCAAGCCCAAGCCTAGAGTTCCTGTGGGCTTGTAAAGTTCTCGGCCCGGCCCAAGTTTGGTCGCTATTACGTTGTCGTCGTAGTGTCCCGATCTTCACTTTGTGCAAGTGAGTTTTACTCACTAATGCTTTCTTAGTAGACTAATTATGCCTAAGGGTTAAGTAGATTTAATTAATTGCAATTAGGTTGATAGATTAGATTAAAATAATTAAATTAGAGACTTCTTAATGCATGTCAGTTAAATTGATTGTGCATTTAGCAAGTAGACATGTCCTATTATTTATTAACTGCATCTCGAGACTTTTCCCGATCCGTTTCGAGCTCCAATTAGGCAATACGAGCCTAAATTGGATTTATTATAATTATTTATTAATTATTTATTAATTTTTGATATTTATTTATTTTTCCAGAAATTCACCCAGGATGGCCGGTGACCGGAATTTTGTGCTGATCGTCGTGGTGCAGTCCATTTATTTATTTGAGTTCTACATTGCGTGGAATTGAATTGATTGTGCAATTTTAGGGATTTATCACAAATTGAATGAAATTGAATGATTGATTGGTTGATGGTCGAGTGTTACTATTTAGCATAATGATGCTGTAATGAACTGTAAAGTAGAGGGAACTGTGAAAGTGAATTGGGGAAATTCTCAGCTGAAACCAATCAAGAACGATGCAATGAGACATAGTGGTTTGGTGATTAGAGGATATCACTGGTGAAAACGATGCCTTAAAGAACGCACGAGTGCTGTCTATTACATATAGCAGTATGAACATACGTGGTTTGGTGATGGAGGGTATTATTGGTGAAAACGGCGCCCTTAAAGAACGCACGAGTGCTGTCTATTATACACGTCACCTTGGCGGAAATAGTGCTCGAGGGCATTAATGAAGCTCTGTGACTAAGTGTACTGCTGGAGGTGTTATGATGGGAAGTGAAGTGACCCAAAGATGGTTTGACTGACATGCAAATCGACTAGGTTGATTGATCAATGAGTTGATCAAGTGGTTATAAATTGATTGATTGTTTAAATGCAATATATGAGGCATATGTGCATAACCTTAAATTGTAGGTTGGAACTGATGCCAAAGTAAGTCTTTTGACTCGTGTTGTACTAGGCAACCTGGTGGTGTATTGGTTTCCTAACCGACTTTTAGGGGGTAGAACTCGCTGAGACATAGTCTCATTAGTTGTTGTAAAACCAATTTCAGGCCCTTAGATGGCAACACCAGGACCTCCACCTAAGCAGTTCGGTGTTGCCAAGAGTATCACTGAGCGGGCCACCCACTTTCATATCCATCCTGACCTCGAAGGACTAGAATACGTATTGATTGAATTAACTGTCTTAGTTGATGTGGGCGAGGACGATCTGAGGCCTCATGAGTACCGATCCTGGTATCGCTACTATCCTAATGGAAGATGGGTTGGTTCCATACTAGAAGAGGAAGTACCATTCATCGTCGTAGAGGAAGCCTTTGGGGCAGGGACTGCTGATCCTTATGGCGGTGGTATGGTTGATGCTATTGATCCCGCATTAGCAAGTGAGCTTACTTCTCCAGTGTACTCTGAGGGTGGTGCCAACTGGAGCGAAGAAGAACCTGAGATTCTAGAGCAAGAGGTAGAAGGACTAGAAGAAGATGAAGACTGGGAAGTGGACAAAGAGTGGGGGGTGGATGAGGAGGTGCCTGTTAAGGTGGAACTAGTGGAAGAGGAGCCTGTAGATGAAGAGCTCGACGAGGATGAGCCAAGCGAGTAAGAGCTTGAGGAGGATTAGGATGATCCTGATCATGACCCCGATGAAGATTGAGAGTTTATCCTCTTTTTGTGAAACCCTGTCTAGGTGTAGATGAGTGAGACCTTGAGGGTGTAAATAGTTGTGAAGTACTTGGCTTTTGCTGTGTATAAAAGTTTGGGTTATGCGTTTTCCACGTGAAAAGTTTGGCCTTGTTTTTCTATCCCATTATTTTTTTTGTATGTGAATTTATAACTGTTTCCGCATGTGCTTAATAAATGAAAGGGTCGGTGATACATAGTCTTGAGATATCGCATTTTAAAATCGACCAAGTAGAAGGATGTGTGCATGTCTGAGGATCGGGGCGTGACAAATGAAACTTAGGAAGAGGTCTAAAGCAGGGGAATGGATCTCTCTTCTTGGATGGCAATTCTTCGCTCTCAGAGGAGTTCAATACCGAGTCTTGCCTTCCTAGGCTCGAGCCAAACCGCGTCTACTGCTCCGATTATGAAGAAGGTAAGATGAAGTGTCTACTGTGCGGATTACGAAGAAGGTAAGATGAAGTGTTACAGCATGGACGACAGAAAATTCGTGACATGCCTCGATGCAACTGGCAGTTGTCACTTTGATCCAACCCGCAATTGTCTCTTGGATCCAACTAGCAGAAGTCATATCTATGAAGCCGAATGGTTCCAACCTGATTTTTGAACCTAACGTTTGAGTTTTTCTTTTATCTCAATATGAAGATTTTGATATCAAACCTGGGTCCACTGGAATGGCCCATCTCCACCCTTGATCGTAAGGGTCCCACACGTGTGAGCCACGGGATCAACGATCAATACAAAAACTTCCTCATTTACCGTTTTCGTTAATAGGACATATGTCAGTTGTTGGTATTAGCTTAGATTTTAGCTTTTGATTGAATAATTTTTTGGCACGACATGGATTTGGATTTTTTTAGCGGGAGATTACGGATATACATTTCAAAATTAAAGACGTGCGCAATTGAAAATGTGAGATTAGTTAGGTTATCGTCTAGAGATATTAAATTTTAATTATAAAATTGATATCTTACATTCTCTTTACTTTCATATAGTGAGATGATATGAGGGTACTTTGGTCATTGAAAACTGGTTACATATAGTAGAGAGACATAGACAACAACAGATCAAGAGAACTTGGAAACCGGCTGGAAAAATTCCAACGCTTATCTAATTTTTCTAATTAATTGTAGAAGAAAAATATAAACTATTCTTTGAACATAGGTAATTGGACTACATGGAAAGATAGTTCGAAACCTTGGATATCTAACTAATGTTTGATTGACTTAAATCTTCATTTGAAATAAAAAAAAGGAAACAACTAAAAGTGCCTAATAACCTTTTCAAATCATAGTGATAAAAAAGCCAAATTAATTTTCGCTCATGTTCTCATCTCGCATGGGAATCATTTGCTTAATAGTCAAATAAATGCCATAAATAGATTACCAGGTTCAAATTCAATTCCCAACAAACCAATTGAAATTTGGGATTGTCATCCGTAATATTGTTGGAAGTTGCTAAACAGAACATAGAAATGGGAAATAGATGCACTCTCCGAGTATTTAGCACGAACAATTGAACCGACCGGAGTGGCACCAGTAAACTTGCACTTATGCCCCTTACTGTGCCAGGACATTGAGGGTACAGATGTGACACCCCTGAACCCAATGGGATTGCCACAGTCAATCATTCTCTTATAACTAAGCCAATAAATACTTGGGCATTTATATATATATATCGGTCCCAGCGCAGTTTAAATATTTGTGGAAGCGTAATCTTTTCAACTCTCCCTCCACACAAACATAAGACAAATGCACACCAGCTAGACATCAAGGAAAGAAAACCAAACCATTTTATTTACATATTTACAGGATGGGTTGATCTCGGGGTAGGTACATACAAAAGTAAGCCATCGCACATCTAGTGTGGCTTATACTCAAAAAGGGACACCTCTACCCCCTTCTCACTGATCCCAAAAGAGTGACCCATCCCTCCTTGGTGTCGGTTGTGTCCAAAAAAGTCTATCAGCTCCCCTGCCTATCCCTCACGCAGCAGCTACACCCACCCTGGCGCATTAGGTGGTGGAGGTGGTAACATCCCCCGCATTATCCCATCCCGGCGCACATGGATGGAAATAAACTCCTGGACAACTGGGCCATCAGGTAGGCCCACCTCATAAGATACTATTGCACGAACCCGGAGAAATGTCAGTCCAGGGACGTGGGGACAATCTATCACCATCACCTCTACATCCACGTCAGAAGGGATGCCATAAAAGGTGCCCCGCGTGACAGGAGGAATCGACATCTCTAAGCTGAAATGTTAGTCCCCAAAAGGGGTGAGTACAACCACTCAGCAAATAAATAATCCCCTATGGCTACTCAAGCATCACACAAGACATCACAATTAAAATCCATATACATGAGATTTCGTCATATAAGAATACTTCATCACACACCCACATATATGTCACATTCCGCCATAGGAATTCATTCATTTATGTATTCACATTCAATACCCATGCATACATTTCACTTTATGCATCAATTTAGACTCATGCATACATATCATGCCATGCCCTTTCATGCATATTATCACATGCATATACATCAATCCATGCTCATGGCCTCATATCACCATACATATCATGCCATGCCAATGTATGCATATTAACATATTGCATATCAATCCATGCTCATGGTCTTATATCACCATACATATCATGCCATGCCCATTTATGCATATACATTAATCCATGCTCATGTCCATGCATACAAGCCATCATATGCATATTCACATATACCATGCCGTGTTTTCACAATTTCAATTGACTTTTAATATATCCCCGGCACACACCATCCGGGCTTCCGGTACCCCCACTTCCCGGGCATCTCGTATCCCAACTGGCATCACGAGGAATCCACGGCACACACCATCCGGGCTTCTGGCATTTACACTCCCTGGCCGGGCATCTCGCACCTCAACTAGCATCACGAGGCATTCACGGCACACACCATCCGTGCTTCCGGCATCCCCTACGCTCCGGGCATCTCAACTCCGAGGCCATCCAGATTTACGCACACGGGGCTCTTTGGGCATCCGGCATTTTCACTCCCTAGCCGGGCATCCCGAAAACTCCCGGGGCATTGTCGGCTCACCCCATCCGACAGCCTTCTCATTTATTATGAGATATAATTTATGCATGGCTAAGTTTTACATGGCATACAACGTGATGCACATATCCAATATCATCATGATATGCTAAAAATCATTATTTTTGTACCATAGTAGAACACTTGGGGGCCACATCAATTTTCTAAATTCATGCCATTTAAATTTGCTCATATATTTCCTTTCTTTGAAATTTTTATAAATTCCAACATACATGTTACATGAAAATGCTCAAAATTAAATGCTTAATTGACTTTCAAAAATTTATGAATTTGCACAAATAATGGCCAAAACACATTAACATATTTTCCATAAAGAGTTCAAGTCTCAAAAGTCATTACATAAAAAAAAAAAGGATATGATTTTAACTTTACAGCAGATAAATTCCGAATTCCCCAACTTGCACCGGTTCAGTATTTTCTTCCATTAACTAACTAGATGACCTCTAAAAATTATAAAATTTAACCACAAAGCAGACAAGACATAGAGGCACAACATTCAAGAAGAACTCAAGTCCAAATAGTCACCACATAAAAAGATATACATTAAACAGTCCAACAGCTGATACTCGTGTACACGGTTTGCACCGTTTTTCCATTTCTTTAAAATTAAATATTTAACGAGCTTAAAAAATTATAAAAATTTACCATGTAATAGCCAAGATGCTAAAGTATGTTTTTCATTAAGGCATCCAGGTCAGATTCATTTTAAATAATTAAATATAGCAATTTCAAGCTGCTGCTCCTAACATCGTTGTATTCCAGTTGACACCCGATGATAACATTCACTTTTCCTCAAAATTAAACAACCAATTGGCCTTCAAAATTTATAAAACTTTACCATATGATCCACAAGACTCTAATATAAGTTTCTCATGAAGACACTTAGACCAATTTCATTATAGACAATTTATTATAACTAAAGAGAACTTCTGCCCATAAAACGACATTCCCAGCGCGTCCTACCTCCGAAAATATTACGTATGACCGACCTATTGTGCTTATTTTCCTCTAAATTTTGGATATGTTCTTGTTTAAAGGGTACTCTCCAACTTTCATTTAGACATCGAAGTGAAAAACCCAAAGAAAAACCCTCTTATACTCATTCGAAGCTACTGATGTGCAGTATTGTTCATCCGATGTTCACGTCCTCAAGAAAACGACTTTTCCTTAGGCTATTCTTGTTCATTTGGTCCCAAATTTGAGTATGTTGTTCCTCTTCATGTTATTTACAGTTTTCATGAAGACATAGAAGCAAGACTCTCAATAGAATTTTAGATACAGCAACCAGGATCACTAAGACTCAACATGCATCACCAGATCTGAACATTTTCTTAGAAAATAAAATTCACCCCACAATTCTTGTCCTTTTTGTCTCAATTTTTAGTATGTTACAATTCAGAATGTGCTCTTCAAATCTCATGAAGAAGTCGAGATCAAATTCTCACTCCAAAACCACATGCAAATCCATACAAGTTTCTGGCGCATGCGGATTCACTTAGAACAGGAAACACCAGCAAGCAAACCCAGTTCAAAATCTCGCTTCCAGCTCATACCATCCACGATTTTCACCACAAATCAACACTAGATTCACAACAAGACATGCAAGAGTAGATAAGGGAATTGATCTCTTGCCTTAGACTAGAAAAATCGTGCAAAGAGGGACGGGCGAACACGGCGGGGGGTACGGCAGCTCTCTCCTCTTCCTCTCCTCCTTCTTCTTTTCTTCTTTCTTTCTCTCACTCTCTCTCTCTTCTATGCCCGTCGAAGCCCCCTCTAGAGCCGGTCCTCTCCCTTTTTATTTCCCCACAATTCCATCATTACTTGTAATGATTTCTTTTAACACTTGTTTTGCATGCAATTTTGCATGCAAAACCGGTCTTCCCTCCCTCCTTTGTCTTGCGTCGGCCGCCCATGGTTTATGGGTTATGGGCCGGTGGCCTTGTGGGCTTGTGGCCGGCCCACTTGGCCCGTCGCAGGCCCACTCAAATCGGCCCTAATTTCTAAATTTAATTTAAATAAATTTTTAATTAATTAATAATAACAATTTCTTGATTAATTAAATCAAGAATTTAAATCAACTCATAACATATACAACCTCAATTCACATAACCAAAGTCTTGTATCATTAATATATATTCCTTACAAACTCATAGCCGAGTCTCGGTACGAGTCATGGGCTATTTTATTGCTAATTAAAATCACAAAATTTTCCTCGCCTATCCATACCTCAAAGGTTCTTAGTTAAAATTTCCGGGATGCCACAACAGATATGTGCATGCTGCACGTAGTCATAATTTTTCTTAGAGTTCTTTTTTAGCATTTTTTTTTTTTTTTACTTGTACCTGGCATTGTAATAAAACCTTGCTTTGCTTGGTAATTACACCGGTGTCGCAATAATTGAGAATGGATCAACTTGGTATTTTATTCACATGCTATGATATGATAAAATTGCATAAGTGCATGAACTTAGGGTCCATCTGAATCAATTTTTATCTTGCACTTTTTTCTAATCTAAATCTTTGTGTTACATGCATTTGACTCTTGTTCTAACTCTAAACATTTGAAATATGCAATAGTTGACATATGTAGATTCACATGTAGACTTTTCATAATTATTGAAACTTGAGTCATATCTTTCAATTTTATCCCAACCCTAATAAAAAGGGTTAGAGAATAAGCCAAACTATTCTTAAGAAGCCCTCCTTTGATTCCATCTAATCAAAGCTCTCTAAGACATCTTAGTCATGTCGGAAGAACCTAGAATTCTATCGCTCATCCCAAGTCATTTCTATATAGAACAACTCTCATGCAGGGTAAAGCAAGGAAGTAAATAATATATATATATATATATATATATATATATATATATATAGTGTAAATATGTTAATACCATCAATCAAATGGGGTAAAAATTTAGAGGAATCCCTTAGCATTTCAAAGAGACTAATTATGCAAGAATATAGAGGAAGAAAGCCTCCATACAATAGCCAATAAAACTTTTGCCTAGGAAGGCTTACGTTATTGGTAGAGTGATGCTTTACCTCTTACAACCATTTGAATCCTAGCCAACAGAAGATGAGGCTCAGTCAATTTGTTTACGGTTTGTGATTGTGTTCCATTGAAATGCAATAGATAGTCCCTAAGAAAGATAGCTTGAGAAGTCTCATCTCTAGGTTTTTGCCCCTGGTGGCCTTGCTCATCCATTGAAGTTCTAGGTTCCAACCTCTTGCAAAGTGCCATATTCCATTTTGTGCCAAAATACTACGCCATACACTACTTGTCTAGGTACACTCAAAGAATAAGTGATTTCTATCTTATATAATAGTCATACAAAAGTTATACTTAGTATCTACTGAAGACAACCTCTGTGATATGGCTATTGTTGTCAGTAGCCTATCTCCAAACATGCCAACCAATAAAATTATGCTTGCAAATACCCCTAGTCCAAATTAATTGATATCAATACACGACCGGTCCCTCTTATCTGAATTCCTTATTTATCCCTTTGCAACAATATTTTTGGCTAGAACTAATAGGTGTTAGAGTAAGTCTTATCTGAAGAATACATCACCAACTCCAAGCCACTATGCATTTAATGTGATGAACCCAAATACTCCACAAGGATGAGGATGAATGATTGATGAGACTCCAAAGCATACGACCCATCAATACTCTATTCTAGAGTTTCATATCAAGTAGGCCTAATCCTCCCTCCTTTTTTTAGTGAGCATACCACTTTTAACACAACTTTATGGGATTTGTGAGTTTCAACATTTCCTAAGCATAAGAATTGCCTAATTTTCTTTTCAATCTCATGCATAGTTTGCTTTGGCAGGGGAAACATTTGCATCTAGTAAATGCAAATGGAGAAAAGGACCGATTTGGCCAATTGAAGTTTTCTTGTGTAGCTGAATGATGCATGCCCCATCCATCTATTTTCTGGAATATCTTTTCCAATAGACGCAGTATATTTAATTATTGTAAATATAATGAAAGGATAAAATTAGGCATTAACACTATTAAACGTTGCACGTTGACTATAATGTTCCCTTTTTCTTTACTCTGGTTTGTTAAGAGAATTTGGCCTAGCCTTCTCCGAAAAGGTGCTTCCTCAAGTCATTGACCAAACAAGTTTCAGCTAAAAAGCTGAAAGTCAAATTAGAGAAAGAGACCGATTTTTTTTTTTTTTTTAAGCCTTGGTGAATAGCCGCACATGATTTTAGATGATTCCAGAAAGAACAAGCAAATCAAGAAAGTCATGGGTTAACCTTGAGTAATGGCACCAAAAAATGCTTGGAATTAAAACTTGCGATATACAATCTAGAAGTGTAAGTGCAACAATTGAATTTTAAGAATCAATTGAATTTAAATCGTCGCTTGTGCAATCGTCACCCTTAACAGTCTACACGAAGTTGACAGGACTCTTCAACTTCTGATCCCCTTATCCCTCAACAGACTGCCTCAGCCTAGTCATGTTACTCCCTATTCTTTTTGCCATTCATGAATACTCAAGACCCAAACTTCAATACAATATGCATCTGGTCAAGCAATTGCGTCTGTTCTTGGATATCATTCATTCAATTGTTTCGACCTTTTTCTATACCAAATTTTATTATGGAGGATTCACATCGCTTCTCCTATTGTTGTTTCTCCACTTCAATTTACTAAGGATAAAGGAAACGTAGTATACACTTACTGTTGTACCATGTAACATCACAATCAGTGTAAAGTTGTCAATCCAGATTTTCTATTGGTGCTCCCACAAATTATTTTTGTAATCATTCTGTTTCCAAGTGGGTAGCCAGGCTTTCCGTAGATCAAAAAATTGAGTAAAAAATCACATAAATATAAATTTTCAAAAAATTTTCCTAATTTGATGAATTGAAAACATTAGCTCACAGGCTTTTTGTAGTCAAAATTAACACAACAGGATGTTCAACGAAAAAGTTATGCCCCCTCAAATTTGGCCAAATTTGTGTAAAAATCACATGAATATAATTTTTCAAAATTATTTCACTATTTCATGAATTGAAAAGATTAGTTCACTATTTTTTCTTTTTTTTGGTCAGTGCAAAAATCAAGTTAATGAAATGTTTGATAGAAAAGTTAGCCCTGTAGAAGTTTTGCCAAATTTGTGTAAAAATCACATGTATAATTTTTTTTTTTTAAAAATTTCCCCCAATTAGATGGATTGAAAAAATCGGGTCACAGATTTCCCTAAGGCAAAAATCAAGTTAATGAAACATCAAACATAAACATTATGCCCTAGCTACAAAAATATCCAATTCATCAAATCAGGATTTTTTTTAATTGAGGGTGAGGAAGGGTGAAGAATAAGAATAGTCTCCCAAGTTTGAGTCCCAACTTGAAGATGTGACCAGCACTGTCCAGCAAGTTGCCATGCCAACCAGTCTGATTTTGTCTTCTTTCAGAAATTGGGGGTTTTTCCTCAGGACGTTGGGGACAACCGGTGACGACAGGGAACGATTTTGTGGAGGAGGGGACTGCATTTTCTCCGTTTTACATTGAGAGCACCATTGCAGAATTCTCACAGAGAGGGAGAGCGAGGGACGATAGAGAAGGGAGGTTGTTTTGCTGGGGTTGCTCCCATAACGAGATATCTTTCACCGTTGCCTAAATAGGTCGGCAGGGCTTAGTGAGGGACCACAGCGCATTAACCGTTGTCTAGAGTGAGTGATCATAACCCTCCACCTAGATCTAAGGGAGGATCACCCACCCTCCCCAAATCAGGCGGCCCTCAGCCATATCACGATGAGGGCTGGCCAATGCGAGGCACCCTTGTTACTGTCTAGCCAAGGGCTGTCGCAACCTCCTTTTTTCAGTGCCCGCCATTGGGTATGGGCGCCTAAGGAGGCTAATGGCTTGGCTGAATTTATTAATGCCTGGCGCAAATCCACTAATTCACGACTTTAATAGTCTAAGTTTTTAACCTGCAAGTTAATTTGTAAAATGGAGTCGCCACTAATCAATTTGGGGTGGGTTGATTAGAGACTCAAGCGAAGTACCGGGAGAAATACTCGCTCCTGCGCAACCAAAGAAATTAGGATCGGGGACTTGATTACACTAGTTAATCACTAATGCCCTTTCGATACCTAATATTGTTTAAACCCTGAGGTTTTTTGGATATTTTGGGAATTTTCCATGCATTTTGGGAAAGTACTTTTTTTCAACCTTTTTCTCATTTTTTGGACATATAAGGAGTTTTTGAATTTTTGGGTATTTTTTGAAAAAATACAAGACTTTTTGGTATTTTATGAAAATTTTGGGCTTTTTATGAATTTTGGCATTTTTAAGGATTTTTTGGGATTTTTTTGGATTTTTTGACATTTTTTGGAAAATATAAAATATTTTTGATTTTCTTGATTTTTGGAAAATAAAATATATTTTAAATATTTTTTGGGAAAATAAATTATTTTGATTTTTCGAAAATAAAACATTTTTTAATATTTTTTAATAATTTTCGATTTTTGAAAATTAAAAGGATTTTTAATATTTTTTGAAAATAAAATATTTTTATTTTTTTAAATAAATTATTTATTTATTATTTTATATTAAAATATTATAAAAAACTGACCCGGGTCAAATCCGCTGGTCGGACGACCCGGCCAAGCACTCAAAACCCAAATGGGCCCACGTAGCGGGCTCGACTTTTTTTTTTTTTTTTTTTTTAATAAAAAGCGAAACGGTGTCGTGGGCGGGCGTGGATGCCCGACCCGGCCCAACGACCCACCCCAACGACCCGGTGACCCACTCCTCGCGAAACGACATTGTGGCGAGCCTCGCGAAACGACGCCGTGGCGCTCTTTGCAAAACGAGGCCGTGGAGGAGCCGGCCGCGCGCGACCCGCAGACGCCGGGTCACGTGTCCGACCCGCCCCACGACCCGCTCCACTCTCTGCGAAACGACGCCGTTTCCTCGGCAACCCTACCCGGATCCGACTCAGCTCGTGACTCGACTCCAACCTCCCCCAAAGCTTGCGAAACCTTATCTGGTTCCCAATCCGGGTCCGACCCGGCGACCCGGGATTGCAACCCGAGAAATCGGGAACCCTAGGGTTTCGATTTGGGGCCTGCTGAGGGGGGTTTGCAGCGGCAGTGGAGATGAAGACGACGGCAACGGCGGCGATGGTTGGGTTAGGGGGAGAGATGACGGCGGTGGCATCAACATGGGGGGTACTTGTGCGGCGGTGTCGTGGTGGTGACGGCGTGGATTCGCCTTCCCTGTTTCTCTCTCTCTCTCTCTCTCTCTCTCTCTCTCTCTCTCTCTCTCTCTAGGTTTCCGACGAAGCTCGAGTTCTCGGCCGTGAGCTCTTGGCCCCCCGCTGAAGTCTCTCAGTAGGGTGCTCGAGGGCCATGACCTTGATCCAACCTCCCTTCTTGCCTCCGCCTCTCGCTGTGTGCTCCTCGTCGTCATCGGGGACCCCCTATTTATAGGCAAGGGGTGGCCGGTCGGCGAGGGTTCGGCCGATGGTTGGACCGCTGTCCTATCGACCACTTTGCTCCCCCTCCGGTCACGTCTCGTCGGCCCCTTTGCTCCTCTCGCTCATTTGTCTGTTTGCCGCTGCTCCCCTTTCTCCGGCGTCGTGCCTGCCCGCGCGTGCTACGCACTGAGTCGGGCGAGGAAGAAGACGCCTACGGGTCGGGCACAGGCTGACCCGCAGAGGCCAAAAGGGCTGCTTCCTTTTCTCTTTTTTTTTTTTTTTGGCATTTTAGTCAATTTTTTTTTCAGTTTTTCTTGTTTTGCTTTTTTTTTTTTTAGTTTTATTTTTTTTTTTTCGGTTTGTAGACAAAACAAAACAAAACAAAATAAAATAAAGCCAAAAAATAAAAAATAAAAATAAAATGAACTTAATTAATTTAAAAACAAAAATTTAGGCGTCAACAGCTGCCCCTCTTTGAAGGTGAGCTCGTAAAGGTTGCATTCAAAGACAAACTGATGCCTAAATTTTATCCATGCATGCGTAGCAGATTATATTTTATTTAGGATATATTATTCTATGCAACAAAAGAGCAATATAACATTACATATACTAAGGCAGATAAGAAGATACCTGTAGTTACTTACCGGGAGTGAGTAAGATAGGGTGTGAACCCCGAGTTTAGCAAGTATCAAGGTGTTATCTTACCTGGTGATATGAGGAGGTTGCTTTTCCAGGACTAGAACAATTCTTCGGTCGCCTGTTAAAACAATCAATGATTTGTCTAGGACCCGAACCTTTCTTCGGTCACCTTGATAGGAAATTGCTCTTCTAGGACCCGAACCATTCTTCGGTCGCCTGTTGGAACAAACAGTGGTTTGTCTCGGACCTGAACTTTTCTTCGGTTGCCGTGACAGGAGATGTGCTGGCCTTTTTCAGGGCATCTCATTTGTGGGCGCCTGATTCATATCGAGGACACCAACTGATACTCGACCTTTCTCGGGAGATGCGCCGACCTTTCTCAGGGCATCTATTTTGGGGGGTGCCTGATTTATATCGAGGACACTGGTTGAAACCCGACCTTTCTCGGGAGATGCACCGACCTTTCTCAGGGCATCTATTTTGGGGGTGCCTGATTTGTATCGAGGACACCGGTTGGTACCCGACCTTTCTCGGGAGATGCGCCGACCTTTCTTAGGGCATCTATTTTGGGGGTGCCTGATTTGTATCGAGGACACCGGTTGGTACCCGACCTTTCTCGGGAGATGCGCCGACCTTTCTCAGGGCATCTGTTTTGGGGGTGCCTGATTTGTATCGAGGACACCGGTTGGTACCCGAACTTTCTCGGGAGATGCGCCGACCTTTCTCAGGGCATCTATTTTGGGGGTGCCTAATTTGTATCGATGACACCTGGAGGCTACCTAGACATTCACAGACATATCAAAGAGTACCTGGATATTCGCAAGTACTAACCTGAAGGATATTTGGGCCTTTGCGAGCGTCAAAAGAGGTATTTGGCTATTTGTAAGCATTGAAGGAGGACTTGGATGATCACAAGCACGAATTCTTGGGGGATACTTGGATATTTACAAGTATCGAAGGGGTACTTGATAATTGGAAGTATCGAGGATATACCTTGGGTACTTGTGGAGGTTTCTCATTTCCTGGTAATTGAGAATATCAAGGACGTACCTGAGATATTCGTGAATGTCTCTCACCTCCTGGTAATTGAGAATATCAAGGACGTACCTGAGATATTTGTGAAGGCCTCCTGCCTTCTGGAAATGGGGAATATCGAGGACGTACCTCGTATATTCGTGAAGGCCTCCCGCCTTCTAGAAGTTTGGGAATATTGAGGGTGCACCTCACATATTCGTGAAGGCCTCCCGCCTTCTGGAAGTTAGGGAATATCGAGGGCGCACCTCGCATATTCATGAAGGTGCCCCACCTTCTGGGTAATTGCAGGCGCATGATGTGGTGAAATGCTTGACTGGTTGCTAGCATCCAATGACACAATTTTGAGGACAACTCTGACAGGTCAAGTGTCACAGGAATGGGGTATTCGAACGGTGGTCGATACTTAAAGACGAGAGGATACTTGGATAGTCACAAGCATCTAAACTTTAAAGACAACATGAATAGGTCGAGTGTTAACAGAGGGAGCACTTGAGTAACGGCAGACACTCAAAAACAGGGGGATGCTTGGACAATTGCGGATATCAATACTTGGGGTCAACTGGAATAAGCTGAGTATTGGTAAGAAGGAGTAACTAGCTGGTGGTAGGTACTCAAAGGTGAAGAGATACTTGGCCAGTCACAAATATCAATACTCTGGGGACAACTCACACAAGCTGAGTGTCAATAAGAAGGAGTACTCGGTGGGGTGTACTCAAAGATTGCCAGATATGAAGCTCCGGGAACAGGAACGGGGATATGCTTTCTGGTGACATCTCTAATCTCTAGGAGTATGCTTGCTATTTACACAATATGCACACATGTATACAATGATTGTATATGCTGTGAATTCGTAAATTTAAATGTGATTTATGCATGATGATCTTGTTAGTTTTACATCATTTGAATTCCACTGGGAAAAATTTTGAAAGACAACTTTTGTTTAGAATGTAGATGTCTTGAGCATGCCAGATGAGGGACTTTCAGTCTGAAAGGATTTTCTACTCACTCTCATGGGAAAGGCTGCTTTATCCTGACCATTGATGCAAGATTTATAAGGACCACACTATCTCACTGTCATCATGTCAGCGGGGGTCCGAGTATTCTCGCAAATGATACGACTTTACCAATGTGAGAGGTCTTTTTGGAGTTGTGATGAAGGCTTGGTCAATGGCTTATCAAAGGGGACCGATATG
Organism: Eucalyptus erythrocorys; assembly: GCA_014182555.1. Taxonomy (NCBI): domain Eukaryota; kingdom Viridiplantae; phylum Streptophyta; class Magnoliopsida; order Myrtales; family Myrtaceae; genus Eucalyptus; species Eucalyptus erythrocorys. The sequence continues at coordinate 26,562,385 of CM024601.1, read as the reverse complement.
GTCATGGCTTTGCAGGAAAGATGTTGCACGATCATTTCTGAGTTTGCAAGTCGAGGATCCTGCGAAAAGAGATAGAATAATCTTGCTCATACTTCTTCTAGCGATGCTTATAGACATATGAAATCCTATGTTGATTGAAGTGCCCCTAGTCTGAAGAGACTTTTTACAATAAGGTGCCATGTAGGCTTGACTCATGTTGTAAAAGGGTGAGAGCTGGTGATCGCCTTGGTATTTGTCACCAGTCTTTCTTCTCACACTCAGATGAAGGTTCTATTGATCGAACCACGACAGTAGCTTCTCTTGAGAATACAAATGGTTGTATTTTTTGTTTGGGGTTTCGGCCTTGCTTTTACCAGGCACACTACTTTTTTATGCCCTATTTCTCGTTTCAATTTTTCATTCATGGGCATTGACCTTGCTTTTACCAAGTACATTGTTTTTTGTGCTTCAGGCTTTTTGTTCTTGTTGCTTGAGGAATCGATCATAACAAATTCAAGCAAATGCCTTCACTAGACTTATTGAGTCTTCATCTTTTGCTGGCACTCCTAATTACGCTGCTTGAATGGCAGCAGCTTCTGCTTTGCTTCCATGTGAGGGTGAATTTAACAGACTCAATTGAGTTGTACAACGGATACAAGTGCATAAAGAAAGAATTGCTCTTCATGACTTCAGGGCACTTAAATTAACGTGAGTGTTCATATGCAATAAAGACACTCAAAGATTGATGCAAGTGCAAGCAAGAGAATTTCTATCCCTTTTCTCACCTCGTGATGTTCTCTTGCTTTCAACTTGCCCCAAAGTGTGAGGTGGTTCTTCGACCGGGGGAAGACAGAAATTTGGCTAGTGTATGGGGCTCAAAGTGAGCGATGGAATGCCTCCCACTGTTTTGGTCATCGTACCATTCGTGAAAGAACTCTTTACCCTATAGTCATGGAATTTTCTGCACTCATCTCACAAGTGTATAGATGGGGGACTGTGTATGGGACATGACTTGCCTATCGTCATTCTGACGCGCCTCATCAAGCATGCTCAATTGATCTTGTATTATTTACTTGGCTGTCTATTTTAAAAATCCTTAATGAAATCAAAGATTTAGATAGACAAAATCATCATGCACAATTCACATGGAAAAAGGCATGCAGTATATGACGTGAAAGAGTTTGTAAAAAATAAATGAATGGCTTTTACTCAAGAAAAACTTATTAACAGCTTTAGAGGGGGTTTATATGGTGAAATGGTACTCACAAATGTGTTGAAATTTGAACATCAAAAGAGTTATTTATAAAAGGTTATTTACAGATGGGTGTCAATACACTGCTCCTATCGGCTAGTGGACATGACACATGAATGATCAGGCAGGGATTGGGGATCTGATCAGGAATTTCTGTCCTTGCTTTTTGCAGAAGAGAAGCTGTGGAAATAGCTTAACCAGTAGAGCCAAGATTGTAAGTGGCTTGCAGCCTAAGGGGCCTCCGTCATTTGCTTTGATGATACTTGAGATGATATTTTGCTTGGGAAAGCTTATCAAAGTCTTGAAATAGGCTAGTGAATCAACCTAGAGGGGGGTGAATAGGTTATTGCGGAATTCTTTTGAAATCTTTTGCGGTAGAATACGTTAATATCAAAGATATATCAATAATAAATAAAGCACGTATTCATAAAGTAAATAGAGTAGGGTAAAAGAGAATTGACACAAGGATTATAGTGGTTCGGCTTATTCCAAGCCTACGTCCACTCTTCACGCTGGCAGCCAACTGGCTGTAATCACTATGTAGCAATTGAGAGCTGTTACAGTCTATGTAGCACGGACACTCTCCGAAAGCCTTCGTGTCGTGTCCGACACTTCGACATGTATCCGACACGCTCCGACACGTCCCGACACGCTCCGACACGCGGTCAACGAGTGTCGAAAAATCCGACACGTGGTCAACTCTTTCCGACACGCGAGTCCAAAATTTCAACACGCGATTCCGACAAGCACGGGGTCAATTTTAAAAATTTCTAATACTTGAGGGGTCAAAATATAAATATACATAGAAGAAGTAATAAAATTGCTATAAATATACACACACCGGTCAAATTTCTTTTTTCAGTTTTTTTTTAGAATTTTTTATTTTTTTTAAAAGTCTTCTACTATGAAAGAAGTAATAAAAAATGCTATATATGATAAATAAATAAATTTAAAAATATCATTTCAGCATTTTTCTTTAAACAATGTTTTTTTCCTCTAAGTTTTGTGTATTATTGTAACAAATTAAAATAATGAATCATATTATTTAATATTTTTTGTGCAAATTAATTCTAGGTTATTTTTATTATTATTTATTTATGTATTTATATATAAATATATATTTAATATATAACGTGTCGGAACGTGTCGAAATTCTCTATTTTTAAGAAATGACGTGTCGGCGTGTCGTGTCGTGTCGTGTCATGTCTCGTGTCACATGTCCGTGTCGGTGCTACATAGGTTACAGTTCACGAACTAGACTTCTTCAATAGACAGTCTCTCCTACAGCTTCCTGTTGTTTTCGCACTATATGTAACTCTCTTTGATACACAATTTGAACATGAAAGATTTTAAAGATCAAGTGATTTCAGAGATTCTAACATTGAGATTTTTCTACCCCGTCTCTCCTTATTTCCGAGCAACATCGATCCACCTTAAATAGCCTCCGTGCCTACATACCCGTTGGCACTTTCCAAAAATTCATCCAATCAACCCGTTGGACTGAATCAATTTAAGTGATCTCCTTGTCGTCGAAAACGTAAGTAGACAGCAGCTCGTCAATCCTGTTCGCCCATACAATCAGGATCTTGAGTTCCCAAAATTAGATTCTTCCAAAAATAAGCTTGATTTTTAACGGATAAAATCCGAAGAATAAATTTTCTAAGCTCACGATCACAGCCAGAGATATTCCATGGTTAAGATTAGGAAATATAGAATCCAATATCTTACTTTCCTTAACCATAAAAATAACCTGTGGCCAACCTGTCAAAATCGCGAACCGTTTTCAGACTTAGATTTGGGTCTTGAAGGTCTTCAGATTGAGATTTGGGTCTTGAAGGTCGTCAAACTGAAACTAAGTCTTGACTGTCTTCAGACGAAAAAACTTCAAACCGAACTTTTGGGTCTGACTGTCTTCAGACGGAAAACCTTTAGACTTTTAAATCTTCAGATGTAACTAACTGGGTCTTGGAATCTTCAGACCGTACTGTAGAGGCTGTTTTGTCAACTTCAAAACTCCAAGGGATTTTTCTTCAACAATCTCCCCCTTTTTGATGGTGACAAAACCCTCGACAGATTTGCGAATTAAAAACCTGCAAGAAAACTCATATATACTTTGAGGATTATTTCTGCAAAACAGAGTGTTAGTCCAATAACAATTATCCTCACAAATATAATGATCCTACAATGCAAATTCACAAGTCTAGATCCAAACATCAAATCAGCATAGAGTCATAGAAGTTCAAATAAACAACTCATCCAAAATCCAAAACGAAAACAGTCTAAGCAATCAAATAAAATAAACTTCAAAGAAAAACTCTCAAAGCTTCAAATCAAAGAAAAAACTTCTCAAAGCTTCAAATCAAAAAAGCTTCAAATCTTCAAATCTGCAATCAAATATGCAACTCTCCCCCTTTTTGTCCCATCAAAGAGGTAGAGTGAATGTGGGAAGATTTTGAAAAGATTTAAGGGCCTGTAGGGAAACGAACAAGTTGAAACTTGCTGAGCTCTTGAACTGACTTCTCAAGTTTGGCAAGATTTTCCTTCATTGAAGCTAATTCTGCACTAGTCTGATTCGATTCCATTTGAGCTCTCAGTGCATTGATCTGGTCTTACATGTTCACTGAAGTACTCAGCAGCGCCTTTTTCAAATCTCTCAACTCGAAGTCCATCCCAAAAACCTGCTTTTTCAGGTCCAACATGATATCCAACAGCTGTGTAAAGGCTGTTGAATTAGCATTACTTCCACTTGGACCAGCAGATTGAGTTTGGAAACTAGGAGCTTCCCTCTCAGCCCTTTCCTTCTCGATAGGTGAGGATTCTTCATGTTCTGGGAAATGAGATGCATAGATCTTCTCAGGGTCAGCACCAGACCTACTCACATCACTAAAGTGTAGTGGTGATATAGTCCCCTGTTCTGCAGCAACTCCCCCTGTGTTGATGCTAGTGGGTAGAGTAGAATATTCATCGCCAACATCCATATTAGCACTAGGATGTTTCTCGGTCTCTTTCCCAGCAAATGATGGCTCTAATCCTGCAGCCATATCTTCCTGCAATCTGCTTTCTTCCTCATCCTTCTTCCTTCTTTCTTCTTCTTCTCTTCTCAATTCTTCCTCTTCTTCTTTCCTTCTTTCTTCTTCTTATTCAGCTTTCCTCCGTCTCTCTTCTTCTTTTCTCTGTTCCTCTTCTCTTCTTCTCTCCTCATCTTCTCTTTTTTTCTTTCTTCCTCTCTTCTCTTCCTTTCCTCTTCTCTTTTCCTTTGTTTTTCTTCCTCTTTCCTCTTTTTCTCGGCTTCCTTCTCCTCTGCTTCTCTTCTTGCTCTCTCTTCAGCCTCTGTTCTCAAAATAACAGGGCTCCTCAACCTAGAGAGAGTGGATAGAGTCATGGCATCTTCTTCATTCTCCTCATCTTGCAGGATGATTTTCCGTCACTTCTTTTCAGCCATGGGCTCTTTGCCCTTTCTTTTTGAAGAAGCAGTGGGGATCTCCTTTGAAGGTATTTCCCTCCTCAACCTTTCCAGTGCGACAGTCAACTCTGGAAATTTCATCTTCATCACCATTTTTTGACTAACAAGCATCAAATTCAATTTGGTCAGGCATAAGGATGCAAGGACTTGAATATCGAAATGCCTAAACAGCTTGGTGATGATTGATGAATAAGGCAATTGACCCTTATCCTTGACCACAGTTCTATACATATGGAAAAGAATGACATGTGGGAGAGAGAAGGGTCTGCCTTGGTTGATGGCAAACATCAGCTTTGCTTCTTGGAGATGTCGGTCTTCGAAGTCGTCTTTGGCCGAATGCAGTTGATGACTATTTTGTGCAATAATACATTTGTGGCATTCATCCTAGTATAGGATATCTTGCCCTTAACTGTTCTGTCACGCACAATTTCTAAAGTTGCATAGGCTGTTGAGACTTTGATTGGTTGGAAACTCCTTCTTTCCACACCAATAATGTCAGCTAGCAAGTCAACATCAACTATATAGTCCTTGTCCATGAAAGAAAAGGACAACCGATTTGCATCCAAAAAAGACAAATTCCAGTAAAAGTAAGCCGTGAGTTCAGAGTGGGCCTCAGTCATATCCGTGCAGAATCTCTCCAGCTGCAACGTAGCAAACTTCCCTCTTAAGTTAATCTTCAACGAATCTAGGAAGTCAAAATTCACACTCCTCGGATTGACCACACCCCTCTTTAACAGCTTCACATATACTCACTCATGCTCTTTCGACCGAAACTGACTTCCCGAAGGACAAACAGAATTTGCAGCCACACCAAATCGCGGCTCAAAGTAAGAGAAAAGTCTCTCATCACCATCTAGGGTCTCAGCAGGAGTATTCTCAAGTGGATTACTTGAAATATTCTCCAACGCCTTTTGTGCAGTTCCTTTCACAACAACATTCAGCTCCATCTCCATCAAAAACAAATACTCGCTTTTAAACCCTCTCTCCTTCAAATATTCCTCAATCGTCTTAAGGCTTACCCTTCCATCCTTAAGCCTTTTATAGAGATCGTAAGCAACATTCGGTTTGAGTGTTCTTACCGGTTCTGCTTCTGTAACCACTTCCTCAAAGTGCTGACTCTCTACTTCTCGTTGAGGAGAATCTTCTTTCGTGAGATCCACCCTTGTAGGACCCTCTGGTTGTCTCTGTGGTCCCCTGCTGGCGATTCTAGAAGACTTGTGAGACGACATTCTTGGAGAGCAAGCAAAGATTCAACTTGATCGTGAAGAAAAATGGAATCTTTGTGATGAGAAAAGGATGAAACAAGAACAGCAAATGGAACCTTTTTAGGGTTTTGAAAGCGAAAGAGTATGAGGATGAATTGCAAAAGAGTAGTTGTGAGTGAAAAGTGATGATTTGAGAGTATAAATAGTGAGAGAGAATAACACAGAATATGAATCGTCGCCAAAAAGTAAAGGTAAAACTGCCAAAAATAAACCGTAATTTCGAAAAAGAAAACTGCCTTTTGAAAATATAAACTGCCATAATTACGTGTCGAAAATGAGTAAGAAGAGATTTTGAAATATCGAAAAGTAATTGCCAAAAATAAAATAAAGTAGAGAATACGAGGAAATTAAAATACGTAAAGAGACTAAAAATACGAGTCGATAGTTGTTCGGACTTTACCTCTGAGTCTGAACCCTTTTCAGACTTTACCTTTGCGTCTGAGCACCATCAGACTTTACGTAGAGTCTGAAACACTTTCAGACCTTGCTCTGAGTCTGAACCGCCTTCAGACCTAGCGTTGAGTCTGAACTGCCTTCAGACTTTAATTTTGAGTCTAATTATCTTCAAATTTCACGATACTCAGTCTTGAGCATATTGATTCAAAGTGAGCCTTTTCTAGGGGCTTTGTGAATATATCTGCCAATTGATTCTTTGAATCTACATGCTGAATCACAACTTTACCATTTTGAACATGGTCTCGAATGAAATGATGCTTGATTTCAATGTGCTTTGCTCTTGAATGAAGTATTGGATTCTTTGTGAGGTTGATTGCGCTTGTGTTGTCACATTTGATTTCCGTATTTGATTCATCAACTCCAAAGTCTCTCAATTGTTGTTGCATCCATAGGATTTGAGAGCAGCAACTTCCAAGAGCTATGTACTCGCCGGCGGTTGAAAGAGCCACGGTACCCTGTTTTCTTGAGAACTAAGAGACCATCTTGTTTCCCAATAGTTGACATGTACCTGTAGTGCTTTTTCTATCCACTCTACAATCAACAAGGTCAGCATCAAAATATCCAAGGAGAGTAAAATCTCCTTGTTTGGAATACCACAGACCTAGCTTAGATGTAGTTGCAACATATTTGATAATACGCTTGACAGCAGTCATATGAGATTCTTTAGGATTAGATTGAAATCTAGCATATATACAAACACTAAATAGAATATCAGGTCTAAATGCTGTAAGGGAAAGAAGTGACCCGATTATACTTCTGTATAGTTTTTGGTCTACACTCTTTCCTTCTTCATCTTTATCCAGCTTTGATGAGCTTGACATAGGAGTTTCTGTTTTCTTGCAATTCTCCATTCCAAACTTCTTGATAAGGTCTTTTGCATACTTCTCTTAGTGAATAAAAGTTCCTTCACTTGATTGTTTGACTTGAAGTCCCAAAAGAAGTTCAATTCTCCCATCATGCTCATCTCAAATTCATTCTCGCATACACTTTGAAAAATTCTTGCAAAGCTTTTCATTAGAAGAACCAAATATGATATCATCAACATAAATTTGAACAAGTATGAAATCCTTCCCTTCTCTTTTGATAAATAAAGTAGTATCTACTTTACCTTTAGAGAAATCATTTTGAAGTAAGAAATTACTTAGCCTTTCATACCATGCTCGGGGTGCTTGTTTTAAGCCATATAAGGCTTTCTTCAGCTTGAAAACAAGGTTTGGTCTTTTAGGATCTTCAAATCCTGGTGGTTGTTCCATATAGACTTCTTCTTGGATAATTCCATTTAGGAAAGCACTTTTCACGTCCATTTGGAATAACCTGAAATTTTTAAAATAAGCAAAAGCAAGAAGTAATCTTATAGCTTCTAACCTTGCCACTGGAGCATAGGTTTCGTCATAGTCGATGCCTTCTTCTTGTGTGTAGCCTTTTGTCACAAGTCTTGCTTTGTTCCTTACCACTTTTTATTGTTGATCAAGCTTGTTCCTGAAAACCCATTTGGTATCAATAATTGATTTACCTTTTGGTTTAGGAACTAGCTCCCAAACATTGTTGATTTTGAATTGATTCAATTCTTCTTGCATTGCTTCAATCCAGCTTTCATCTTTCAAAGCATCTTCTATGTTTTTCGGTTCGATCTCAGAAATGAGTGCAAGAGCACTAGAAGCTTCACGCCTTTTAGATCTTGTATGAACTCCTTCATCAATATTGCCAATGATGAGGTCTGGAGGGTGACTTGATTTGTGCTTCCCATTTGTAGTTGGTTTGTCAGTTTGATGAAGCTCTTCTTCAGCTGGAACTACTGAATTGCTTTGTGGCTGAGTGTCTGCGGCTTTATTTTCTTCAAGAGAGTTTGTAGACACTTGGCCAGACTCAAAATCTTCAGGTTGAGTCTGATTTTGTACTGAGTCTTCAAACTTCACATTCATGGATTCTTCCACGATCGAGTTCGTTTGTTGAAGACTCGAAGGCTTTGCTTGTTATAGAGTGACCAAGGAAGATTCCTTCATCTGATTTTTCTTCAAACTTACCAATTCGATCACTGTAATTCTTTAGGATAAAACATTTACAACCGAATACATGAAAATATGAAACAATTGGTTTCTTACCTTTGAGTAGTTCATAGGGTGTCTTTTCTAATATAGGTCTTAGAAAGATTCTATTTATGATATAGCAAGCAGTAGAAGTAGCTTCAGCCCAAAAATGAGGCGAAATATTACTTTCAATCAAAAGAGTTCTTGCCATTTCTTGCAAAGAACAATTTTTCCTTTCTACAACTCCATTTTGTTGTGGAGTGTATGGGGATGAAAAATTATATTGAATACCATAGTCATCACAATGTTTAGCAAAATCATGATTCTCAAATTCTCTACCATGGTCAGTTCTAATACTTGAAATTACATAACCTTTCTCAATTTGGATTTTCTTTGCAAACTTAGTAAAATAAGATAATGCATCAGATTTATTTGCAAGAAATAATACCCAAGTAAAACGAGAATAATCATCTACTATAACCAAACAATATCTTTTACCTCCAATACTTTGAATTCTTGTTGGCCCGAACAAATCCATGTGTAATAGCTGCAAAACACGATTAGTGAATACCTGATTTATAAATTTATAAGAATTTCTAACCTGTTTTCTAAGTACACAAGGAGTGCATAATTCATGCTTTTGATACTTGAGGTTAGGAAGTCCTCGAACAAGCTTTTGGATGACACTTTTGCGATTTGCTTCGGGTTGACATGTCCAAGCTTCCTATGCCAAAGAATGACTTCATCTTGAATCAATATCAAGCATTGTGGACTGTCAGACCTTACATCTAGCAAATAAATATTTCCATGTCTTCATCCAGTAAAGGATTGTGAGAGATCTTTGCTTGTTCCAGAACATGTATCTTCTTGAAAGTTGATTTTGTATTCAGAATCGCATAGTTGACTAATACTCAATAGATTATAGTTCAATCCTTCAACAAGAGAGACATTGTTGATTGTGAGATTTCCAATCTTCACAGTTCCTTGACCAACAATTTTTCCCTTGTTGTTACCACCAAAAGAAACATTTCCTCCTTTTACATGAGAGAGTTTTGTAAAACAATTTGAGTCTCCCATCATGCGTCTTGAACATCCATTATCCAAATACTACTTGATTTTCTTCTTGAAGGTGACCTACATTTAAAAGAAAGACTCATGTCTTCTTTGGTACCCAAACCTTCTTGGGTCCATCATCGTTAGTAGCATAAACAATCTTTATCCAGCTTTTCTTAACAGGTCTCTAAACTTTGAGACATTCCTTTTCAAAATGTTCTACACTTTTACATTTTGAACATGTAAGAGTATTTCTACCAACAGGCTTTACAAAAACCTTTTGGAAATGATTTTTATAAAAAGTTTTTGTTGGCCTATTCCTAATTCTTTCCTTTACCTTTGGAAAATCAATCAAAGGAATGGTTTCATGTGTCATTCCTAGACCAGATTTATTAAAGTAAGGTTTTTGAATAGAAAGAATTTTATCCAACTTTTCAGAACCCATTGAAAATTTCTTTGTAACTTTCAACAAATCTTCATTCAAACAACTATTTTCTTTTGAAAGTTTGTTCTCATTTTCTTTTGAAATGGCAAGAGACTTGTCTAGACTTTCAAATTTTTCAATTAAAATCTTTTCTTGTTGTTTCAGTTTAGAATTCTCCCTTTTCAGTTCAGAAATCCTTTTAAGAGAGCCTTTAAGACTAAGACAAAGTTCATCAATGTATTTTGATACTTTGGTAGGAATTTTTAAATTTCTAACCTTGATACCGCTGTTTGAGTCTGAGTCTGAGTCTGAGTCTGCCATAAGACATATGTTTGCATACTCTTCATCACTCTCCTCACATTCAGTGTCACTCCATATTTCAGCTTTGAGTGCTTTCTTGAACTTTTCAAGTTTCCCTTTCTTTTTCTTTAATAAGGGACAATTGGGTCTAATATGTCCCTTCTTCTTGCATTCAAAGCAAATAACTTCTTTGCTGGTATCTTCTTCTTCATTTGATCTCTTTTGAAATCTTTGATTGTTTTGTCTCTTTCCATTGAATCTTCTGCCTTTTCTATTTAACCTACTGAATTTTCTAATCAGAAGTGCCAATTCTTCATCATCCAAGTCTTCTTTTGAATCTGTAACATCATAATCATCATGATCCTTTGCTGGTATCTTCTATTGAAAGAGGCATGATCCTTTGTGTTTCTCTTATAGATGTCTTGACATGATTCCAATCTTTGGAGAGTCCTCTCAATAGCTTATTGACCTTCATAGGTCCTGAGTTGGTTGTCCCTGGTATGCCAAGTCATTTACAATTTCTATAAATCGACTGAACATATCCGAGATTGATTCTCCTGTCTTCATTTTGAAGACTTCATATTGTCCAAGAAGGATGTTGATCTTGGTTTCTTTGACTCGATCTGTTCCTTCATAGGTGACATGCAATCTGTCCCAAACTTCTTTGGTTGTTTCACAAGATGAAATTCTATCATACTCAGTAGGTGATAAAGCACAATAGAGAGAATAAATAGTCTTAGCATCAAGGGCTTGTCTTTTTGGAATATCAGTTCAAGACATTCCCACTCCTTCAGGTAATTCTTTCCCTGTAATTGATGCAACTTTAGGAGCAATTCCATTTTCCACAACATCCCATTCCAAAGGATCTTTGGATCTTAGGAATGCCTTCATCTTGTTTTTCCATACGTTGTACTCCTTGCCATCGAAGTAGGGAGGTCTCGGGGTATTGCTTTGCCCTTCAATTAACCCGGAGCCAAAACACTAGCCATAGATCTTTTGCTTTAGAAATACTAACACTTCTAATAAATAAGCAGCCAAGCTCTGATACCAATTGAAATAGGCTAGTGAATCAACCTAGAGGGGGTGAATAGGTTATTGCGGAATTCTTTTGGAATCTTTTGCGGTAGAATACGTTAATATCAAAGATATATCAATAACAAATAAAGCACGTATTCATAAAGTAAATAGAGTAGGGTAAAAGAGAATTGACACAAGGATTATAGTGGTTCGGCTTATTCCAAGCCTACGTCCACTCTCCACGCTGGCAGCCAACTGGCTGTAATCACTATGTAGCAATTGAGAGCTGTTATAGTTCACGAACTAGACTTCTTCAATAGACAGTCTCTCCTACAGCTTCCTGCTGTTTTCGCACTATATGTAACTCTCTTTGATACACAATTTGAACATGAAAGATTTTAGAGATCAAGTGATTTCAGAGATTCTAACATTGAGATTTTTCTACCCCGTCTCTCCTTATTTCCGAGGAACACTGATCCACCTTAAATAGCCTCCGTGCCTACATACCCGTTGGCACTTTCCAAAAATTCATCCAATCAACCCGTTGGACTGAATCAATTTAAGTGATCTCCTTGTCGTCGAAAACGTAAGTAGACAGTAGCTCGTCAATCATGTTCGCCTATACAATCAGGATCTTGAGTTCCCAAAATTAGATTCTTCCAAAAATAAGCTTGATCTTCAACGGATAAAATTCGAAGAATAAATCTTCCAAGCTCACGATCACAGCCAGAGATATTCCATGGTTAAGATTAGGAAATATAGAATCCAATATCTTACTTTCCTTAACCATAAAAATAACATGTGGCCAGCCTGTCAAAATCGCGAACTGTCTTCAGACTTAGATTTGGGTCTTGAAGGTCTTCAGACTGAGATTTGGGTCTTGAAGGTCGTCAGACTGAAACTGAGTCTTGACTGTCTTCAGACGGAAAAACTTCAGACCGAACTTTTGGGTCTGACTGTCTTCAGACGAAAAACCTTTAGACTTTGAAATCTTCAGACGTAATTGACTGGGTCTTGGAATCTTCAGACCGTACTGTAGAGGTTATTTTGTCAACTTCAAAACTCCAAGGGATTTTTCTTAAACAAGTCTGACATGCCTTTCATTGATTTTCTGCATCTTAGATGGTCAGGTGATCCTGTAAAAGATAAGAGGGAGCGTGTTAGTCACGAGCTTTTTTTTTTTTTGAACAATTGAAAGCGATACAACGTTACTCTTCACTGGTTTGCAAATGGTGGGCCTGGAGCACGAGGAGGATATGAGGTCTTGCGTCTCTGATTTTGCTAAGCTAATTATTATCCTTAATTGGCTTATGGATGTCCTGTCCCTTTACATGAAGTCAAGTGGATTCGATGCAGGTCATTTCCGTACACTAGCTTGGCCAGTATTGATTCGTCAAACCTAACCATTGTGTTTGGTTCTTGAGTTGTGACGCTCCCTGTCAAATAGGAAAATATGTCAAAAGCGTGTTCAGATAGTGGGGGTATTGGGAACGATACCAAATTACCCTTCCTCAGAGTTTGCCTGTGCTAGCTCCTAAGAATATTTGAATGTTGATAATAGCCTCTTTGTCTTGGCATAGTTCAATGTTCCCTTCAGTTGGCCTTCCTAGGTATGCATGATTGCTGGTCATTGATTCATCTTCAACGCATTCCTTCTGTGGAATTTCTCCTTCTGTCTTTGGCTATAGTATTATTGAGCAAAAGTCATATACCTCAAGCTTCTATGGAATTTGAGATAGACAATCAAAATTCTCAAGCTTTCTGACGGCAACTATTCCTTGAAAAATATGCGTCTAGAATGAGTCTTCTAAATTCCAAAGTTATTGTGCAGGGTGGAGGCTTATATATCGCCTTGATTGTCTGGATTTTCTCCCTATTGACAGTAATTACTTTTTAAAGGAAGAGAAGAAACTTTGTGGGCTTGTTGAAACTGTAACATCAAGCTGGTTGGGCGTGCCATGCGACAATATAGTCCTTTGGTTTAGGAGGGAGCTGGGCAGGAGTGAGGCATGTCATGGATGCTTTGATTTCAACTCTATGCCTATACCTATTACGTCTCATCTCTTGTATCCTGTAAATAGAAGAGAGGGGTTGTTAAATATTATGTTAAGAGAATAAGACTTACCCTTTTTGGAAGCGGGATGCTCTTTTCTGTTTGCTTCTTCTTGAAAAGATATCCTTGAATTTGACGTGTTCATATGGTGTGCCAATTTCAACTATCTTTCTTTACGTTAAATCAAAAGGGGATGATATTCTGAGACATGAAGTGAGAGAGTCAAAAAGACAAACATGCTTAAACTTATCATTTTATTTTGACAAAAGTTTTTGGTGATGAAATACTTTTTATTTTCAAAATATGTTTTGGGGGGAGAAAGAGCATGAGGAAGCCCAGCCCTCAGTATTCTCCTTAGATTATGGTTGGATAACATCACTGGGCCGGTTTGGAGTGTCTCCTCATGCCCTCAAAATGTTTTCAACTTTATTTATTAGTAGACGGATTTACAGAGTGATTTCAAAAAGGGTTCCCTAGATGGAACTGATGTTGAAAACAAACAAGACAGACTTAAAAGAAATATGTACAAGCTCCCACGTATGGGAGTATGCAAAGAATGTAAAAATGATTCTACTCGAGCGGGTCTGCACCCATTTCCCCTGACGGTCCTTTGCTAATGGCGCCCACGAAGAAGTCTTCATACCAGTCGCCAACCATGTCTCCCTGTGCTCGTGGCTTTGCGGAATCTAAATCATCCATGCCTTCCCATCCATCAGGGACGATGTGGGGATGGTGATCATAGAAACTTTTGGGGATTGAATAATTGACATAGTAGTCAAATTTACCACTCGGTTGGCCCAAAGTGTCCATGATCGCCTCCCCTCTACGTGCTTTCTTAGCATGCTCGGGGAACATGGTGCGAGCGCTGGGTACCACGAGAAGGTGATCGTTGCCAAAACACAGCCATGGAGAGCGGAACGTGAATACCCCAGCATCCAAAAGGTCCTAAACCTTGTCTCTCAGGATCGTGCAGTCATCCAGCGAGTGTCCTAGTTCCCCCGAATGGTAATCACACTGCTTGGATGGATCATAATCAAGGAAGTACTCGGGAGTAGGATGACCCAGCTCCCTGGCGATTAGCCCTTGCTCTAGGAGGATGGGAAAAATGACGGCCATCGACTTAGGAAGAGGTGAATACGGCCGTGTGTTTTTTGGGGACTGAGATAGCCGAATCCCCTGCCAGCTCGCGTCAATAGGGTCTTCCTCACTTGCTACTAAATCCTCACGAGAGCGGAGCGCATGGGTAGCTTGAGCGAAATTTTCCGTCAAATGGTGCACCGTTTCGCGTAGTTCGTCAACTTGGCGTTGAAGCTAGATGAATGAGAAGTTGTCATCCGTTCCTTCCAATTGCTCCTCTTCGATGGCACCTATGAAAATGTCTCCAAACATGGTGGTCATATCATCCGACTCCTCTTTCTTTGCAAGAGAGGGCCAAGTTGCACCTTCTAGGATTGCGGGCAAGCTCGAGCTTCTGGGGCTGAACCATTTTGAAGTATTAATTATTTCCTCTTCTTCATGCATCATCCTAGCTGGGCCTGGGAAAGTCTCCTCGAGACGGGGATATACAAAACTGACTTTTTTCTTTGCTTTTCTATCTGGGGAATACCCTAAGCCGATGGTGTAAAGTCTCCTCAGGGCTTCAATAGGTTGACGGATGCCCTGGCCTTCCTGACCAAGCCCTTGTCCTGGAATGAAACCGTGTCCAACCATGATTTTTCCCACCATTATTGCAGTACTTGATACCTTGGGGACGAGGGGCAAAGTCCCACGAGCTTCGTGGACAGTAGACACGAGTTCAAATGATTGATAGCTAGCTTCGTTTTTGTCACTGGGTTCCACATAAGGGATGGCCGTCTTGTGATAAATGCGGTGGTCTTCCTCTTCTCGGACCGTGATCAGTTTTCCCTCAACCACAAATTTCACACTTTGGTGGAGGCTTGAAGGTACTACTCCTGCGACGTGAATCCATGGGCGCCCTAAGAGGAAATTGAACGCAGTGGAGATATCCATTACTTGGAACAAGATTTTGAATATGGTTGGGCCAATTTGGACGTCGAGCTCAATCTCCCCCACTATTTCCTTCTTTGTTCCATCAAATGCTCGAACGGAAGTTTTGGGTACCTGAATTCGTGATCTCTCTATTTTAAGGCGACAGAGTGTTGTGAGTAGACATATGTTCAAAGCAAATTCATTGTCAATCACTACTCGGGCGACGTGAGATGCGTTGCATTTGACTGATATATAGAGGCCTCTGGTGTGTCCTCTACCCTCCTCAGGGATTTCTTCATCAAAGAATGCCATTTGATCCTTTAGAAGGATGGTGCTAACAAATTCCTCAAGTTTGTTATGCTCGATTGTTTCAGGGACATGTACTTCGCTTAATACCTTCATCAGGGATTTCTGATGTTTGACAGATGTCTAGAGCAATTCCAGCAAAGAGATCTATGCTGGTGATTTTCGTAATTGTTCCACCACATTGTATTCACTGGCCTTAACCACGGCCAAAAACTCTTTGGCTTCTTCGTCAGTGACGAGCTTAGCAGAGTGCGTGCTTGCTTGAGCATAGGTTCGCCCAAATCTCGTGACTAAACCCACATCGAGGTCGTAAGACCATGGTACATCATTGTTGCATTCATACTCATAAGGTTGAGGTATTTCAATGACTATAGCTGCTCCTGCTATCGATGCTTCGATTATGGCTACTTTTTCTTCAACTACGTCTTCGGGTGAGGTGGGACCCTTCTTATCTTTTTCTACCTTTAGCGCGGCACATTCCTCATCCCAGTTGATGAAGACTTGTGATATAGTGGAAACTGTGCTGGTGCGACCAACGTGTATGACTACTCCGGCCTCTATCATTCTTGTTACCCTTTCTTCCATTGTCGCAAAATGTGGTATTTCATCACCTGACTAATACCCAGTTTCGACTAGCCCTGTCAATGATATGTGCACTGGTGTTTTTGATTTGGTGAGCTTCAGAATCGAATATCGCATTTACTTTATCAGCATGATCAGGGAGCGGATTGCTTTGGACATTTGGCTTTGTAGTTTGGAATGAGAAGGCTTTAGTATCCAGCAGGTTCTAGATCCGATGCTTAAGGGTGAAACAATCATCAGTTGAATGGCCTACTTCTCCCATGTGATAGTCGCATTTTTTGGACGGGTCATAGCTGGAAAAGCTTTCGGCATTAGGTCGTCTTGGCTCAGTCGAGAGGAGATTCTTATTCCGGAGGATTGCCAAAACCTGGGATGGAGATCCAGGAAGCGGGGTGAATTGTCTTCAGTTGTTGTAGCGCTGGGGCTGACAGCTAATGGTCTGTCGCTAGCCTGTGTTTGTCTGAACAGTTGGGAGATGATCAGTGTTTGCAGTGTAGGTGGCGTTAGCATCAATCAGGGGATCTTTATCTTTCTTCATATTGAATCTCCTACCGACAGGTGCAGGCTCGGTGAACCAACCATCCCTTAATCCTATCTCTATCTGCTCTCCCACTGGAATGAGTTGATTGAATGATTCAGCGACCGTAGTCACCATCCTGTTGCGGTATCGTAGGGGATGGTTTTGACGAACATTTTTCTCAATTCAAAGTCAATTGGTTCAAGGCTGATCCGGGCGGCGAGATTCCTCTACCTAATAGCATACTCTTTGAAAGATTCCTGCTTTTTCTTTTCCTTTTCCGTACGATCGAGATCCTCACGAGAAGGGGTAATGTCCATTATGAATTTGTACCGCTTGAGGAATGCCTCACTTGCTTCACTCCATGTTTCGATGAGGTTTATGTTTTTCTTGATGTACCACCTCAAGGCGGGACCTACCAAGCTTGACTGGAATAGCTGGATCATTAAAGGCACATTACTAACGTACTGGGTCATTCGAACCAAGTACATTTGCAAGTGAGTCCTTGGGCAGGTCGTGCCATCGTACTTCTCGAATTCAGGCATTTTAAACTTTTCGGGCATTTTGACTTTGGAGTAGATAGAGAGGTCCGTTGGAGTAGGATCCTGTAAGCCCTGCAGCTACTTTATCCTTTCTTCGAGCTTCTCGAGACGCTTATCATGCTCAGTTTTAGATGAAACGCCGGGTTTTACTTTCTCGACTATGATTTGGTGCGCGTCGTCTTCCAATTCGGGCATGTTATCATTGGTATCTCTTCTTTGGTCTCCTCGGGTGGATGACTGCGGTAGTACTACTTTGATCGAGGCCGGGGTGGAAGCCAATTTGCCTTGGATGGAATCTATATGCTTCGAGAGTTGTTGAAGCACATTGAAGACTTGCTTCATTTCATTTTCCATGATCGACACGGTTTGGTACATTTTCTTCAGCCATTCTAGCTTTTGGATTCGGTGAATATGGCTATATAGTGATTACATTAAAAGCCACGACACCCATTTTTATATGCGATGGGAAATCTCGATCTTGCGACGTCGCTTGTTTTCTCGAGATAGCTTTGATAGGTGTCTCTGGCTGGCCTCCAAACTTTCTTCAAGAAACTTGATCCTTTCTTGCTTGGTAAGCTTCTTACTTACGTCAAGGATTTCCGACTGCAACTTCTTAGGAATCTCATGATTAAGGATGTAAAAGGTGGATGCATGATGGGCTTTTTCCTGTCCCTTCAGCCTTCTGGGCACGATAATCCTCTTTGGGTGGCATCTATCCCATGCATTTTGAATCATGCTGATTTCCTCTAAGTAATCACAACCTGTGGGGGTGAAAGAAATCTGAAACAATTCTGGCTTGAGCGGTGGCGGGACTTCTTGCAAGACTATATACTGGCGGGCCACCCTATATGGGTAGTATGAGGTAGCTCCGGAGAGGCCCAGCAGTGGAATGGGGTCGTGATAATCAAGCGCAAAACGCACCTCATTTGCAGTGAACCACTTAGCTTGCCATATAAATGTCTCTGGGACCGGGTTTTTTAACAAGTTAATCCACCAAGAATATTCTTCATCGGGAGAATGTTTCTCCAAGTTTTGGAATTTTTGCAGTGGGTGCTTGAACTCATTAATTTCAAATATTTGCATGAGGTGCCCAAATCCTTTGACATGGGAAAAGAACCACATTTGTAAAATTTCTGGGGCGGCTCCCATGATCTTTTCTTTTTTATCCTTGAAGCGATTAAGGGATAAAAATGTTTCGGCTAAAACCATGTTTACATACCCTGCACCAAAAATGATTTGATTCATTACGCTCATGATTGAAGGATTTATGGCATTCTTTCTATAGGGGAAGATAATAAATCCAAAGAACGCCAAAAGGAAGATCTTGGTTTTTTGGGATATCGATTGTTTTTCAAAGTATTCGGTTAAGGATGATAATGGGAAAGCATTGTTGCTGGTTCTAACAATTTCTCTTACCGAATTATTTTTTAGAAAATGTGATAGACTGATTATGGGGTTAGTCCTAACCAGTGGCTTAGCGAGCTCCACTCCCAGGGGCATTCTTATGGCGAGACTGTATTCCTCCAAAGTGGGGGTCAATTCAAATTTGCCGAACATGAAGGTGGATGTTTCCGGACACCATAAATGTGGTAGGGCTTGCATGACTCTAGAGTGGATACTGATTTGGAGCAATGGGAGGAGATGACCAATCCTTATTTTGACACGCTCTTGGCCAAGCTGATCTAACTGATTCCACCATCTGAGAAACTCTTTCTTTGGGGCAGGAACGAATTTGATATCGATTATTCCCATCGCATTTAGAAATGGGGGCTACACAACCTGACCCTATTTTACCATGAGCAAGAAAAAAAAAACTGAGTAAAAGTAAATAAATTGCTTTGCTTTGAAATAAACATGGCAAGCACAGAGACATACAAATGGGACATGTGGCTCGATTTCTAACTCAGAAGGCTTGTTGAGATTAAAAGGGTATCCCCCGTCGCAGTCTCGCGTTAACAGCATACCCCCTTAACCTCGCCTAAGAAATTCGGGGAAAAGAAAGGCAAACTCTACATCGCAGTCTCGCATTCGAGGTCGTATCTTTCTTAACACCATCCAAGAAATCCTATGGCGGCCCAGGTCCGGCGGCCGGGTTGTGTGTGCCATGTGTAGTGTTTTAAACCGTAAAGCATGCATAACAGTTTATAATCACAAGATAATCTATTTTAAACAAAATTAAAATAAATTTCGAAGCTACCGACCTGCATAAAAAAAAAAAAAAAAAAAAATCAAGTCAGTAAAGTGTTTAAAAAAGATAGAAATAGCCTAAGTCCTCAAAGTCTCTAGCGAGTCGCCAAGCAAGTCGCGACCTCTTTTTTTCGGCGCCCGCCATCGGGTATGGGCGCCTAAGGAGGCTAATGGCTTGGCTGAATTTGTTAATGCCCGGACTTTCCCAAGTCCACTAATTCACGACTTTAATAGTCTAAGTTTTTAACCTGCAAGTTAATTTGTAAAATGGAGTCACCACTAATTAATTTGGGGTGGGTTGATTAGAGACCCAAGCGAAATACTGGGAGAAATACTCGCTCCTGCGCAATCAGAAAAATTAGGATCGAGGACTTGATTACACTAGTTAATCACTAATGCCCTTTTGGTACCTAATCTTGTTTAAATCCTGAGGTTTATTGGATATTTGGGGAATTTTTCATGCATTTTGGGAAAATACTTTTTTTTAACATTTTTCTCATTTTTTGGACATAAAAGGGGTTTTTGGATTTTTGGGTATTTTTTGAAAAACAAAATACAAGTCTTTTTGGTATTTTATGAAAATTTTGGGCTTTTTATGAATTTTGGCATTTTTTAAGGATTTTATCGGATTTTTTTGGATTTTTTGACATTTTTTGGAAAATATAAAATATTTTTATTTTCTTGATTTTTGGAAAATAAAATATATTTTTAATATTTTTTGGAAAATAAATTATTTTGATTTTTCGGAAAATAAAACATTTTTAAATATTTTTAAATAATTTTCGATTTTTGAAAATTAAAAGGATTTTTAATATTTTTTTGAAAATAAAATAATTTTTTATTTTTTTGAAATAAATTATTTACTTATTATTTTATATTAAAAAATTATAAAAATCGACCTGGTCGAATCCGCAGTCGGACCCGACCCGGGCTAGCACTCAAAACGTAGACGCCTGACCCGACCCGACGACCCGGCCCAACGACCTGGTGACCCACTCCTCACGAAACAACGTCGTGGCGAGCCTCGCGAAACGACGCCGTGGCGCTCCTTGCAAAATGATGCCGTGGAGGAGCCGGCCCGCACGTGACCCGCAGACGCCGGGTCACGCGTCCGACCCGCCCCACGACCCACTCCACTCTCTGCGAAACGGCGCCGTTTCCTCAGCAACCCTACCCGGATCCGACCCATCTCACAACCCGACTCCAACCTCCCCCAAAGCTTGCGAAACCCTATCCGATTCCTGATCCGAGTCCAACCCGGCGACCCGGGATCGCAACCCGGGAAATCGGGAACCCTAGGGTTTCGATTTGGGGGCTGCCGAGGGGGGTTTGCGGCGGCGGCGGAGATGAAGACGACGGTGACGACAGCAATGGCTAGGTTAGGGGGAGAGATGACGGCGGCGGCATCAACATGGGGGGATACTTGTGCGGCGGCGGCGTGGCAGTGACGGTAGGGATTCGCCTTCCCTGTCTCTCTCTCTCTCTCTCTCTCTCTCTCTCTCTCTCTCTCTCTCTCACGGTAGGGATTCGCCTTCCCTGTCTCTCTCTCTCTCTCTCTCTCTAGGTTAACGGTGAAGCTCGGATTCTCGGCCACGAGCCCTTGGCCCCCCGCTGAAGTCTCTCAGTAGGGTACTCGAGGGCCATGACCTTGATCCAGCCTCCCTTCTTGCCTCTACCTCTCGTCGTGTGCTCCTCGTCGTCGTCGGGGACCCCCTATTTATAGGCGGGGGGTGGCTGGTCGGCGAGGGTTTGGCCGACGGTTGGACCGTTGTCCCATCGGCCACTGCTCTCCCTCCGGTCACGTCCCGTCGGCCACTGCTTCTCTTTGCTCGCCGTACGCTGCAGCCTACTCCCCTTTCTCCGGCGTCGCGCTTGCCCGCGCGTGCTGCGCACTGAGTCAAGCGAGGAAGGAGAGACCCGCGGGTAGGGCACGAGTCGGGCCGAGCGCGGGGCGACCCGCGGAGGCCAAAAGGGCTGCTTCCTTTTCTCTTCTTCTTTTTTTTTTTTTTTTTTTGGCGTTTTAGTCGTTTTTTTCAGTTTTTCTTGTTTGTTCTCTTTTTTTTTTTAGTTTTAGTTTTTTTTTTTTGGTTTTTAGACAAAACAAAACAAAATAAAATAAAATAAAGCCAAAAAATAAAAAAATAAAAATAAAATGAACTTAATTAATTTAAAAACAAAAATTTAGGCGTCAACAAGAGCCGACAACCCCGTCGCCCTCGCTAAGCCCCCGTTGATGCTTTCTAGTGACAATGGAGTGGCGGCAGCACTTGCCTTTGCCCTTGCTCTTTTTTTTCCCCTTAAAAATGGCTTTTTATCTTATAATTTGATTTAATTAAGATTTTGGTTAAAAAATATGATTTTTAGCTAAAATGAAGACATTTGAGTCTTATCGTCAATACTTTAATGAGGTCAATGCTATGTAGAAGAGAGAAAGAAATTTAAAAACCGATGTTAGCATTTTTTGTTAATTTAATTGGATGGAGTTAATAAAATGACTCAATTACACCAATTTGACAAATTTTAAGATTAATCAATTGCATTTTCTTGATAAATTTTAAAACTTCAAAGGCATTTATCCCTTTTTTTCTTGAAATTGAAAAACACGTATCTATTGATGAGTAATATTTTTTATGTGATAAGTAACTTTAAACTAGAAAAATTAAACTCCAACCTTTCAATAGTTAGCAAATTCTCTATGTTAATATTAACTTTAATACCCAAAAAAAAGTAATCTCAACCTCATGTCATAAAGAAAAAAAATGGACCGTTTTCGTGACAAATTTTAGCATCAGAGAAATTTTTTATGTGGGTAGTAACTATCATTCTAAGTAATGTTCATGTGCAGATGAATAGTCTTTTTATATATGTCAAAATAATTTTGGATACATGTAAATATCGGTAACTTTTTATTCGATGGAAATAGTTTAATTCAGACTCATGTGAGAAACTTGTTATAGCCGGTTACGAGTGGAATAAGTTATCTGAGTTTGGGTTTGAGTACACAAAAAAAGATGCATCGGATCCGACAGAGTGGTTATATAATGTGAAAAGGAGAAGAATAGCTCAAGACTGTCGCGAAGTCAACGAAACCGACGAAGCAAACGTAAGAGCGGTGACTTTGAAAAGAACGCGTATTTTTGCTTTCGCAACCTTTCGCGTATGGACGCGTGCGAGTGAACGAAATGTGCCCTGCCAATTTGACGCGGGAAGAAAAAAAAAAAATAAAAAATGAAAAAACGATGACCACAGATCAAACCCAGAAAGAAGCAAAAAAGAAACACAGCACCGACACGAGAAGCGCTCTCTCTCTCTCTCTCTCTCTCTCTATCTCTCGCTCGCTCTCCCCGACTCTCTGTAAGTTGGTGATCTGGGTGCTCTTCCCTCTTCAGGTGTTGCGCCGCGCGAGAGATTTTCGCTTACCTCTGCGTCTTCTTCGTGCTACTATCAGGTCTCTCTCTCGTCTCTCTCTCTCAACTTCTATGGATGTGAATATGAGCGACGATAGATGGTTGAGGAATTCTAGGCGTTTCAATTATTTCAAGTGCTTTCCCTCATTTTTTGTAGTGATGTTGGTTTTGAGTGTTGAGCTGCAATTCTAGATACTCTCTCAAGAAGCAAGCTAGTGTCCAAGGTTGTGGTAAATTTATGCGTATGAGAGAATTCCTAATTAGAGAATGTTGGAGACAATATTAGATCTCAAGTATGTCATTTGTTTCGTTATTTGCGGGATAGCAGATTTTCATGTTAGATTAATATAGCTAATTCTATTTCTATCCTATGCTTATTGTTTGGGGATAAATGCCCCTAAATTAAATAATTGTTGAGTAAAGATGTGGCCTTTCTCAAAGTTCCGTGTTCCTCTCTCTTGAAGAACCCAGAACATTTATATATAGATAGCAATCTCATTTAATTTTGACCTCAAAATGCACCTTATATGTAAACTAATCCTAATGATGGATAAAAGAATTATGAACTAATCTAACATGACATGCAATTTGATTTATATGTCCTAATTATCATGCAATTGTGAACTAAAATGAAATCTAAGTGACATGTATGCTATGTTAATTAAATTGGACTGAATGCAACCTATATGCCATTCTAATGAGACAAAATATGGTTATATATGAATTAATCCAATTATTCAACTATGAGAGATCTTTTTTTTTTTTTTGTGTTTTCTTTTTATAGAAATTAAATTGTACGCAATGCATGAGATGCAATTATGACATGACCCTAAAGCATATGACTACTAAGTAACGTGTAAAGGAATTTATGAAACTAATTAATTTTAGATGAGATATAGGTGCAAAATTTCTTAGATCTTTGGAAACTAAAATAGGAAACTGCGTAAATCTATATGATGACCTAAATTAAACTAGTAAATCACTGTCTCCATTCAAAAGCCTTGGTGTCATGGGGTGAAGATCCGCCATCCCCTATGGCATCATAGAGTTCCTTGAAACCTTATGCCATAGATATAGCATTAATCTCCCAATTCCTCACTTAGATTCTCTCTCAAAAATTGAAACAAACACACTTGAGCAACTCGCCAGGGAATTGTTCTGCATAACATATCCCAAAATAAAGAATCAACGATAAGGAAATGCTTCCTTTTTTCTGTAATTAAAATTATTAATTACTGTTCGTTCATTTCTTTATTATTTACTATCATTTCTTTTTTTGGGTGGGCGGGACAATGATTGGTTGGTCTTGGTGGCGCGGTTGTGCTGTTCCTGTTCCTGTATGAACTGCGTAAAATTCTACGGCCCATTTCAAAGTATTTTTTATTTGGATTAAAGTCTTGAAAAATTTCAAATTGATATACTTATAACAAATTTACTTCAAATTTATTTTTTAACCACCAAAAATCCTAAATTAGTACATTTTTGACAAATTTAGATATTATTGTGATAAATTTACCCTCTATTAGTTTCCGTCAAATTTTACTAGTAAATTACTAAGTTAAATAACACATGACAGTTGATTAGTGTACTTATTTGGAATTTTACTTTCCATTTGTCATAATTATACAATTTTTGTAATTTTTTGTGATATCAATCCAATTTAATGGATGGTATATTTGTCACAAATATACAAGTTTAAGGTCTTTTACGATTGAATAAATTAGTTTAAGATAAATTTGTCACAAGCATATCAGCTTAAATTTTTTATGATTAGTTGTGTTAAATTTGTCATAGATGTACCAGTTTGGGATTTTTCATAGTTAAAAAATTACTTTTGGATAAATTTGTCACACATGTACCAATTTGGAGTTTTTCATAATATTAACCCTTTTTATTTAAAGAAAATATGACTAGTAATTTACTTGTCAGGTAATTAATTAGCAAGTTATCAACCCTGTAATAAAATTATTGATTTCATATAAATTAATAATTTTTTTAATTTTTATAAGTGTGATCCATAAGTTGCCAACAATTTAATGGATTTACCAAAGTAAAAATTAATCAATAGTGTACCAACTTCTAAATTTTACAAGTATGGCTAATAAATTTCTCACACTATAGTAAATTTGCAAATGTTAAATTAAATAGTAAGATAGAAATATCTGTCAAATTTCTCAAGTGTCCTTAGAATGTTAACAACATTTTAATAAATTTACGAACGTCAAACATAGTTTTGTTGTTGGACTTGTAATTTTACAGTAAAGGAATGGTGTCTCTGGCCTTTTTATGGCAGCGTTGGGACTTAAAAAGAAGTCCTGGAAAAAAAATTGATGGTCACGGCCAGATATATAAGAAGAGAGAAGCGGGACCGAAGAAGAGAGAAAACATTGACTGAAAGGAGGCCGAGAAGAAATCCGGAAGAAAAACACGGAAAAGAGAAGTTTGTGGAAGTGACTTTTGTGCTCGAAATTTGTTGATAGTAAGTGAACTTGTTCTTGTGTTTAAATATTATTAGTTGCTGAATGCATTTATAATAAGTAGTTTTTGTGGAACTATTTTGATTAAAATGGTCGTCCAAATTGAGCTCGAACTGTTTTTGACGATTCTTTTCCATATATATTCGTGGTCTTGAAGATTTTGATTGGATCGGGTTCAAAATGTCCTCGGAAAAGCATGTCGCCGTCCTTGCGTTTCCATTCGCTTGCCACCCTCTGCCTCTCGCCAACCTCGTCCGTAAGTTAGCGGAAACTGTCACGGACGTCCATTTCTCTTTCTTGAGCACGGCCATGTGCAACCGCGATCTCTTCCCCCCTTCGTCGAGAGCTGAGCTGCCGCCCAACATCGTGGTCTATGACATCAACAATGGAGTGCCGGCTGGTCATCACGAAGCGACAACGGAGGAACTGACAGAGCAAATAACTATGTTCCTCAAACAAGCTCCAAAGAGTTTTCGAGCTGCTATCGATGCCGCGGAGCGAGATGAAAGGAAGAAGGTGAGTTGTCTAATTAGTGATGCTTTCTTACATCCCGCAGGCGAAATGGCCGAGAAGATGCACGTTCCGTGGGTGACGTTCTGGATCCCGTCTCCGTGCTTTCTGTCCGCTTACATCCACATCGAGGTCCTTCGTCAGCTGTGCCTTAGAAACTCCTGCGCTGGCATGGCGGTGGCAGAGGCTGATGACAGGGCCCTGGAAAAAGTTCCAGCGTTATCATTGTTTCGCATTTCAGATATCCCAGACAATATTCTACAAGACCCGACTACGTCGCCAGTGTCAAACTTTGTCCACCAGTTGGTGCGCATGCTGTCATGTGCTACGGCCGTCATCATGAACTCCTACGTGGAAGCGTTCCCATCACCTCTAATGGCAGACCTCAAATCCAAGTTCAAGATTCTTCTCCATGTAGGGTGCCCCACAGTGTCTTTCTCACCGTTACCGGTGCTAGCAAGCTCAGACTCAGACCCTTCCGGTTGCTTAACGTGGCTAGACACCAAAGACCCTGGGACCGTGGCATATGTGTGCTTTGGGACGGTAGCTGTACTGTCACCTACTGAGCTATCCACTCTTGCCGAGGCCCTCGAATCCACCGGGACCCCATTCCTATGGTCTATCAAGGAGCACATGATGGTCCACTTGCCCGAAGGGTTCCTGGAGAGGACCGGGCAGCGTGGGAAGATAGTGTCGTGGGCCCCACAGAGCAGGGTGTTGAGCCACCCGGCGTGCGGGGTGCACGTGACACACTGTGGGTACAACTCGGTGTTTGAGAGTATGGCGGGGGGAGTGCCGATGATATGCAGGCCGCTCTGGGCAGACAACATGATGAACGGAAGGTTGGTGAAGGAATGGTGGAAAATTGGAGTGGGAGTGGAGGGAGGGACCATTACAAAGAGTGGGATGGTGAAGGCGTTGGAGGTGGTGTTGAGAAGTGAGGACGGAAAGGAGATGAGGAGGAAGGCCGGTGAGCTTAGAGAGAGATTGGCGGATGCTTCCGGACCAGGAGGAAGTGTTCAAGCGGATTTCAGGACCCTTGTAGACTTGATTTCTACTTAATGATATGTTTCATTTCTATTTTGCTTTGTATGCTTTGTGGGGATGTGATCCTTTGTTGGAGACACCGGTCTGCATAAAGGATGTTTGTTTTACTTTGTGGAAGATTTAAATTGATAGTTTGATATGATAGATAGTCAAGTTGATTTTTTTGGAATTTTTTTTCCCAGGGTCGGTTAAGCTATAAAGATGGGTTTTGTGCCCTTAACAAATACTTTTTTTCGACAGTTGCTATGAGTATATAGTTCATGTTATTACGAAATAACCTTCACCCTTTCAATTGAGGCTATAATTGTACAAATAAATATCATTGCCTTGCGTCAATACTTAATAGACGTTTAGCAATTTAAACATATTGTGAAAAAGAGAGCCAATAGAAAGAATATTTTCATTGATCGTATTGAAAGTGTAATCTAGTTGAGAAGTATACCGGTAAAAGGATAACCTCCTTCGGGAATAAGTTTTTGAGTATAAGTGGCACATACTATTGTAATTTCTAAGATTGCTAATGAAATCCAGCCAACAGACTATTAGTCTTGATGAGTAAATGTAAGGGCCAAACCACTATAAAGCTCTGCATATATCATTCTCTATGTCTTTGCTCTAATCTATTACTACATGATAGAAGAGCATTGCACTTGATATAATCACATGTTCTTGCTTATATTAACTTAATTCTTTTTACATCAAGTAATTCCTTTTATATCAAACTTCACTTTTACAATTCCGTTAGTTATATAAGTTTTCTTAAAATGACCAATTCATCCCCCTTCTAGGTGATATTGTTAGCCACCACAATATCTATGTGAATTTTAATTTGGGAAAAGACCACAAAAAATCCCAAATTTTGCCCAAAATAACAAATTTACCTCAAACTTTTTTGTGACAAGAAGAACCCTAAGTTTTACTAACCGTAACACATTTACCCCACAAAGGGGATTTTCATCTTATTTTTTCTGTTTTTCCATTTTTTATCCATTTTTCTTATTTTCTCTTCCCTCCACCGGCCATGGTGGAGGGAAGCTAGGCTCACGTGAGGGCAGCCCTCGTCGGTATCGGGCGAGGGTCGGGCGAGGGTCGCCCTCGCCTAAGCCTAAGTAGGGCCACCCTCGCCGACGTCGGGCGAGGGTGAAGCTCAACTGGGTTGGGCAAGGGCAACCCTCACCCCATGCAAGTGACGACCTGGCGAGGGCACCCCTTGCTGGACTTAGGCGAGGGAGGCCCTCGCCCAACCTAGCCAAGGGCCATCATCGCCCAATGCCAGTAAGGGCGGCCCTCGCCCGACCTAGCTGAGGGCCATCATCGCCCGACGCCAGTAAGGGCGGCCCTCGCCAGCCCAGGATAGGGCGACCCTCGCCTAAGTTTGGCTTCCCTCCGCCATGGCAGTGGAGGAAAGAGAGAAGAAGAAGAAGAAAAAAAATAAATAAAAGATGAAAATGCCCTATAATTTAAGGTAAATGTGTTACACAGATATAAGTTTATGGTATTTTGTATGACGAAAAAAAGTTTGGGGTAAATGTGTCACGGTTGACAAAATTTGGGAATTTTCATGTCACAAAAAAAATTTGGTAAATTTGTCACTTTGGACAAAGTTTGGGATTTTTTGTGATCTTTTCCCTTTTAATTTAAACAATTGACATAAATTCAATCTAGCTTCATTTATTTTGCAGAAAATAAATAATTTAGAAAAATATTTTCTTAAAAATGATTACTTGCATCTTTTGAAATAATTAGTCAATAAAAATGTTTTCATTAATGAAAAAAGTTTATGTCTAAACATTTTCATAGACAATAAAAAAATTTATTGTTCATTTTTGTAAGCGACATAAGTGATCATTTTAGGAAAATATTTTCCAAATCATCATTTTCTATGAAACAAATGCACCTTATATGTAAACTAATCCCAATGATGGATAAAAGAATTATGAACTAATCTAACATGACATGCAATTTGATTTATATGTCCTAATTAATGCATTTGGGAACTAAAATGAAATCTAAGTGACATGTATGCTATGTTAATTAAATTCGATTGAATGCAACCTATATGCCATTCTAATGAGACAAAATACGGTTATATATGAATTAATCCAATTATTCAACTATGTGAGATTTTTATTTGTGTGTTTTCTTTTTATAGAAATTAAACTGTACGCAATGCATGAGATGCAATTATGCCATGACCCTAAAGCATATGACTACTAAGTAAGGTGTAAATGGAATTTCTGAAACTAATTAATTTTTGATGAGATATACGTGCAACATTTCTTAGATCTTCGGAAATTAAAATAGGAAACTGCGTAAATCTAGACGATGACCTAAATTAAACTAGGAAATCATTGTCTCCATTCAATTGCCTTGGTGTCATAGGGTGCAGATCCGCCATCCCCTATGGTTATTGAGACAAGGTTATGTGTAGTTCCAGAAAGGAAGTGAAAAGTTCTACACTATTTGCAATAAATTAAAGGATAAATAGGAGATAAACGTGCAATAAAATAAATGTGCGATAAACGAAAAAGATAGCCAAAAGACAATTGTTCTTCTTTTTGTGGATTTTAAAGGATAAAATGGAGATAAATATGCAATAAAAGAAATGGGTGATAAACAAAAAAGATAGGGAAAAGATAATTGTGCTTCTTTTTGTAAATTTGTCAAAAGGTCCTCACAATTTTGTTCCTTCGGCTATTTACGAATAATCGCTCCTCGACAGTTATCAACTTTTCAAATTTAAATTGCTTTTAGAGACTTCGATATCTCGCTGATAACTATTTTGCTCCATACTTATCGTTGGTACTGATTCTCGAAACTGTCTCCCTTCTTATCTTCTGGCTCCCAAGCGGTTACTGATCCAAAGCTTCAATATTTCTGACGATTGGTGGCCTCGTCACATAATTGGCCTAATGAACTCCTTTTAAGTTTTGGGCCTGATAAGCCAACTTTTGGTGCCAACACATGTATAATCAAACAAACATCAAAAGTTTACGCTTCAGATATGGACTGTTATTCTAATAAATATGGAAACGACAATAATATACTTCATTCAATGGAATAAATTAGAAAAATAAGCAATAATATGTTTTATTTAATCAAATTCACAGAAGTTGTGATTTTTAAAGTAGACAATGTTACTTTACAAACAACGCAAATGAAAAATATGCAGCTCATTTTCGAATTTTAGTCAAAGATCAGAAAAGATTGTCATTTTCTTGGTATATAATATTGTCATTTTCTTGATATATAATATCTTTGAAAAACATTTTTCAAAATTATCGAATTTTGCGTGAAGTGAAAGGAGCTTTTTTTTTTTTTTTTTGGTCGAAAATAGGTAATTCATTCATTCATAAGTAAGGATTACAAGTAGACGATAGGTTGGATTCAGAACATAAAATAATAAAAAGAGGTTGGGAAGGTGCATATAACCAATTTGAAGAAAGGGACTTGAGACGATGCGATTTCGCTACCCAATCGGCGGCTTGATTGGTTTCTCTTGGGCAGTAGGACAGCTTAACTAAAGGGAGGCTTTGTAGTAAAACTCTGCTTTCAGTAATCAAGCTGCTCACAGCCCATGGAACTTCAACTCGGCCCAAAGCTGCTTCGACAAGTGCAAGATTATCACTTTGTACTTCCCATTCACTTCCCCTGTTCTGAACTGATCCCACGTGAGCTTCTATTCAGAGAGTTAGAAAGCGCAGACCGTGTACAAGTGCTAGGCTTCAACGCACGAAGCAGACTTGGCGTGGATCCCAGCAGCAAAACCGTCAATCAGCAGACCACTTGAGTCGCGTGCGATCCCTGCCACCGAGCTCTTCTCTTCTCCCTTCACCCAAGAACAATCGACGTTTAGTTTGAAGCTGTTGTTGTCCGCTTCTTCCAGAACTCAGATGAGCCTCGCCTGCGGATTCTGCTCTGTTCTTTGCTCGGGATCCATCTAGAGAAGGCCCGAACTTGTGCTT
The DNA here is from genome assembly GCA_014182555.1 of Eucalyptus erythrocorys. Lineage (NCBI taxonomy): Eukaryota > Viridiplantae > Streptophyta > Magnoliopsida > Myrtales > Myrtaceae > Eucalyptus > Eucalyptus erythrocorys. Next base: position 26,531,567 of record CM024601.1, on the reverse strand, counting down.
GGGCAAGATCTACTATGGAATCGACTTTGGGAGGTCAGGATCTGAAGATGTGGCTAATGGTTTTATAGTTATTTTGAAACGGGAATAATAATAATAATATTACTACTTACAAGTACCTGAATTTTGTTAAAGGTTGATGGGAAATCGTACCCTCTGATTATTTAGACCGAAAAATTGAACCCACCGGTTGGCATTAATATAACTATGCTCGTTCCCCTTATTGTGACCCATATTGAGTCTGCAGTGATCATTTTTTTAGGATTGATTGGTTCCAAGTCTGGTCTGGACCAGGAGGACCAATTCCCAGATTCTAGGACTAAGAACCTGACTCGGACGACCGGTCTAGTGGAATGGATAAATTTGCTTATTTTGAGCCAAAAATAAACTGAAAATTGGGAGAAAGCGGGAGAAATTAAGTTTTGTTTCTTAATATATTTTTAAAAATATTTTATATATAATTAACTGGTCTGGTCCGATTGATCTGATTCCCACCTTGTAACTGAGAATCAAGCCACCCTCTTTGGAAACTGCCAAAATACCGGCCAATTTGGTCTGGTTCGGTCTGGGCAGTTCTTGGTCCGAGCAATTCCAATTACACATCCCTAATATTTTTGAAGTTCCTTTACTTTTATTTATTTTTTAAATTTGCTTTTCTTTCTTTTCTTTTATTCACTGTTCATCTTTCTAGAAGGGCTGGTAGGGTGCCTTGGCGATGGTCCGAGGCCCTCGTCAGCCACATGTGAGAGCCTGAAACTCTCGCTTTCGTGAGGCGTGTTATTGACATCCAGAGCTTGCTTTGTGTTTGTTCGACAAATATTCAAGCTTCAGAGAGAGCATTGTCAAGAGCAAAGTCGAGGAAATCAGCAACGTTGGTCCAGGGAATCACAACCCTTGCTATCAGAAAGCATGTGGCGACGAGTCGTGGGTGTCGGAGTATTTGTTAGGGCACTTGGGGGAGCTTGTTCCTGAACGATTTCTTCGAGTTATTGAGCTTGGCTCCGAGTTGGTTTGACGAGTACGTGAGTTTCAAAGAGAATATCTTCAATTAGGACGTTGATGACTTCAGAAACGCTGGGCTAGGGCTTGCAGGACTTTGTTGGGGCCGGCGACCAACGGAGGGAAAATAATGGATAGTAGAAGGAAATAATAGGAAAAGAAAGAAAAAATTCAGATTTTTTTTTTTAAAATTTGCAAAATCACATTGTTTCATAAAAGATGGTTCATGTCAGCTACTGGCCATTTTACATGGTGAGGCCACTATTAAATAGATCGTTAAGTCAGCGATTTCTGAAGTAAATTGATTAAGGAAATTATATTGAAAAATCATCAAAACGTTTAAGATTACATTGGTCAAATTAAATAGTTTAAGATTGAATTAGCAGTTATACACTTTATACTTATCTCAACCATCAAACAAACGGGGGTATTTACACCTTGCCTCCTTTTTGAGTCCCCAGATGGACTTAGTCAATCTATTGACAATTGCACATGCACTATTCTTTTCACTTCATGTCGGTCAAAATTCCCTTTCTGTGACCAGGAAGTGGAATCTATAGAACACCTCTTTTTGTGACCATTGTTATTGCACATACAACTCTTCTTTTTGTGCCCTTTTCGCCCTTTTTGCACATACACCTCTTTTTGTGACCATTCTTTTTGTCCAAATTTACAACATTACAATTACAATTTTAAAATATTTGTCCTGGTGACTACTCTTCCCACATAAAAAAAGAGAGGTGGGGAATTCGAATTCTCACATTCTTAGGAGGTCAGGGTGGAGATGATTTAACTTCAGATGTGTAGATAAAAGTTTAAAAGTAAGAGTTAGAATATGAGTAAAATATGACCAATCAAAAAAATTACAATTCCAAAGTAAAAGAACATCCTACCACTCGTGGGAGGTTTGTTGTGAAAGATAAAATGAAATTAAAGAAGATAAAAGAGAGAGTGGACAAAGTGATAAAAAAAAAAAAAAAAAAAAAAAAAAAAAAAAAAAAAAAAAGCAAAACTTTCAAAACGTTAAAGTGATTTTTTTCTTTAATAGCAAATAGCATAACTCGAAACTTTTTATGGGGCAAATTCCAAATAAAAACTTAAAGTGAGGTCATTCTCTCATAAAAGGGTTTGATGTGAATTTTCTCTCAAATAAGGATCTTAAGTTGTCATTTTGTCTCAAATAAAAGCTTGAGCTCACCGACCGGGAGAAACCACACTAATTAACAAACTAAGGCTACAAAATCACTACGTTGCTTCTGCTTTGATTGGATCTTCGACTCTCTCTCTCTCTCTCTCTCTCTCTCTCTCTCTATTGGAAAGGATCAGAGAACATCACACTTGTTCTTTGTTTCTCAACTGTTCTTTATTTCTCAATAAATGTTTTGGCTTAATTGAAGTGAAGATGAAGCGCAAATTTCAGTTCCCGATCTGCAGTCATGGGGATGGCCGCAAACTTCTCGCTTCGAGCCTGCCGAAGATGACGCCAGCAACTACCTGTGCTCGTGTGGAGGTGACTAGGGTGGCGGGTGGCCGTGGGAAGCAAAAGCGATAGATCGAGGGACTTGAGATTGCGTTTTTCTCTCTGCTTTCAATCCTTCTTTCATTTATCTTTTGCAGAAAGTCTATCCATGAGTATGTGTGTGTCCTCGTGGTGGTATCAATCAAGCGTCTTTTCTATTTTTCTTTTTTATTAGTTATATATCAATCAAGTTGAAGAAGAAGTAATAGATAGGATGTGCCAAAAACAAAGCAAGGCCTCTCCATTCACTTTTGCCCGAGCTGATATGGGCATGCTTCTGCAGAAATTCAAGAACTAATCCCATGTAAGACGAGTACAGAAAAGGAAAACGAAGCAAGAGAACCCTACCAATGTTAAGAACTTATTTTGCGAATTTGTTTAATTGGACCTTCGTGGCATTGAAGAAAGGATGAAGAAATGAAGCAATTTGAGAGTTTGTTGGAGATGGTGCCGATGAGATATTTCTTTTGGTCTTTTCTTTTTAGTCTTTATCCAAATTTTATTACGATGAAAATGCCTCTTTTCAGTTGCTCGAAAAATCAAGTGCTCGTTGGCCGGTAAACATTTAGCCAGCCAACAGCCGGCGAACTCAGATTCTTATTTGAGACAAAGTAATAACTTTTGACCCTTATTTAAAATAAAGTTCCCTTCAAACTCTAGTCTGAAAGAATGACCTCATTTTATGCCCTTATTTGAATTTCTTCCCTTTTATGGCCAAAACTTTGAAACTAAAACTACCATCTACAATTAATTTAAAATAGTTGATACAATTTAATGAATCAATTATCGATGTATCCACTTTTTGAGTCATTATTTTTCTTTCTATTATTTCTTTTATTTAGCGGACAATGCGTATAGGAACAAGAAAGTAATGAATTAACAATAAGTAGAAGTTTTAACTCCTATGTAAAAAAGAAAAAGAGAAAAAAGAAAAATAATCTAGACATAGAAAATGTCGCTTCCACATAACCCAAAATGCAAACATGTACGACATAATGTCAACCAATACAAAAGGTCAATAAGAGTCGAGATTTTATTTCATTAGAATTTTGGGACCGAGCTTGATCAAATATTAAAAGAGACAAAAGTACTTTATACGAGCTTATCTCCCTTAAAGAATTTTCGCACAATTATTCTTCAAGTCTCGCAACTTCAATCGAGCTAATTAAAATCAATGTTTCAACTGTTTATCTATATAAAAACCAAATTGAAAAATAGGGTATAAGACAACACCAATATCGAAAGTACAATAACTTGTATCAAATTCAGTCTCTTCTTTAATTAATCAATTTTTTTTTTTTCTTTCGGTGATCCAGAAACCCCATCAATGGGATGTCGGGAGAAACCACCAGGGCGACACGTCTTGGCCACCACACACGTGCCACTGCAGGTAAGCCACCCCGTGACGCGGGGTTCGAACCCTCCTCTTTGTGAGGGGAGGCTTTCAGCCCAATCTTGCGCAAATTTAGGTGGGTGGTTAATTAATCAATTATTTGTCTTTATCAAAAAAAAATTATTTATCTTTATTATATTTTGTATATTTGGCTATGAAGTTCCGCGAATGCCACGTGTTAAAAGTACAATTACTCGCGTGCGGGGGACCAGCAAAAAGCAAAAAGGAGAAGCAGACGGCACCACAAAGAGGACGGACGTGAGAGTGGACAGAGCCCCCTGCACTCGCCGCCGCGGCTGCCGACGCCAGCGGCCGAAGCTCCGGCCCGCCTCAACCCGACGCCGGTGTAGCACCTGTAGCCGCGAGCACCGCCGTGCCAGCAGCCGAAGCTCCGCCCAGCTCTACCGCGCCTGTTGCCGCGCCGCCGCTCCTGCAACCTGCAGCCCGAGCCCCCTCGCCGCGCCCCCGTCGCTCCTGCGACGCCAGCAGCCCGAGCCTCCTCGTCGCGCCACCGCTGCTCCTGCAACCTGCTCGTCCCCTGCAGCTCGAAGCGGCGACGCCACGCTGCTGAACCACGAGGTCGTCAGAACCCGGAACGGAGGGAGAGCAGTGGCAAACCGAGGGGAGAGAGCGAACCGGAGGCAAGGCTTCGAGGAAGCAACCCGCCACCAAGGCCGCCCGCAAGTCCGCCTCGGCCACCGGCAGCGTCAAGAAGCCCCGACGGCGCAGAACCGCCGCCCTCCGACCTCGACTGCTGCAACGCCTGGGCTCGACGCCGTTGCTGCCCATCTTCGCCGTCGCCTGCCGCTGCACACTCCCGTCGCTGCTGTATCAGGTGAGAGCCTCCTTGTCGCCGTCCCTTTTTCCGAGAAGCCAGTAGCCGCCAGATGAGTCGTCGCCGCCGCTTTCCCCACCTGGAACCGCGTCGCCGCCGTCGAACCACTGCCCTGCGACGTTCCAGCCAACCCCCCGGCGCCGCGGATCGCCGGACTCGAGGGTTCCAGAACTTGGGTCCGTGAAGAGGAAGCCGAGTCGGAGTTGGGTCGAATCCGGGTATGGTTTTTCTGAGGAATCGGGTCGCGATTTAGAAGCCGGGTCGGGTGCAGGTCGCTAACCGGGTAGGGTTTTGAACAATCCGGGCCGGGTATATCAGGGCCAGGTTTGGGCTGGTTTAGCATGTGGGCTTGTGGGATTCCTTTTTAAAAAAAGGTTCAATCAGACTGGACCTGCACATCAGGCCCAGCCCGGCTAGGTTTCCGCCGGCCTGGGTTGCGCGGCCCAGCCCGATCCGGTCCGGGCTTGGGCCGTCTTTTCAACGAACCGGATCGGACCCTATCCGGGATCCGACCCGGGTCGTTTTTAATATATTATAAAAGTTTTTAATATATTATAATTTTATAATATTAAAATAATATTTTTAAAAAATTTCACGTATGCCATGTGTTAATTTGGCTATGAAGTACAATAAGTAGTATCAAATTCAGTCTCTTCTTTAATTAATAAATTATTTGTCTTTATTATATTTTGTTTATTTGGTTATGAAGTTCCACGAATGCCTGCCGTGTTAAAAGAATCATCTTAATGAATTGATTTAATTGAAGGATATTGTAGTTTCTATTTTGAACTAAGGACATTTTGCTCTATGATTAGATTTTATAAGATCACTGTTAATTGTTCAAAATACTTAAGCTATTAAATAAAATCGTACTATAATATTTATAAAATTAAACATACACACGGAATAAATGCAGAAGCCACATACTTGTGCTTCTATGATTGGCCCTGGAAAGATTTGCAACTGCGGTGTATCGACATTAAATTTTGAACAAGAAAGATAAACACACTTATTACTTGATCAGTCCCTTGGTTTTGCCACGATTATAGTAATTCTTTGCAAATGAAATTGTTAAATAAGAAAAGAAAGAATCTAACTCGCTGTTTTAACGCTTGGAACGCTTCGTTTATTGGACAAGAAGAAGTGGTGCTGTTGGCGGACATAATACTGCATCCTTTATGAAATTAAATTATTAATGACTGTTTGTTCATTTCTTTAGTATCAACTAAGGGCGTTAGGGACCGAAAACCAAACCGAATCGAAAAAATTTCGATTTTTTCCATTTGGTTCGATTCGGTTCTCGGTTTGGTTCTCATTAAAAATCAATAATTTTTTATTGATTCGATTTTTATTGATTAACCAAACCGAATCACCAACCGATAAGATCAAAACATTAAAAATTCGGTTTTATTCTCTCCCGACTCCCGTCTCCTCTCTTGTCTCGTCTTGGAATCTGCTACGCCTCTTGCTTGCTCACTAAGCTGTCGGTAAGATGCTCTCCTCTCTTGTCTCGTCTTGACATCTACTACGCCTCTTGCTTGCTCACTAAGCTGGGCTAGTTCAAATCGGTAAGATGCTCCTTTGATCGCTCTGTGTTCATCTTTTGCAGAGATCTCTTTTGCTCTTTTTCTCGGTGCTGTTGTTGGGTTGCATGCAAAGGGTATCTGGGCTTTTTTCCTTTTTTCTTGCTTTGCTTGATTTGTTCTGTTCTTTGAGATGTTTTCTTGGTGGGTGTCGAGGCGAAGGTTTTGTTTTTCTGCTGCGATGTGTACTCTGATCCGTGCTGCTGCGTTGGTTCCAAGGAACACTCTGTCCGTCTACCATTTTCTGTGGATTTAGGTGAGATCCTCATTGTTGTTTCGCTTCCATTGGTGAGACGAGTGTTAATTTTTGTTGTTGTGCTGAGTGGTACACAATGAAGATGGATTCTTTATCTGTTTTTTGGGGGAAATATTGAAAATAGATTTAGCCAGATGTTCAATCTTCAGGTGGAGTTCTTGTTTCCAACAAAGTTCGGGTTTTTATTTGGACATGATTATCTGTTTGGTTTGCCAATCTGTGGAAGTGAAGTGATACCCGTGCTGCTTTAGCTCTGGAAACATTGGAGGAGGGGGATGTTGCAGCTGCGATGTCGATTTAAGCTTCTAGTTGTCTTATGCTGTTTGGCTGATATGCAAAATTGATGAGAAAATGAAGAAATATTTCGGTAAATGCTCGGCTCGATTGTTGACTTTCTTGGCTCCTTTAGATGGCCATAATTGATTAAAACGCCTGCTGATTAAAACGCTTCACTGAGAATTATTTAAAAAAAAAAAGAAAAAAAAAAAGAAATTTTGGTTCAGTTCGGGTCTCATTTGGTTCGGTTCGAAAGATTTTTCTAACAGTTCGTTTCAGTTTTTCAAAAAACCCAAATTGAATCGAACCGTTGACACCTCTAATTAACTATCGTTTCTTTTTTGGGTGTGCGGGACGATGAGTGGTTCCTCTTGGTGGCACGGTTGTGTTGTTCTTGTTCCCGTACGAACTGCGTGAAATTCTACGGCCCATTTCAAATATCTTTGGTTTAAAGAAAATATGACCAGTAATTTACTTGTCGGTAATTAATTAGCAAGTTATCAACTCTGTAATAAAATTATTGATTTCATATAAATTAATAATATTTTAATTTTTATAAGTGTGATCCGTAGGTTGTCATCAATTTAAGTAAAAATTAATCAATAGTGTACCAACTTGTACATTTTACAAGTATGGCTAATAAACCAAAAAAAAAAAAAAAGTATGGCTAATAAATTTTTCGCACTATAGTAAATTTGCGAATGTCAAATTAAATAGTAAGATAGAAATATCTGTCAAATTTCTCAAGCGTCCTTAGAATGTGAACAACATTCTAATAAATTTACGAACGTCAAATATAGTTTTGTTGACGTGGTTGGACTTGTAAATGTACAGTAAAGGGCTGGTGTCTCTGGTCTTTCTATGGTAGCATTGGGATTTAAAAAGAAGTCCTAGAAAAAGAAGAGACGGTCACGGCCAAATATGAAAGAAGAGAAAAGCAGGACCGAAGAAGAGAGAAAACATTGACTGAAAGGAGGCAAGGAAGAAACCGGAAGAAAAACACGGCAAAAAGAAGTTTGTGGAACCGACTTTGGGCTCGAAGTTTGTTGATATATATAAGTTGCAAAATGCATTTATATTCAGTAGATTTTGTGGAAGTATTTTGATAAAAATGATCGTCCAAGTTGAGCTCAACCTGTTTTTGACGATTCTTTTCCATAGATATTCGTGATCTTGAAGATTTTGATTGGATTGGGTTCAAAATGTCCTCGGAAAAGCACGTCGCCGTCCTTACTTTTCCATTCGGTTGCCACCCCCTGCCCCTCGCCAACCTCCTCCGTAAGTTGGCAGAAGCTGCTGCGAACGTCCACTTCTCTTTCTTAAGCACGGCCACGTCCAACCGTGATCTCTTCCCCCCTTCGTCGAGAGCCGAGCTGCCGCCCAACATCAAGGTCTATGACATCGACAATGGATCGCCGGCTGGTCATCACGGATTGACGAAGGAGGAACTGAAAGAGCAAATGGATGCGTTCCTCGCGCAAGCTCGGAAGAGTTGTCAAGCTGCCATTGATGCCGCGGAGCGAGATGCAAGGAAGAAGGTGAGTTGTCTATTTAGTGATGCTTTCTTACTTCCCGCAGGCGAAATCGCCGAGGAAATGCACGTTCCGTGGGTGACGTTCTGGGTCCCGTCTCCGTGCTTTCTGTCCGCTTACGTCCACGCCGAGGTCCTTCGTCAGCTCTACGACAAAACTTCCTGTGCTGGCATGGCAGTGGCAGAGGCCGAGACCGACGACAAGCCCCTGGAAATGGTTCCAGGGTTATCGTTGTTTAGAATGTCAGATATCCCGGACTATATTAAACAAGACCCGACCACGCTGCCATTGCCAAACTTCATTAACCAGTTCCTGCCCATGCTGCCATGTGTCGCGGCCGTCATCATGAACTCCTACGTGGAAGCGAATCCGGCACCTCTAATAGCAGACCTCAAGTCCACTTTCAAGATTCTCCTCCACGTAGGGTGCCCTACGGTGTCTTTCTCACCACCACCGGTGCTAACAAGCTCAGACTCAGACCCTACCGGTTGCTTAATGTGGCTAGACACTAGAGACCCTCGGACCGTGGCATATGTTTGTTTTGGGACGATAGCTGTACCGTCGCCTACCGAGCTATCCTCTCTTGCCGAGGCCCTGGAATCCACGGGGACCCCATTCCTATGGTCTATGAAGGAGCACATGATGGTCCACTTGCCCGAAGGGTTCTTGGAGAGGACGAGGCAGCATGGGAAGATAGTGTCGTGGGCTCCGCAAAGCCGGGTGTTGAGCCATCCGGCGTGCGGGGTGCACGTGACACACTGTGGGTATAACTCGGTGATTGAGAGCGTGGCGGGGTGCGTGCCGATGATATGCAAGCCATTTTGGACGGACAACATGATGAACGCAAGGTTGGTGAAGGAATGGTGGAAAATTGGAGTGGGAGTGGAGGGAGGGACCATTACAAAGAGTGGGATGGTGAAGGCATTGGAGGTGGTGTTGAGAAGTGAGGACGGAAAGGAGATGAGGAAGAAGGCTGGTGAGCTTAGAGAGAGATTGGTGGGTGCTTCTGGACCCGGAGGAAGTGTTCAAGCTGATTTCAAGACCCTTGTAGAGTATATTTCTACTTAATGATATGTTCATTTCTATTTTGCTTAGTATGCTTTGTGGGGATGTGATCCTTTGTCGGAGACACCGGTCTGCATAAAGGATGTTTGTTTTACTTTGTGGAAGACTTAAATTGATCTTTTGATATGATAGATAGCCGAGTTGATTTCTTTGGAATTTTTTTTCCAGGTTCGGTTAAGTTATAAATGATTTTTGTGCCCTTAAACGAAAATTTTTGTTTCGGCAAGTTGGTACAAGTATATAGTTCATGTTACTGCAAAATAATCTTCGCCCCTTCAATTGAGATTATAATTGTACAAATAAATATCATTGGCTTAAGTCAATACTTGATAGACGTTTAGCAATCTAAACATATCGTGAAAAAGAGAACCAATTTCATTGATCGTATTGAAAGTGCAATCTAGTTGAGAAGTATATCCATAGAAGTAGAACCTCCCTCGGGAAGAAGTGCTTGAGTATAAGTGGCACATACTATTGTAATTTCTAAGATTGCTAATGAAATCCTGCCAAAAGACTATTAGTCTCGATGGATAAATGTAAGGGTCAAATCACTATAAAGCTCTGCATATATCATTCTCAACCTCAAACTTTGTCCAAAGTGATAAACTTATCTAAAACTTTTTTTTGTGACATAAAAAATCCAAAACTTTGCTAACTGTGACACATTTACTTAATCAAAGAGATTTTCGTCTTTTTTTTTTATGTTTTTCCTTTTTCTTTTCTTTTTTATCCTTTTTTCTTCTTTTCTCTTCCCTCCACCATGGCCGCCGGAGGGAAGCTGGACTCAAGTGAGGGCGGCCCTTGTTGGCAACAGGCAAGGGCCACCCTCGCCTAGGCTAGCTGGGGCCACCCTCACCGACGTCGGGCGAGGGTGAACCTCGGCTGGGTTGAGCGAGGGCAACCCTCATCGTTGTCGGGCAAGGATGGCCCTCAGATGGCCCTCGCCAATCTACTGAGGGCCATCCTTGCCTGACGCCAATGAGGGCCTAGCAAGGGCACCCCTTATTGGACTTAGGCAAGTGAGGCCCCTGCCCAACCCAACCGAGAGCCACCATCGCCTGACGCCAATGAGGGCGGCCCTAGCCAGCCCAAGCAAGGGTGACCTTCGCTTAAGTCTGGCTTCCCTCCACCATGGCCAGTGGAGGGAAGAGAGAAGAAGGAAAAAAGAAAAAGTAAATTAAAAAGTAAAAGACAAAAAATGTCTCATAATTTAATGTAAATGTATCACACGGATATAAGTTTAGGGTTTTTTATATCACAAAAAAAAAAATTGTGGTAAATGCGTCACTGTTGGTAAAATTTGGGATTTTTTATGTTATAAAAAGAAGTTTTTGGTAAATTTGTCACTTTGGGTAAAGTTTGGGGTTTTTGATTGTCTTTTCTCTTTTAATTTAAACAATTGACATGTGACATGAATTTAAATTCAATCTAGCTTCATTTATTTTGCGGAAAATAAATAATTTAGAAAAATATTTTATTAAAAATGATTACTTGCATCTTTTGGAATAATTAGTAAATAAAAATGTTTTCATTAACGAAAATTTTTTATGTCTAAACATTTTCATAGACAATAAGAAAATTTATTTATTCATTTTGTAAATGATATAAGTAATCATTTTAGGGAAATATTTTCCAAATCATCATTTTCTATAAAACAAATACACCTTATATGTAAACTAATCCTAATGATGGATAAAAAAATTATGAACTAATCGAACATGACATGCAATTTGATTTATATGTCCAAATTATCATGCATTTGTGAACTAAAATGAAATCTAAGTGACATGTATGCTATGTTAATTAAATTGGATTGAATGCTACCTATATGCCATTCTAATGAGACAAAATGTGGTTATATATGAATCAATCCAATTATTCAACTACGTGAGATTTTTATTTGTGTGTTTTCTTTTTATAGAAATTAAACTGTACGCAATGCATGAGATGCAATTATGACATGACCCTAAAGCATATGACTACTAAGTAATGTGTAAATGGAATTTATGAAACTAATTAATTTTAGATGAGATATACATGCAATATTTCTTAAATATTTGGAAACTAAAATAGGTAACTGCGTAAATCTAGATGATGACCTAAATTAAACTAGTAAATCGCTGTCTCCATTCAAAAGCCTTGGTGTCATAGGGTGCAGATTCGCCATCCCCCGTGGCGTCATAGAGTGATTGAATTGCACCATCGCTAGGAGTGTTTCCTTGAAACCTTATACCATAGAATAGCATTAATCTCCGAATTTCTCACTTAGATTATCTCTCAAAAATTGAAGCAAACACACTTGAGCTACTCGCCAGGGAATTGTTCTGCATAACATATCCCTAAATAAAGAATCAAAGATAAGGAAATGCTTCCTTTTTTCTGTAATTAAAATTATTAAAGACTGTTCGTTCATGTCTTTATTATTTGCTATCATTTCTTTTTTGGGTGGGCGGGACAATTATTGGTTGGTCTTGGTGGCGCGGTTGTGCCGTTCGTGCTGTTCATGTCATTGTCCGTTCATTTCTTTATTATTTACTATCATTTCTCCTTTGGGTGGGCAGGACAATGATTAGTTGGTCTTGGTAAAGGCGCCGGTTGTGCTGTTCCTGTTCGCTCATTTCTTTATTATTTACTATCATTAGGACAATGATTGGTTGGTCTTGTTGTGCTGCTCCTTTTCCTGTATGAACTGCGTAAAATTCTACGGCCCATTTTTCAAGTATTTTTTATTTGAATTAATACCCTAAAAAATTCCACAACCGATACACCTTAACCTTGTTTTGATGCCAATCTAGGGATCTCATCCCCAAAAGACATCTTCAGAGGAGAGGTGGGCTGTAGCGATTATAGAGCAAATCAGCAGGCTTCTCCCAAGTAATGTGGGACAGTTGAGATCCTTTTAGCATGCATCGTTTCCATCAGATTTTACAATTAAATTATTAAATTAAATTACATGTGACTGTTGATTAGTGTATCTATTTAGAATTTTACTTTCCGTTTGTCATAATTATATAATTTTTGTAATTTTTTGTTATATTAATCCAATTTAACGATGAGTATATTTGTCATAAATATATAAATCTAGGGTTTTTGACGGTTAGGTAAATTTGTGATAAGCATACCAGTTTGAGATTTTTTATGATTAGTTGGGGTAAATTTATCATAAATGTATTGGTTTGAGATTTTTCATGATCAAAAAATTAGTTTTGAGAAAATTTATTATACGTGTACCGGTTTGCACTTTTTCAGAATATTAACCATTTTTATTCAAAGAAAATATGACCAGTAATTTACTTGTCGTAATTAATTAGCAAGTTATCAACCCTGTAATAAAATTATTGATTTCATATAAATTAATAACTTTTTAATTTTTATTAGTGTGATCCATAAGTTGCCAACAATTTAATGGATTTACCAAAGTAAAAATTAATCAATAGTGTACCAACTTCTAAATTTTACAAGTATGGCTAATAAATTTCTCGCACTATAGTAAATTTGCAAATGTTAAATTAAATAGTAAGATAGAAATATCTGTCAACTTTCTCAAGTGTCCTTAGATGTTAACAACATTTTAATAAATTTGCGAACGTCAAACATAGTTTTGTTGAAGTGGTTGGACTTGTAATTTTACAGTAAAGGAATGGTGTCTCTGGTCTTTTTATGGCAGCGTTGGGACTTAAAAAGAAGTACTAGAAAAAAAAATTGACGATCACGGCCAAATATATAAGAAGCGAGAAGCGGGACCGAAGAAGACAGAAAACATTGACTGAAAGGAGGCCGAGAAGAAATCCGGAAGAAAAACACGGAAAAGAGAAGTTTGTGGAAGTGATTTTTGTGCTCGAAATTTGTTGATAGTACGTGAACTTGTTCTCGTGTTTAAATATTATTAGTTGCTAAATGCATTTATACTAGGTAGTTTTTGTGGAAGTATTTTGATTAAAATGGTCTTCCAGATTTTTTTTTTTTTTGTCAGTCCTACTCTATACCTATTCTACACTCACTCTCAGACTTTTGCCCTGCCTCTTGCGGGGCGTGGACGTCGAAACCCATTCCTGAAACTTGTGTGTCCCCACCCCATCCTTCCCTGAGAAAGTGGGGGTTTGAACCCCTCACCTCCCCCTTCCATGTTGGAAGAGTGGCCACTGGGGCGAATCCCAGTGGTTAAATGGTCTTCCAGATTGAGCTCAAACTGTTTTTGACGATTCTTTTCCTTGTATATTAGTGGTCTTGAAGATTTTGATTGGATCGGGTTCAAAAATGTCCTCGGAAAAGCACGTCGCCGTCCTTGTGTTTCCATTCACTTGTCACCACCCTCTGCCTCTCGCCAACCTCGTCCGTAAGTTAGCGGAAACTGTCACGAACGTCCATCTCTCTTTCTTAAGCACAGCCATGTCCAACCGTGATCTCTTCCCCCCTTCGTCGAGAGATGAACTGCCGCCCAACATCGTGGTCTATGACATCAACGATGGAGTGCCAGCTGGTCATCACGGAGCGACGACGGATGAATTGATAGAGCAAATGAATACGTTCCTCAAACAAGCTCCAAAGAGTTTTCGAGCTGCCATCGATGCTGCGGAGCGAGATGCAAAGAAGAAGGTGAGTTGTCTATTTAGTGATGCTTTCTTACTTCCCGCAGGCGAAATGGCCGAGCACATGCACGTTCCGTGGGTGACGTTCTGGATCCCATCTCCGTGCTTTCTGTCCGCTTACATCCACACCGAGGTCCTTCGTCAGCTGTGCCTTAGAAACTCCTGCGCTGGCATGGTGGTGGCAGAGGCCGACGACAAGGCCCTGGAAATGGTTCCAGCGTTATCATTGTTTCGCATTTCAGATATCCCAGACAATATTCTACAAGGCCCGACTACGTCGCCAGTGTCAAACTTTGTCCACCAGTTTTGGTGCGCATGCTATCATGTGCTACGGCCGTCATCATGAACTCCTACGTGGAAGCGATCCCGTCACCTCTCATGGCAGACCTCAAGTCCAAGTTCAAGATTCTCCTCCATGTAGGGTGCCCCACGGCGTCTTTCTCACCATTACCGGCGCTAACAAGTGTTGGAAATTTGTTTGTAAAAACAAACTAAGTGTATGTTTCTTTGTTCCACATAGGAAAAGTGGGAGGAAGTAAGCCAATTAATAAGTGTAGAATTTCTTTTATGTACCTAAATGAATGATTGCATGTGAGTTAGACCCCACCATACTCGTGTGCGAGTGCGCAATTTTGGCACACTTAGCACGCCCGTGGTTCATTTAACAGTAACCCCTTTGTTATTTTATTTTATTTTATTTTACGGTTATCTTATTAGTCAATTCAAAGGTTGTTTTGTTTTTGAGAAATTTCGGAAACTATTAAAATAAAAAAAATTGAAATTTTATATATTAAAAAATAATAATATTTTTTTAATTATTCCAAATTTTTGTTTGTATCTTTTCAAGACAATCTTTGGAAAAGATACTCGTTCCAAATGCCGAAGGGTTGCACTTGTTCCTTTTTTTTTTTTTTTGGCAACTTCTTCCAAATGGATGCTTTTGTTCATCCAGGCAATTTTCAAAAGGATACGTTTGTTCATTTCGTAACTTTTCACACCTTTGGAAAAGATACTCATTCCAAATGTAAGTTTTCCTGAAGGGTTGCATTTGTTCGTTTTTTTTCTTTCTATTTCTTCTGAATGGACGCGTTTGTTCATCTGGGCAATTTTCGAAAGGATACGTTTGTTCATTTTTGCAACTTTTCACGAAGAGTTGTCTATGTTTTTAAGACTGTTTTATATATATACATGTCAAATTGAGAAAGAATGAGTGTGTGATCATTTTTTTCATTTTCGAGCCTTCTTTTTGAAAAAATAACTACAACCATTTTTTCAATTATTTCCTAGAGAGACCTTGGATAAATACTAGAATTGCTATATAGTATTATCAATTTTGAGACTTTATTGTATCATGGGGGATATTTGCCGGTGACCATTAGCAATTTTATAGGGTAAATAAATCCTTAAAAAAAGTGATATTATGCCTCAAAGTCCAACTTGATTACTCGATCCGATTTTATTGTTCTACCCAATTTAAAGCCATATTTTACCAACAACAAGCTCAGACTCAGACCCTACCGGTTGCTTAACGTGGCTAGACACCAAGGACCCTCGGACTGTGGCATATGTGTGCTTTGGGATGATGGTTGTACCGTCACCTACTAAGCTGTCCACTCTTGCCGAGGCCCTTGAATCCACCGGGACCCCATTCCTATGGTCTATCAAGGAGCACATGATGGTCCACTTGCCCGAAGGGTTCCTGGAGAGGACAGGGCAATGTGGGAAGATAATGTTGTGGGCCCCGCAGAGCAAGGTGTTGAGCCACCTGGTGTGCAGGGTAAATATGACACACTGTGGGTACAACTTGGTGTTTGATGATAAAGGCTAGTAAATACACCTAGAGGAGGGGTGAATAAGTGTTTATGAAATTCTTTTCGAATTTTTAACGAAAATATCCTTTGGCATGAAAATCACATTAGAGATAAATGAATCACGCAGCTATAAAAATAAATAGAGTAGGGTAGAGAAATTTGACATAAAGATTATAGTGGTTCGGCTTATTGTAAGCCTACGTCCACTCTCCATGCTGGTAGCCAACTGGCTGTAATCACTATGTAGCAAAAGAGAGCTTTACAGTCTAGAGCCTAGACTTCTTTAGTAGAAATACTCTTCTACAGCTTCCCGCAACTTCACACTAAAAGTGTCTCTCTTTTGTTCACAATTTTGAGCACAAGAGATTTTGAGAACAAGAGGTTTCAGAGGTTCTAACTTCAAAATTTTTCTATCGGTTCTCTCATATTTCTGAATAACTTCGACACTCCTTAAATATTCCTTCGTGCCTCCATAGCCGTTAGCACTTTCCAAGAATTCATCCAATCTACCCGTTGAAATGAATCAATTCAAGTGATCTTCAAGTTGTTGAATATATAAGTAGAAAATAGCTCGTCGATCCCATTCGCCCATACAAACAGGATCTTGAGTTTCCAAAATTAGATCCTTCCAAAACTTGCTTGATCTTCAACGGATAAAATCCAAAGAATAAATCCTTCGAGCTCACAATCACAGCCAGAGATAATTTAGGATAAGTTAGAAAAAATAATATCCGAAACTTGATTTCCTTATCCGTAAGAATAACCTGCTGTCAGCCTGGCAAAATCGCAAAAACTATGTCTGACTGTCTTCAGACTTTGATTGGGTCTGGAGATCATCAGACCGTAACTGTGACATCCAGAATTTCCAATACTGTTTTCTATTAAATTAATCGGGCATTTCATTGACGCGACTATAGGGTTGTTCTCAGAGCTGATCACTCTTGAGATAACTAGATTAACTGGGTAAGTCATTAAAGAATTTTAAGGCAATAGACTTGAGAATTCGACCAAGGATCGGCTTCTCGACCGTGTTCATCTTTAGAGGTCATTGCGGCACAGTTAAAAATTGAATTGAGATCAAAAATAGGTTGGTTCGACTGAGATGTGTGGCCGATCATGGGTGACTCCACTAAATTGGAAAATTCTCGTCGACCGACACTAATTTGATTTTTCTATCGTTTTGGTACCTTGTGTCTGTAATTGAGCCCTCGAGATTTTCACGACAATCGAAAGCCGCCAATGTGTCCAGTGGGTTCATTGTGCCTCGAAGAAAATCGACCACGAGTCAATTGCCTTGAAAAGTTCTGAAAACTACTCGATAATCTAGGTCACGCTAAAGCGCATCGGAATGAAATTAACCACCAATTTGAGTCAGATTTCAGAAATTGGATATTCTGTGGTGTCACAAGCTATTTTAGGAACATGGACTCAGTCTTAGAAGATTTTTCAGAGGTCCCGAGATTTTCACGAATTTTGGGTTCGGACGTCGCGAAAATTTGACAGAAATTCAGATTTGCTAATTTGATGGGAAATTGGACTTCCAGATCGAGCCTTTGTGTATCGGGGATTTATAGAAAATCATTTGGGATTTTTCTATGTCAAAATTGAGCCTCAATTTGGAAAATTTAGTGAGAAAGTGGAGTTAAATTAAATGAAATTCGTAGCTTTCCAAGGGCAGCAATTTTGAGGTTTTAAAATTTATGATTTTTGAGAAATTACAAGTGGGAAAGTATTAGGGGACAAGGAGTTAATGCAAGGGATAATTTTGAGGATTTTTGAGACCAAAATAATGATGAATATTAGATATTTTGGCTTGATCTAATCCTTTTAATAAAGAAAACGCCAGCTGTTCTCTTCCCCCCGGTCGCTGTCTCTTCGCCCCCGTCTTCTTCCAATTTTTCTCTTGGTTCAAGCAAACCCGTGGACGGACTTCTCCTTGCATGGTGGACGACCGAAGCTGCCACTGCTACCTGCCAGGTGCCAACGTTTTGGCCTTTTTCAGTCAATAGGTTAGCTTGTGTTGACCGCCCAGCATCCATTGGATCTCCAGCTGCTGCCACGTCCGTGAATTCCACTCATCAAAGCCTTGCACAGATTCGGCAGCGGTGACTCCACCATCCGTAGGGCTTCGTGAAGCCAGCCCACGCCAGCATTGTCTTCAATTTGTCTTAGGCCGTGTCTTCAACTTACGTCTTCAGCTAAAGCCCCGCTCGAGTCCAGCTGCCAGACGTCGTTCACTTGGTCAACGAAGCAGTGAGTCCTCAGCTGGACGCTTCCGTGTTGACCCAACAATTCACGCCTGCTGTTCTGTTTTCGTAACGCCATCTCCAGTGCTGGTCTCAAGTCCACCCAGCAGCACCGAGTGAGCAGCTTCTTCGTGTGTTCTGTGCGTTGGCCAACTCCAGCAGCCCAGCGAATTCCAAGCCCAGTCCTCAGCAGCAGCCAATGATCTTTGTTGCAAGTCCAGTTCACAACTTGAAGCCCAGTCCAGTTTAGTTTCAAGCCCAGCGAAGTCAGCCCATCTTTAAATCAGAAAAAGCCCAAGAGTGAGCCCAGTTTAGGCCAAGATTAAATCTCAGTTGGGCTGAGATTTGTTAGGCCAAGGTTGAGGCCCGGTCCAAGCCCGTGGGTATCGTCGCAAGCCCGTTTTCGGCCGCCGTTGCATCCTCGTCGTGGTATCCCGGTCGTCGTATTGTGCAAGTGAGTTTTACTCACTAATTCTTTCTTAGTGATCTAATTATGCCTAAGGGTTGATTAGATTTATTTAATTGCAATTAGGTGGATAAATTAGATTACAATAATTAAATTAGAGACTCATTAGTGCATGTTAGTTAAATTGATTGTACATGTAGCTGATAGACATGTCCTATTAATTATTGAATGCTTCATGGGATTTTTCATGTCCCTTATCGGGCTTCAATTTAATAATTCGGGCCTAAAATGAATTTTTAGGAATTAAATATTAATTTTCGAAATTAATTAAATTAATTAATTATTTCCCGGAAATTCAACTAGGATGGCCAGTGATCGGGATTTTATGCTAATGATCGTGGTGCAGCCCGTTTATTTAATTGAGCTCTATATTTTGCTAAATTGAATTTATTGTATTTATTTATTTAATTTTCGAAATTAATTATTTTTCCGGAAATTCAACCGAGATGACCGGTGACCAGAATTTCGTGCGATTGTCGTAGTGCAATCTATTTATTTAATTGAGCTCCATGTTGCGTGAAATTGAATTAATTGTGAAATCTGAGGAGTGGTTCCTAAGTTGATTTGATTTTGATAATTGACTAATGAATAATCGGGTATCAATTGTTAGTGTCAAAGTGTCATGGTTCCTAATATGCGTGATGTATGCCGGCTCGATGACTAAGTATGTCATTTAGGAGAGTGGGCATGTTATTCATAGTGAACCAATGGTAAGATACATATCACCATGGAGAAGGCACGTGGGCTCGGTGAGTTGGCCTGTCACTTGGGAGAATACATGTGGGCTTGGTGATTAAATTTGGCATTTTGAAGGAACACGTGGGCTCGGTGATTTGATGCATCACTTTGGCGAACCTGTGCCTGAGAGAATGCACGTGGGTCTAGGCATCATAAAAAGGCCACGTGGACTCAGTGATTTGATGCATCATTTTGGCGAAGAGGTCGCCTGAGAGAATGCACGTGGGCCTGTTGAGTAAGTATGTCGTCTGACAAAAGGGCACGTGGACTCGGAGGCTTGGTATGTCATCCTGGAGAATGCACGTGAGCTCGACGACTAGATACCCTATCTTGAGAAACGCGTGATACTAATTGGCATGAAATCGACTAAGTCGATTGATCAATGATTTGACTTGATTGTGTGAAGTGATTGCTGTTTACTGCACTATACGAGACGTAAACATAACCTTGAGTTGCAAATTGGGACTGATGCCAAGGTATGTTTCTGACTTGTGCTGTGACTAGGCAACCTTATGGCATATTGGTTTTCTAATCGAGTCTTAGGGGGTAGAACTCGCTGAGACGTAGTCTCACCCCGTCGTGGGATCATATTTTCAGTTCTGCCGATGACGACCCCTCCGAGACGTTACGGTCGTCCCCTGAGGGTGACGAAGCGTGTTTTAGTCTTCCCAAACCCCAAGAGTGATTGTACGTTTGAGATGGTCGTGTCTATTGTCTAGGTCATGGAAGCTCAAAATGGAGAGATACCTCATAGATTTAGGGCTTGGTTCCATACTACTCCTTATGATCTTAGAATAGGCCCCCTTTATAGGTTTGACATTCCGGTGGAAGTGATTGATGCGGCCCAAGCTCTAGATGGGGAGGCAGCTGGTGTTCCTGATGGTGTGGTTGACGATCCACTATTTCACTAAGATCCCGTGGACCCTGAAGGTTCAGCCATCAAGTCGGAGTAGTTGGACTTGGGACCAAAATTTTGAGAATCTAGTCTTTTTGTTAGACTTGTAAATATTGGGTAGCATTGTATAATATAACTGGATATATATAAAAGTTTGGTTATGTGTTTTCAATATGAAAAATATGGCCTTGCTTTTTTGTCCCATTGTTTTATTGTCTGGGGATTTTATAATTGCTTCCGTATGTGCTTAATTAATGAATGAGTCAGCGATACTTAGTCCTGGGATATCGCATTCTAAAATCGACCAAGTAGAAGGATGTGTGCGTGCCCGAGGATCAGGGCGTGATAGTAACTTTGGGTCTGGTAACCTTTAAATGGAAACGCTTGGATCTTGAACTCTTCAGACTTAACTGACTGAGTCTTGGATTCTTCAGACTTAACTGACGATGATGTTTTGTTAGCTTCAAAACTTAAGGGATTTTTCTTTAACAATCTCCCCCTTTTTGATTGTGACAAAACACCTCCGTAGATTTGTAAACTTATAACCTGCAAAGAAAACTCATATATATTTTGAGGAACGCTTCTACAAACACAAAAGATGTTAGTCCAATAACAATTATTCTCACAAATATAATGATCCTGCAAGTCCATAAATCTACAAATCCAATCATCAAACCAGTGCATAAAGTCATAGAAGTTCAAATAAACAACCCAACAACCAAAAAGTTCAAAGTCATAAGCAGTCTAAAAACAAACAAACGAAATAAAAGTTCATAACGAAATAAAAGTTTAAAAACTTTAAAGTTCAAAAACTTCAAATCTGCAAACTCTCAAATCTGCAAGCTCTCCCCCCTTTTTGTCCCATCAAAAGGAGGTAGAGTGGTCAAGAATGTGTTGGTAAAAAATTAGGGCTCCTTTGGAATGCGAACAAGATGGTATTCGCTAAGCAATTGCACTGTCTTTTCAAGGCTTGTGAGAGCTTCCTTCACTGAATCCAACTCTGCAACCTTCACATTCAATTCCACCTGAATTTTGAGTGCATTGATTTGGTCTTGCACAGACCTAGAAGTACTCAGCATTGCCTTCTTGAGATCTCTCAGCTCACAATCCATTCCAAAAATCTACTTTTTAAGGTCCAGAATAATATCCAACAGTTGTGAAAATGCTGTTGAATTAGCATTACTTGTACTAGGACCAGTAGACTCTGTTCTTGGAGTTTGAAAGCTCGGTGCATCCTTTTCAGCCCTTTGCCTTTCTGATGGAGAAGAATCTTCAATCTCCGGGAAGTGAGATGCATAAATATCCTCAGCATCAGCAGCAGACCTACTCGCATCACTGTAATGCAATGGTGATATAGTTCCTTGATTAGCAACAACTCCCCCTGTTTTGTTGCCAGTGGGTGGAGTCGAGAATTCATCGCCAAAATCCATTTCATTTTCAGCACTGTGATGCAGTTGGGCCCCCTTTCCAGAGTCCTCTTGAACAAAAGATGGCTCAGTTCTTTTAGCAAAATCCTCCTGAGCCTTTCTCTTCTCTTCATTTTTCCTTTTTCTCTCTTTCTCTTCTCTTCTTACCTCTTCTTCTTCTCTTCTTCGTGCTTCCTCTTCTGCTCTTCTCTATCTCTTCTCTATCTCTCCTCTTCTTTCTTATGTTCCTCCTCTTCTCTCCTCTGTTTCTCTTCTTCTTCTTCTTTTCTCTTCCTTTCCTCTTTTTTCTTCCTCAGTTCTTCCTCTCTTCTCATTCTCTCAGCTTCTTCTTTTGCTTTTGCTTCTCTACTTGCCCTCTCTTCGTTATCAGCTCTCAAACTAACTGTGCTTCTCAGTTTTGTGATAGCAGAAAGAGTCATGGCATCGTCAAATTCTTCTTCTTCATCCTCATCTTGTAGGATGACTTTTCTTCTTTTCTTCTCGGTGACAACCATGGGCTCTTTGCCCTTTCTCTTGGCAGCAGCAGTAGCAAACTCTTTGGAGGGAGTCTTCTCCTTCAATCCTTTCAAAGTAGTGTTCAGCTCTTGAAGCTTCATCTTCACCATCATTTTATAACCCACAAGCATCAAGCTTAGGTTGGTCAGGCATAAAGGTGCAGGAATTTGTATCTTGAAGTGCCTGAACAACTTGGCGATGAGAGACGAGTAAGGCAATTGGCCCTTATCCTTAACCACAGTCTTGTACATGTGGAATAGGATAACATGGAGGAGTGAAAAGAGCCTGCCTTTATTAATAGCAAACATGAGTTTTGCTTCTGTTTTGGAGACGTCAGTTTTGGAGGTAGTCTTTGGCCTGAGACAATTGATAATGATCTTGTCCACAAAACATATGAGGCATTCATTCTAGTGTAAGATATTTTACCTTCCAAACTCCTATCTCGCACAATTTTAAGAGTAGCATATTCTGTGGACACTTTGATTGATTGGAAACTCCCTATTTCCAACCCAATTACATCAGCAAGAGTGTCAACATCAACAACAAACTCTTTATCCATAAAGGTGAAGGACAACCTGTTGGCATCTAGAAACGACAAGTTGGAGTAAAAGTATGCCGTCAATTCAATGTAAGCACTTGTGGAGTTTGTACAAAACTTCTCCAGTTGTAGCCTAGCAAATTTTTCCCTGAGATTTACCTTGATTGAGTCAAGGAAATCAAAATTCACGCTTCTAGGATTCATAGCTCCTCTTTTCAGCAACTTAGAGTACATTCGCTCATGTTCTCTAGATCGAAAAAGACTACCTTATGGACAAACAGTGTTCACAGCCACACCCATCTGTGGCTGGAATTGAGAGAACAGCCTCTCATCATCATCCATTGGCTGGTTTGCAGTTCCATAATACGAATCACTAGGTATATTTTCATGAGTGCTCTGAGCGAGCCCTTTGTCAACAATACCTAAATCTTCCATTTCTTTCAGGAAAATATATTCATTCTTAAATCCTCTCTCCTTCAAAAAATCATCTATCATCTTCAAGTCTGTACCCCCATCCTTCAACCTTTTATATAGATCATACGCAAGCTTGGGTCTTAGGGTTCTTACCTGTCCTGCCTTGGTAATTTCTTCTTCTTCAAAATGTTGACTCGATGTCTCCTTTTGTGGAGAATCTTCCTCTCCTGTTAGGTCAACCCTGGTAGGACCCTCTTGTCGTCTCTGTGGTCCTTTTCTAGCAAGTCTTGAGGATTTTCAAGAAGACATGCTTGAATCGCAAGCAAAAACTCAACTTGTTCACAAAAAGGGATGGATTTTTGCTGAGTAAAATAATCGAACAGGGACGGTAATGGAGAGTTGTTTAAGGTTTTAGGGTTTCTAAAAACAAGAGAGTAAACAAGATGGATTTTTAAACGTTGTAGCAGATGAAGATGACGATTTGAAAATATAAATAGCAAGAAAAGATAAAAAGGAGATACTGAACCGTCGCAAAAAAGAAAAGATAAAAACTATCAATTTTGAAAAAGTAAACTGTAATTTTGAAAAAGTAAACTGCCATAAATATGTCAGACGTCGAATAAAAAGAGATATCGATAATTCAAAAGGCAAACAATGATTAAAAAAATATCGAAATACGCAAACAGACTTTAAATTAGAGTCTGAGAATGTTCAGACTTTACCTCAGAGTTTGAACCCTTTCAGACCTTACCTTTGAGTCTGAACATCTTCAGATCTTGTTTTTGAGTTTGAGCACCTTCAGACCTTAACTTTGAGTCTGAACTTTTCAAGACTCTAGTTTTGAGTCTGAATCTCTTCAAATCTTGTGATATTCAATCTTGAACGAATTGATTTAAAGTGAGCCTTTTCTAGGGGCTTTGTGAATATGTCTACCAATTGGTTCTTTGAATCAATGAACTGAATCACCATTTCACCATTTTGAATATGATCTCTAATGAAATGATGCTTGATTTCAATGTGCTTTGCTCTTGAATGAAGTATTGGATTCTTTGTGAGGTTGATTGCGCTGGTATTGTCACATTGATTTCTGTGCAAGATTCTTCAACTCCAAAATCTCTCAATTGTTTTTTTTTTTTTTTTTTTTTTTTTGGTGAAAAAAATCTCTCAATTGTTGTTGCATCCATAGAATTTGAGAACAACAACTCCCAAGAGCTATGTATTCAGCTTCAACGGTTGAAAAAGCTATGGTACCTTGTTTTCTTGAGAACCAAGATGCCAACCTATTTCCCAAAAGTTGACAAATACCTGTAGTGCTTTTTTAATCCACTCTACAGCCAGCAAGGTCAGCATCAGAATATCCAAGGAGAGTAAAGTCTCCTTCTTTGGAATACCACAGACCTAGCTTTGATGTGGTTGCAACATATTTGATAATACGCTTCACAGCAGTCATGTGAGATTTTTTAGAATTAGATTGAAATCCAGCACAAATGCAAACACTAAACAAAATATCAGGTCTAGATGCAGTAAGGTAAAGAAGTGAACCAATTATGCTCCTGTATAGTTTTTGGTCTATACTCTTTCCTTCTTCATCTTTATCCAGCTTTGATGAGCTTGACATAGGAGTTTCTATCTTCTTGCAATTCTCCATTCCAAACTTCTTGATGAGGTCTTTTGCATACTTTTCTTGATAGATAAAAGTTTCTTCATTTGATTGTTTGACTTAAAGTCCCAAAAAGAAGTTCAATTCTCCCATCATGCTCATTTCAAATTCATTATGCATACAACTTGAAAAATTCTTGCAAAGATTTTCATTAGAAGAACCAAAAATTATATCATCAACATAAATTTGAACAAGTATCAAATATTTGCCTTCTTTTTTGATAAATAAAGTAGTATCTACTTTACCTTTAGCAAAACCACTTTGAATTAAGAAATTACTTAACCTTTCATACCAGGCTCGAGGTGCCTATTTCAAACCATACAAAGCTTTCTTCAGCTTGAAAACAAGGTTTGATTTTCTTAGATCTTCAAATCCTGACGGTTGTTCAACATAGACTTCTTCTTGGATTATTCCATTTCTACGCACTCTTCACGTCCATTTGGAATAACCTGAAATCTTTAAAGTAAGTAAAAGCAAGAAGTAATCTTATAGCTTCTAACCTTGCTACCGTAGCATAGGTTTCATCATAGTCGATTCATTCTTCTTATGTATAACCTTTTGCCACAAGTCTTGCTTTATTCCTCACCACCTTTCCTTGTTGATCCAGCTTGTTCCTGAAAACCCATTTAGTACCAATACTTAATTTACCTTTTGGCTTGGGAACGAGTTCCCACACATTGTTGATTTTGAATTGATTCAGTTCCTCTTGCATAAGTTCAATCCAGCTTTCATCTTTCAATGCATCTTCTACAGTCTTGGGTTCAATTTTAGAAACAAGTGCTAGAGCACTAGATTCTTCACACCTTTTGGATCTTGTACGAACTATTTCATCAATGTTGCCGATGATGAGATCTACAGGGTGACTAGATTTATGCTTCCAATTTGTAATTGGTTTGTTACTTTGATGAGACTCTATTTCAGTTGGAGCTGTTGATTCGGTTTGCGGTTGAGTGTCTAAGATTTGATTTTCTTCAAGAGAATTCGTAGACACTTGGCCAGACTCATAGTCTTCAGGTTGAGTCTGATTTTGAACTGAGTCTTCGAATTTCACATTCATGGATTCTTCCACAGTCTGAGTCCATTTGTTGAAAACTCTAAAGGCTTTACTTGTCATTGAGTAGCCAAGGAAAATTCCTTCATCTAATTTTTCTTCAAACTTACCAATTCGATCACTAAAATTTTTTAAGATAAAGCATTTACAACCAAATATATGAAAATAAGAGACAATAGGTTTGTTACCTTTGAACAATTCATAAGGCGTTTTCTCTAAAATTAGTCTTAAAAAACGCTGTTTATAATGTAGCAAGCAGTTGAAGTAGCTTCTGCCCAAAAATGAGGAGAAATATTACTTTCAATCAAAAGAGTTCTTGCCATTTCTTGCAAAGAACGATTTTTCCTCTCTACAACTCCATTTTGTTATGGAGTGTATGGGGATGAAAAATTATGTTGAATGCCAGACTCATCAAATTCACCACAATGATCAGTTCGAATACTTGAAATTGTATATCCTTTCTTAATTTGAATTTTTATTGCGAACTTAATAAAATAAGATAAAACTTCAGATTTATTTGCGAGAAAGAATACCCAAGTAAAAGGAGAATAATCATCTACTATTACCAAACAATATTTTTTACCTCAAATGCTTTGAGTTCTTGTTGGACCGAACAAATCCAAGTGTAATAGCTGCAAACACGTTTAGTGGATACCTGATTTAAAGATTTGTAAGAATTTCTAACCTGTTTTCCAAGTACGCAAGAAGTGCATAATTCATGCTTTTGATACCTTAGATTAGGAAGTCCTCGGACAAGTTTTTTGGATGAGATTTTAGCAATTTGCTTCAGGTTGACATGTCCAAGCTTTCTATGCCAGAGAATGGCTTCATCTTGAATTGATATCAAGCATTGAGAACTGTCAGACTTTATATCCAGCAAATAAATGTTTCCATGTCTTCGTCCAGTAAAAGATTGTAAGAGATTTTTGCTTGTTCCAGAACAAGTATCTTCTTGAAAGTTGATCTTGTATCCAGTGTCGCATAGTTGACTAATACTAAGAAGGTTATAGTTCAACCCTTCAACTAGAGAAACATTGTTGATTGTGAGATTTCCAATCTTCACGGTTCCTCGACCAACAATTTTTCCTTTGTTATTGCCACCAAATGAGACGTTTCCTCCTTTTACATGAGAGAGTTTTGTGAAACAATTTGAGTCTCCCGTCATGTGTCTTGAACAGCCACTATCCAAACACCACTTGATTTTCTTCTTGATAGTGACCTTGACTTCGCTGTTTAAGTCTAAGTCCGAGTCTGAGCTTGAGTCTGAGTCTGAGTCTGAGTCAGCCATAAGACAAATGTTGGCATATTCTTCATCACTTTCTTCACACTCAGTATCACTCCATGTTTCAGCTTTGAGTGCTTTCTTGAACTTCTCTAGTTTTCCTTTCTTTTTCTTTAATAAGGGACAGTTGGGTCTGATGTGTCCCTTTTTCTTGCATTCAAAGCAAACAACATCCTTGTTGGTGTCGTCTTCTTCATTTGACTTCTTTTGAAATCTTTGATTGTTTTGTCTCTCTCCATTGAACCTTCTTCATTTTCTATTTAACCTTATGAATTTTCTAATCAGAAGTGCCAGCTCTTCGTCATCCAAGTCTTTTTCTAAATTTGTAACATTAGAATCATCATTAGATTTTAAAGCAATTGACTTCTTACCTTTGGTGTCAAAATCCTCATTGAATTGCTTGACTTCATATGATTAAAGTGTGCCGACCAACTCATCTACAGAAAGAGGCATGATCCTTTGTGTTTCTCTTATGATGTCTTTACGTGATTCTAATCTTTGGAGAGTCCTCTCAACAGCTTATTGACCTTCATTGGTCCTGATATTGGCTGTCCTTTGTATGCTAAGCCATTTACAATTTATGTAAATCAACTGAACATATCCATGATGGATTCTCCTAGCTTCATTTTGAAGGCTTCATATTGTCCAAGAAGGATATTGATCTTGGTTTCTTTGACTCGATCTGTTCCTTCGTAAGTCACGTGCAATCTATCCCAAACTTCTTTAACTGTTCACAAGATGAAATTATGTTATACTCAGTAGGATATAAGGCACAATATAGAGAGTAGATAGCTTTTGCATCAAGGGTTTGTCTCTTTGAAATTTCGGCTTGTGACAATCCCACTCCATCAGCTAATTCTTTCCCTGTGGTTGATGCAGCTTTAGGAACAATTCCTTTCTCTACTGTATCCCATTCCTAAGGAACCTTTGATCTTAGGAATGCCTTCATTTTGTTTTTCCATATATTGTATTCATTTCCATCGAAGTAAGGAGGTCTGGTGTTGCTTTGGCCTTCAATCAAACTTGGAGCCAAAATACTAGCCATAGATCTTTAGCTTTAGAAATAATAAACACTTGCAATAAGATAAGCAACCCGCTCTGATACCAATTGATAAAGTCTAGTAAATACACCTAGAGGGGGTAAATAGGTGTTTATGAAATTCTTTTCAAATTTTTAACAAAAATATCCTTTGGCATGAAAATCACATCAGAGATAAATAAATCACGCAGCTATAAAAATAAATAGAGTAGGGTAAGAGAAATTTGACACAAAGATTATAGTGGTTCGGCTTATTGTAAGCCTACGTCCACTCTCCACGCTGGCAGCCAACTGGCTGTAATTACTATGTAGCAAAAAAGAGCTTTATAGTCTAGGGTCTAGACTTCTTTAGTAGAAATACTCTTCTACAGCTTCTCGCAACTTCACACTAAAAGTGTCTCTCTTTTGTTCACAATTTCGAGCACAAGAGATTTTGAGAACAAGAGGTTTCAGAGGTTCTAACTTCAAAATTTTTCTATCGGTTCTCTCATATTTCCGAATAACTTCGACACTCCTTAAGTATTCCTTCGTGCCTCCATAGCCGTTAGCACTTTCCAAGAATTCATCCAATCTACCCGTTGAAATGAATCAATTTAAGTGATCTTCAAGTTGTCGAATATATAAGTAGAAAATAGCTCGTCGATCCCGTTCGCCCATACAAACAGGATCTTGAGTTTCCAAAAATAGATCCTTCCAAAACTGGCTTGATCTTCAACGGATAAAATTCAAAGAATAAATCCTTCGAGCTCACAATCACAGCCAAAGCTAATTCAGGATAAGTTAGGGAAAATAATATCCAAGACTTGATTTCCTTATCCATAAGAATAAGCTGCTGTCAGCCTGGCAAAATCGCAAAAACTGGGTCTGACTGTCTTCAAACTTTGATTGGGTCTGGAGATCATCAGACCGTAACTCTGGGTTTGGTAACCTTCAGACGGAAACGCTTGGGTTTTGAATTCTTCAGACTTAACTGACTGAGTCTTGGATTCTTCAGACTTAACTGAAGAGGATGTTTTGTTAGCTTCAAAACTTAAGGGATTTTTCTTCAACATTTGAGAGTGTGGCGCGGGGAGTGCTGATGATATGCAAGCCGCTTTGGTCAAACAACATGATGAATGGAAGGTTGGTGAAAGAATGGTGGAAAATTGGAGTGGGAGTGTGGGGAGGGACCATTACAAAGGATTGGATGGTGAAGGCATTGGAGGTGGTGTTGAGGAGTGATGCTGGGGAGGAGATGAGGAAGAAGGTTGGTGAGCTTAGAGAGAGATTGGTGGATGCTTCTGGGCCTGGAGGAAGTGTTCAAGCTGATTTCAAGACCCTTGTGAAGTTGATTTCTACTTGATGGAATTCGAGTCGGCGGAAGACAACTTACCTGATTCCGATGCGCAAACAACAAATGGCCCCGGAACGAACGTTGAATTGCCGATCAAACACGAACAATACTTCCTCACGTTGGTTTGGATGCAATCACTAGGAAAACACCCGATTTCCACGGCGTAAATGCCGATTGTTCTTGCAAAATGAAATGGAATGCTTTCTTCTCTTGATGGAAAAATGAGAGAGAGAATTCTGCCAACCACTTACAACGGTTGTCTTCTAAGAGGTTTTTATATCTCTCACTTAATACCCTTTCAATTATACCTCGCACCCCATCATGGACGTACTCTTTCAATTACAACACTACTTAATGACATTTTTCAATTCTATATTGCTTTGTATGCTTTGTCAAGATGCGATCCTTTGTTTGAGACACCGATCTGTAAAAAGTATATTTTACTTTGTGGAAGATTTATACTGATCTTTTGCTATGATAGATAGCCAAGTTGATTTCTTTGGAATCTTTTCTTCCATGGTCGGGTAAGTTAGAAAGATGGATTTTGTGCCTTTAGCAAATACTATTTTTTTGGGCAATTGGTACAAGTATAGTTCCTGTTACTGCAAAAAAAATCTTCGCCCTTTTTTTTTGGTAAAAGGCAAGCAATAAATTGAGGAAGGGCCAAATGTACAAAAGAGCTCATCACCAAAAACTTGCAATCATATTGAAGGAACAAAAGGAGTGAAAGGGTGACGAGGTGTAAAAGCCGCAAACCGCGGCACAACCACTACAACACCAAACCAAAAGAAGCACAGCATGGACAACCGACTACCAAACACGCCAGAGGCGAGGAAGAGGCCACCGTCGGATCGAACTACCTACGGGTCCCCAGTGAAAATAATCGGGTCTAGGCCCCAACTGTCACGCCTCAATCCTCAGGCACGCACACATCCTTCCACTTGGTCGATTTTAGAATGCGATATCCCATGACTATGTATTGCCGACCCATTCATTAATTAAGCACATGCGAAAGCAGTTATAAATCCCCAGATAATAAAACAATGGGATAGAAAAGTAAGGCCATATTTTCATATTGAAAACACATAACCAAACTTTTATACATAATGAAAGCTAAGTACTTCACAACTATTTACATCCGCAAAGTCTCACCTTATCTACACCTAGGTAAGGTTCACAAAAAGGAGGATAAACCCTCAATCCTCATCAGGGTCATAATCAAGATCATCCTGATCCCCTTTAGGCTCTTCCTCATCTGGCTTATCCTCGTCGAACTCCTTGTCTACCAGCTCCTCCCCCACCGATTCCTCCTCAGCAGGCACCTCCTCATCCTCCTCCCACTCTTCGTCCACTTCCCAGTCTTCATCTTCCTCTGGTCCTTCTGTCTCCTGCTCTGGAATCTCAAGTTCTCCTTTGTTCCAGTTGGCATCACCCACAGAGTACACAGGAGAGGTAGGCTCACTCGCCAATGCAGGATCACTAGCATTAACCACACAACCGCCCTCGGGATCAGCAGTCCCTGCCCCCAAAGGCTTCCTCTAGGACGATGCATGGTACTTCCTCTTCTGATATGGGACCTACTTGTCTCCCGTCAAAATAGTAGCGATACCAGGATCGATACTCATAAGGCACCAAATCGTCTCTGCCCACATCAACCCAAACAGTCGACTCAATCAACACATACTCTAACCCTTCAGGGTCAGGGTGAATGTGGAAATGGGTGGCCTTCTCGGAGATGTTCTCTGGAATGCCGGACTCTTCAGGAGAAGGCGGTGGAGGTCCTGGTGCTACCATTTAAGGGCTTGAAATTGGTTTTATAACAACTAATGAGACTATATCTCAGCGAGTTCTACCCCCTAAAACTCGATTAGGGAACCAATACGCCACAAGGTTGCCTAGGAGCATAGCATGAGTTAAAGGACTTTCTTGGGCATCAGTTCCAACCTGCAACTCAAGGTTATGCACCAATGCTTCATATAATGCAACAAACAGCAATCAATTCACAATTATAATTCACGGTCCTTAGGACACAGTTTATAACAGGTGGTAATCACAACTCCACCAAGCATATTTCAGTATTCAATGGTTTTACGGTCCCACTCGACCCTTTCTCAATAATTAAATTAGCATGAAATAAAACTCAATTAAATAAACGGATTGCACCACGACTATCGGCACGAAATTCCGGTCACCGATCATCCGGGTGAATTTCCAGAAAATAAATAATTAAATAATTAATTTCGAAAATCAAATAAATAAATATAATAAATTCAATTTAGTATAATATAAAGCTCAATTAAATAAACAGATACCGCACCACGATTATCAGCATAAAATCCCGGTCACTAGCCATCCCAGTTGAATTT
Source organism: Eucalyptus erythrocorys (assembly GCA_014182555.1). Lineage (NCBI taxonomy): Eukaryota > Viridiplantae > Streptophyta > Magnoliopsida > Myrtales > Myrtaceae > Eucalyptus > Eucalyptus erythrocorys. Next base: position 26,499,762 of record CM024601.1, on the reverse strand, counting down.
TCGGGAAAGAATTAATTAATAATTAATTTCGAAAATTAAATAAATAAATACAATAAATTCAATTTAGCACAATATAAAGCTCAATTAAATAAACGGTTTGCACCACGATCATCAGCATAAAATCCCGGTCCTTTGGCCATCCCAATTGAATTTTTGGGAAATAATTAATTAATTAAATTAATTTCGAAAAAAAGTATTTAATTACTAAAAATTCCACTTAGGGCCGAATTGCTAAATTGAAGCCCGATAAGGGTTGGGAAAAATCCCGAGATGCATTCAATAATTAATAGGATATGTCTACTTGCTAAATGCACATTCAATTTAACTAACATACATTAATAAGTCTCTAATTTAACTATTTTAATCTAATCTATCCACCTAATTGCAATTAATTAAATCTAATCAACCCTTAGGAATAATTAGTCCACTAAGAAAGCATTAGTGAATAAAACTCACTTGCACAAAACGAAGACCGGGACACTGCGATGATGACGCTACGGCGGCCGAAAACGGGCCGGGCCAAGAACTTCGCAAGCTTGAAGAAATTTGGGCCGAAACAAACTGAACTTTGGCCTAACTCGAAGAGCTACTGGATTGGGCCTCAAGTGGCTAAGCTGCTGGATTTTTGGGCGTGCCTTTCAAATAACTTGGGCTGAAGCTTGGGCCAAAATCTGTGGGTTGATGGACTTCAAGATGAGCTGCACTTCATGGGCTGAGATTGCTGGCTTCGTTGGGCTTGAAATGGCCCTCAGCTGGACCGAATATTTGCTGGGCCCAAATGACTGGACGTGATGGACTGAAGATACTGGATTGGGCCGCTTCGCACAAGTAGGCCACGAAGACACAGCCTTGGTGGGGACAATTTGTTGGTGACGTAGGCTAAAAATGTGGGGTAGCTGGGTTTCATTGGAGGACATTGACTGGAGAAGCAGCTTCATGGACAATTGGAAGAGGAATGAAGCTGCAGTAGGCGGTGGGGTCAAAGACGTGGCAAACAAGGAAGCGGCTGGTCTTCGGGGCTTCAGCTCGGTGGAGATTGTTAACCGAAGACACTCGTGGACGCGTGGAGTTGCAGCAGCAAAGGGAAGAAGCAACTTCAGTCTTCATGGTTAACTAGAGGAGGCAGGTGGCACTCCAAGGAAGCTACTGGGTCAACTAAATTGAAGGAAATGGCTGGAGTTGACCAGCGTGGGGACTTGAAGCAGCCGCGGACACGTAGAGAAGCAGTCGTTCGTTGGTGATGGACGCGTGCACTCTAGCTTCACTAGCTTCGTCAATGGCCTGAAAATATGCGACAAGAGAGAGAGTCCACAAAGGGGATTTCGTTGGTGGAAGAGTGCTGGCCGAAGCTGGGGTTTCTTCCACGTTTCATCCGTCCAAGACTTTGTGGATTCAGCTGGTGGAGTCTTCGGTTGGGAGTCTTCACAACGAGGAATGACTGAGCTGAGGGAGATGTTGCGTGAGCTAGAGTTTTGAAGACCAAAAAGAAATTGAAGAGAAGCCACGAAGATGGATAGGAATGGAGGAGGCGTACGTGAGAAGGCAGCCAAAATGGGGGCCCAATGTCATAAATCCTTATCCCCTCCATTGATGGCATTGTCTCCCATTACTTTCCAACATAATAATCCATAAACTAAACCAAAATGAAATTAAAAAAAAAAAAATGCTATCCAAGCATAATTCTGAATTTCACAATTTGGTCATGAATTTCTTCAATAAATTCCCAAATTGAGGCCCAATTTCAATGTAGAAAAATCCCAAATGATTTTCTATCAATCCCCAACACACAAGGGCTCGGCCTAAAAGTCCAATTTCCCATCAATTTAGCCAATCTGAATTTCTGCCAAATTTCTGCGACGTTCGAACCCAATTTCCATAAAAATCTTGGGACCTCCGAAAGATCTTCTGAAACTGAGTCGATGTTCCTAAAATAGCTAGTGAACCCACAGAGCTTTCAATTTCTGAAATCTGACTCAAATTGGCGGTTAATTTCACTCCGGCGTACTTTTAGTGTGACCTAGACTACCGGGTAGTTTTCAAAACTTTTTATAGCAATTGACTCGTGGTCGATTTTCTTCGAGCCACAATGAACCCACTTGGCACATTAGCGACTCTCGATTGTCGTGAAAATCTCGATGACTCAATTACAGACACAGGGTACCAAAACGACAGAAAAATCAAATTAGTGCCGGTCGACGAGAATTTTCCAATTTAGTGAAGTCACCCACGATCGGCAACACATCTCAGTCGAACCAACCTATCTCTGATCTTAATTCAATTTTTAACTGTGCCGTAATGACCTCTAAAGATGAACACGGTCGAGAAGCTGATTCCTAGTCGAATTCTCAAGTCTATTGCCTTAAAATTCTTTAATGGCTTACCCAGCTAATCTAGTTATCTCGAGAGTGATCAGCTTTGAGAACAACCCTATAGACGCGTCAATAAAATGCTCGATTAATTCAATAGAAAACAGTACTAGAAATTCTGGATGTCACACCAACTTCTCTGCAACCTTCTGTTTCTGAAATTATCTACGACGTTCCTAAAGGTGATAGCCTTGTCTCGAACGAATTTGAAGAGGTGGTTCTTCATGGCCAGGACCAATAGAGGCTAGTCTCTAAAAATGACGCTATTCCTGCTTTTCCAAATAATGTGACATAACGCACTAAAGGAAAAACGGGCAATGCACTTGTAGAAATCTTTACCCATCAAATAGGTGGCGGCCCAACGGAAGTTCTCCCTCCAAGTTTTGTTGCACCAAGGCAAATTGCATCCGGAAGCCCAGAGAAAGCAACTCCATCCGTGACATAGTAATCAAAAAATAGGTGATATAGAGTCGGGCATAGTCTTGCAAAACGCACAAACAACACTTCCAATTATACCATAGGACAGAAGGAGAGCCTGGGTTGGAAGTCTGCGCTTGGTAATGAGCCAAAGATTAAGCTGATACCGAGGCACTATGGAGTTGTCCCACACAAAGGAGTACCAATGGACTCTCGTTCTTTTCATTCTGATGAAATTCCATGCTGTTGCCACTATGAACTAGATAAGAGAATCTAAGAAGATCAGGTTCGGGGGCCCTCTAGGGTGCCAATTGTCAAACCAAAGAGAGGTTGAAATGCCATCGCCAATTTTCCAGTAGAATGCCATTCGAAAATCCCTTCTTAGGTTCAACAAGCTTTTCCAGGCCCAGGAACCCAAGGTTGGCTTCCTAGCAACCCAAAAGTTCTTGTTCTTTAAAAAAGTGGAATGGACCCACCTACACCACAAGGCTTCCTTGTCGGAGAACAATAGCCAAATATGCTTCAGCATGGCGACTTTATTGCAGTCTTGGATCCTCCCAATACCTAGTCCTCCTTCATCCTTTGAAAGGCAGACTTCATCTCATGCTACTTTAGCACCATCCCTGCCCAAGTTCGGACCTTTCCACAGGAATTGTCTAAGGGTTTTCTCTATCTGGTCCACCACATCTATAGGTAAAACAAATACACTAGCCCAGTAGGCTTGTATAGCGTGAAGAACTAACCTGATAAGCTGAATCCGACCAGCAAAAGAGAGGAACCGATGAGTCCAAGATTGAACCCTTGCAGTGATACGGTTGACAAGGGCACAACAGTCTACTTTGCTGATCCTCGAATCGATAATGGGAACCCCTACGTAGCGAACTAGCAAGCTCCCTTCTCGAAAGCCCAATTCCAAAAGAATATCATTCCTTAGGGAGAGTGTGCCACCCGCCAAGAAAATTTCACTCTTGCGTGGGTTAGGACAAAGGCCACTCCAAGAGAAAAAGATATGAAGACCTTCCTTGGGGAGAGCCACTGTAGGAAAGTGAGCCTCACAAAAAAGGAAGACATCATCTGCAAAAAAGAGATGTGAAAGACTTGCTGCCTTACATCTCCAGAAAAACTTAAAAGTCAGACCTCAAAGAGCACTTCGAAATGATCCCTGAAAGTACCTCCATAACCATAGTGACAAGTAAGGAGAGATGGGATTACCTTGGCGGAGACCTCATCCACTTGCAAAGAAACCATGGAGCTTACTATTAAAGGCAATTGAAAATTTAGTTGTGCGCACACAAGTCATGATAAGTTGAGTCACAAACTCTGGGAAGCCAAAGGCGAGCAACACACCTTCAAGGAAGTCCCAATCCACAATATCGTAGGCTTTTCGGAAGTCCACCTTTATCGCACATTTAGAGAGATAAGGCTCGAGATGGAAGCTAGAGAATAACTCCTGGGCTAGCAAGATGTTGTCCCTAATCTGCCTATCTTTAACAAAAGCAGCCTGAAAAGGGCCTATTGTGCTCTTCAAAACAAGGGCCACCCGATTAGCTAGCACCTTTGTAATACACTTGTAAATAGTGTTGCAGCAGGCAATAAGCCTATAATCCTCCACGGAAGTGGCGTTGAGCACTTTAGGAACCATCACCAATATGGTATTGTTAATCTCCCTTAAGAGTTTTTCGGAGGTGAAAAAATCCATCACCACAACCGTGACTAAGGGACCAACCGTGTCCCAGTTTTCTTTGAAGAACTCCATTATGAAACCATCTAGTCTAGGTGTCTTGCCCCTAGGTAAGGAGAAGATAGTGTCCCTGATCTCCAACTCTGTAATCAGCTGAGCAAGGAGCGCAACCTGATCAACCGAGAGTGGATGGTGGATAACCTCCCTCAAGTCCTCCAACGAAGGTCTGATGAGCTCCCCTTGTGGTGCCAAGAGGTTTTCAAAGAACTCTACAAATCTATGCTGCACCAATCGTGGCTCGGTCACCATGTTCCCCAAAGAGTCAAGGACGGAAAAGACTATTTGTCAGATGTCTTTTGTTGACATACTGATGGAAGAACTTGGTATTGCGGTCTCCCTCCCTAAGCCATCTGACCTTGGACTTCTGTCTGAAGAAGGACTCCTCCGAGGTAGACAACTCTGAAAAGATATGCCTTTGGTTCTTTTCCACCTCTGCAAGGTCTATAGAAAAGGGATTTAGCTGCAAGTGTGCCTGAGTGGTTTCTAACGTCTTCCACGTATCAAGAATTCTATCGAAGATATTAGAGAAAGAATTTCTATTGAGCTGCTTGAGTCGACATTTAAGAGCCTTGAGCTTAGAAACAAGCCTATTCATAGGGACTCCAACCCTTGGCGCATCCCAAACTTGCGAGACAATCTCATTGAAATCCGGGTGCTTCATCCAGAAGTCAAAAAACTGGAAAGGCTTTCTCCGAGGAGTCGGATTAAGCACCTTCACGACCATAGGCGAGTGATTCGAGATTCCTAGTGCCAGGAAGGAGGCTTCCGAACAAGAGAGATCCAAACTCCACTTGGCGTTCACCAGAACCCCGTCGATCTTTCTTGCTTTCCTAGAAGACCCTGAGGATGTAGTCCAAGTGTATCTAAACCCAATGAACCTCAAGTCTTCCAGCTCAGCCTGCTCCAAGCACTGTCCAAACTCATCAAAACAAGGGAGCCAAGCTTCGGAGCCACCGACACGGTCAGATGGATCCTTAATAGCATTGAAATCCCCCAAGACAAGCCAGAGAGTGTCCTGGAGATGAATGCTTCTGAGAATGATATCCTCCCAAAGAGGTCTCCTTCGCAAAAAGGAGTGATCTCCATAAACAAAAGATATAGAGCAATCCCCAGAAACCAGACTCTCAAAGTTCCCATGAACTGCCTGCTTGGTGACTGAGAAGGCTTCAAACTTAACCTTTGCGAGGTCCCAACTAACCCAAATTCTGCCCCTAAGGGAGAAGTCATAGTTTGCAATCCAACACCAATCCCTCAATAAACCTTTGGAGATGGAGTTGAAGTGATCCTAAGGCACCTTAGTTTCCACCAAACCAATACAACACAAGTGGTTCGATAAAACGAGGTTACGAACCTCCGCTTGCCTAGTCGGGTTGACAAGGCCTCTAATATTTTAGCATCCTATATACATATGTACAAAAGAGGAGGGGAGTAAGAGTTACCTCCTTTTTGGAGGCTTCTGACGGCTCAGAGGGGGAGCCACACGGGCCGACGGAGGACGCAGGGCTGGGGAGAGCACCAAGAGCTTATCCTAAATAATCTCCTCACTCGTCCTAGATGGTGGAGCCTTCGGAGACAGACAAGGCAAGAGAAGATTATCATCCGAGCTATCTAGGTGGTTGGCCGACCCGTTTGACTTCACTCCTCTACTTGGGTCTGCTATCGAGCCATCAGGAGGGCTAATGGGATCTTCCTCCACGATCAATCCAGGAGTATCCAGCTTGGTAAGGGCTCGAAGCCCACTTTGAGCTTTTCGGGTAGAGGTTGAGGGTAAGCTCTTGAGAGCTGTCTCTTTTTACTTGAGGGATCGCTCCTCGTCTCCAGAGCTGACCGGAGGGGCCAAGTTCATCTCCTTAGGAGGGGAAGATTTCTTCTTCTTTCCCTTAACTTGTTTCCACCCCAAATCAGCCTCGCTAAGATCTACCACCAACACCGGAAAACTCTCGGGGGAAGGGGGAGGGGGGTCGGGCCTCCACGAGTGGGAATGGGATGGCCCGAACCGCTGCGGCCTTGCACTACCTTTGAATTAGCTAAAGAGGTTGCACAAGTGTGTCCAAAGGAGCTGCACTTCAAACATTCTGCTAGCCTTCACTCATACTCAATGGCAATAGACCGAGCCATTCCGTTGAGTCTTGCCTTGATCGAAGAGACCCTCAGCTAATTAAGTTGAAGCTCCACACAAACTCTTGCGAAGAAAATCATTCGATTTTGCTCCATGCGTTGGTCAACAAACAGAGGCTTGCCAATGGTACTTGCGATGGCACTGATAAACGGGGCTGTCCAGAGGTCAAGAGGTAGGTTCCTCAAGTGAATCCACACCGGCACCGTGGTTTGCTTTTCCCTCTTCAACTCTAGAAGAGGTTTCCATTGTTGCAAAACAAGTGGAACCCTCGCAATCATTATAAGACTCTCTTCCAAAATCTTCCTTCTGAATAGAGGGTCAGGGATACGAAAGAAAAAGAAACCCTGATTATCGGCGAAGGCCTTAACAAGTTTCGATCCCCAAATATGTTTGAGCGATTGCTCCGTGAGCTGGAAAGGCAACGTTCTTCCTATATAATACCCAACAAGGCACTCATGCCATTTGGGATCCACCACATCCACCACCTCTTCAGGGAGATTCACCATAGGGACATCATCCTCAAACGAAGGAGGGACATAGGTAACGTCATACTCTTTCTTTGCAAGTTTCGCAACATTTGCCCACGTCCGGGCAACTGGGGCCTCTGAATCCCTCACTTGCTTTTGCAACACCTGGAGTCGTTTGGAAGCCGACCTCGCTCTACTTCGTCATCTCGAATGTCTATCACGGGCCGCATCCTTACGACGACCACGATGTGAAGTCACCGTTGCTGCAGGTGTGACACCCCTCGACGGCCCCTGATCCGTTAGGGTCGCCACAATTCGCTTACCTTTCCTCTTCCTTGACCTGAAGATCTATCAATCCTGGGGGTTTATAAAAAAAAAAAAATTTTTTAAATCGGTCCCTGCGCAATTTATATGGCGGAAGCATATCCAATAACTCCCTTCCCTATATTCAGAAAACAGTGCACACCAACTAAACATTTTATATAACTTAAAGCCGTACACTTTTTATTTACATAACTTGATGGACATCATTAGTCGGTACATCAAAATGCCAAGGCTTTCTATACTCGGCTATATTTCAAAAGATGACCGACATCTCTTCCAACAGTCATATACTTAAAGTCCATTGATTAGTGTCAGCGTCCAAAAGTTCCTTCCTCTACTGTCCTCCTCCTGGCAACCATGTCCAACCACTCGGTCTATCTACTGGTGGCCGGGTCGGCAGAGGTATCTTGTCTAGTCTGAAATGTTAATCCTCAAAAGGGGTAAGTATAACAACTCAGCAAATACATGATCCTTTTAGCTACTCAGGCATCACACAAGACAATCAACTATGTCATTGCATCATATAACATCATCACTTATGTCATTGCATTATATAGCATCATCAAATATGTGAGCAAGAAAATCAAGACATTGCATCATACAACACTTTCAAGTGCTCATGCATATACCAATATCATACCATCACGCCATGGGTATTTCTCAATCCAAGTATTCATTATCAATGCTCATGCATATACCATGCATATCTTTCAAACACATATACACATATCATTCGATACCCAGGCATACACCATGCGTTTATATCTTTCAATGCCCACGCATACATATCACCATATGCATATCATTTACTGCCCATGCATACATATCACAATATGCACGTCATTTACTGCCCATGCATACATATCACCATATGCATATCATTCAATCTCAAATTCGCAACTTTTAATTTGCCTTCATTGCTCGCACACAGTCCTGGTGATGCAAAAGAAAACAAACACTCCCGGGCATGTATTCGAAATACAACCGGGCTTCCGACATCCCCTACGCTCCGGGCATCTCGCACCCCAACTGGCATCACGAGGAATCCCCCGGGCATATATTCAAAATACAACCGGGCTTCCGGCATTTACACTCCCTGGCCGGGCATCTCGCATCCCACCTAGCATCACGAGGAATCCCCCGGGCATGTATTCAAAATACAACTGAGCTTCCAAAGGGCATCGACTCCTTCAAACCTTTGGGCATCCCGACACTCCCGGGGCAACATCGGCTCACACCATCCGATGGCCTTCTCATATGCATGGTTCATGGCATACCATATGATACTCATCTTCATGACAACATACAATGCCAACATTTTCCTTCATATAGCATGGAATTCACATGAAATAACTTCATTTAACAAATATCCATCCCTTCCTCATAAGTGCATAAAATCCAGTACACACATTTTTAAGGAAACATTTCAATTAAATACCAAATGATTTCCAAGAATTATGAAACTCACACACATGATAGTCAAGGCAAAATGACACATGTTTCATGAAGGAAGTGTGTTCTGGATGTCATCATGCAAAAAGATATTATTCAGCCATTACCACACAACAAATTTCGAGCAACACAACTGGCGTGATCACAGAAGAAAACTAAATTGACCATCCAATTGGCCACTAAAAATCATCAAATTTCACCACAACATCATTGGGACATTAAGGCACAACTTCCATTAAGAGACTATGTCCAAACAACTCACACAGAAAAAGATATAAGCTCAGCAAAATAGATTAGAGTTTAGGACTTCCTGGTTTGTACAGTTTTCGAATTTTATTTAATTAAATACCCGAACGTCACTCAAAAATTATGAAATTTCAGTATGTTATAGCCAAGATCCTACAGAACATTTCTCATGAAGAAAAAATCTTCAAATTCATCCCACAGAGTTTGCTATAAAAATCACAAGCTCCTGTCTCATTTACCGAACCGTACAGGACAAATAGGATTACCCAGTTTACACTCCTTTCGAATTTCATGAAATTAAATATCCAAATATCATTCAAAAATTACAAAATTTAAGTATGTCATAGCCAATAGTCTAAAGAACACTTTTGATGAAGACATGATCTTCAAATTCGTCCCACAGAAGTTGTTATAAAAATCACAAACTTCTGTCTCTATTCCCGAACCTTACAGGATCAATTAACAATGAAATTTCCTCAATTGAGCAACTAAATCTCCTTCTTTTTCCCTGATTTTTGGATATGTTATAGTTTAGCATGTTTCCTACAACTTTCCTCTAGATGTCGAAGCAAGATTCACAAGAAAAAGTCATCATATGACTCACACGACCCACTGACCTCCCACAGAAACAAACCCAGAATTCAGGTTCGTATGTAAGCAAGCATTTCCCTAAGCTATATCGGTTAGATTTGCCTCAAATTTTAGTATGATGTTCATTAGAATATCCTTAACATTTCATATGAAGAGATCGAAGGCAAACATCCAACAGAAAGCCACATGCAGTGACCCACAAGCAACAAGGGTCGACATGCGAGCCGGTTTTTCACCCGGTTCCTTAGGAAATTCATTTCACCCCTCAAACCTTGATCATTTTACTTGAATTTTGGATATGTTGTAATTCAAGACCCGTTCTACAACTTTCATTTAGAAACCAAATCCAAATTCTAACCCTAAACTCGTCTACAACTCCAAACAAGAATCGGGTACATGCAGGAACACTCGACCAGAATAACACCCACAGCAAAAACGACCTCAAAACCTAAACTTTCATCCATTAAACACGAAATTTCGACCTTCAATCTGCACAACAGTAAGATCACAACATGCATGAGTAGTGCTAGGATCACGACTTGCCTTAAGATTGAGCTAGGCGCGCAAGAAAACGGCAACGAACGGTGGACGAACGGCGGACTTCTTCCTTCCTCCCTCACTCATGCTCGCTATACACTCACCAATTCTCTCGCTCCGTCTCTCTCTCTGCCTCTAGCCGAACCCTTTTTGCTCTCTAATTAATTAGTTAACTAGTCTTTGCATGTAGGTGATCCAGTGGCTTCAAGAAAGAGGGACAGGTGGAGAGTGGCGTGGCAAATGGGCATGGTTTTCGGTCGCCAACATAATTCTTCATTTAGTTGACAATTCGGTTAACCCTTCTTGGAACTCCGCAGCTGCTCGAGCAAGGGACAAGTGGGGGTGTCGTGGCCATCATCCGGGTTCTCCTTTGCCAGCGCACGAAATGGTTGGTGCGTGGCTTCCGTTGGCCAGCTCTTCCCTCGCCGAGACAGCTGGCCTTCCCATGCAGAAACGTGGCTGCAAATTGTTGACTCTCCTAGTAAACTGAAGAATGGCTGGTGGCAGTAAAAGGGGCGACGTTTGCTGGGAAAAGCATAGGCCGCAACTTGCCCCTCCATGCGCGAAACGTGCCCCATTTGGTTGACTACCCAAAGTCGACTAATTGAAGTCCAAAGGTGTGCGTGAATGCATGGTTATGGACGTGAGCTATGAACCATGGGCTTATTTGCTACGTGAAGAGAAGTAGCTCTACGTAGTTGCATGGGTCAATATATTCACTCTTGTTGACCATCAAATGGAGGGACGTGCATGGTCCTTCATGCACAATCCAACTTCTCCCAAAATTGACCCTTAATTTCAGCATGTGCAAGTGCTGAAAAATAACTACTTACATGTCTGCACGGGGTTACAACAATTTACATGGGAGATTCGGTTCGTAGGGTATACAATTGAACAGCTAAAATCAACACAAAAGATATCTACACCTTATGACACGAACCTCGTTCTTACTAGAGATAGTGGATAGGAACAAGGCTATAACTCATTCGACAGTCGAATCCTTTCTATATGTGACCCCTCGGTGCCGATGGTGGCAACAAAACAATGTCTGTTGTGGTGTCAATAACATCATCCGACAATACTTCCGTCGGCCAGTCACGGACCGTCACATATTCGAGGTCCGGCAAAGTCAGATGTCACAACAGGAGGTTTGTCCATAAGCAAAGAGGGCTGGGCCTCCTTGTTTCAATTGATATGGCTAGGAGCCTTCTCAGTTCCAGCACTTAACTGGGCCGCCATACTCGGCTCACCAACCACAGAAGATGGAATAGCCATAATCACAGCAAATCCAGCCAACTACCCACTCGAGCCCTCTACAGTACATCCATAAAGAGAAACGAAACGACCAAGGTAGGTGCTGTTGAGACCGATACAGCCCTTACTCGAAAAGATGACGTACCTCGACGTCATACGAGCAAGTGCTCAAAATCAGAGGGTGCTGTGACAGCTGCACCAACAGGTGAGCAGCACCGAGCTTGGTTAAGGGCGTAGCTTAGCAGGGACAACCGCACCAGGAGCTTGACCGAGACAGGTAGCTGTGCGGAGGCAGAGGCACAGCACCGGGCTTGACCGGGACGAAGAGAGGTGGGCAGACGCAACACCAGTCTTGACTGAGACAGGGAGCCGTGCGGAGGCAGGGACGCAGCTCCAAGCTTGACCGAGACAGGAGGCCGAGCGGAGGTAGGGCGCAGCACCGAGCTCGACCGAGACCAACAACAGTTCGAAACGGGGGTGCGGCACGGCAGGCTTAAACTAGAGGGTGCTGGGCCACCGAACACCCCTTCGTGAAAGGTCGGAGTCATGCCAGCAGCCTCACCACCGAGAAACAAGCAGTGCAGAAACAGGGCAATTTCGGACTGAAGGGCAGCTCGGATCTCACCAAAGAGGGGAAGAAAACCGAATCCATTTGGTGAGGAATGAGGGGCTTACCAGAGGAGGTGAACCCCTAAATTTCATGTCAAACGGAGGTCTGGATCGGCCGAATCGAGCTAGGGATCAGCCGGCGAGACCCAGGGCAAAGCGCAGCAAAAGGGAAGCGATGAACAGTACTCCGAGAAAAGACAAATGGCCCATGCAAACTAAATCTCCGCCCTTTTAATTGAGACTACGATTGTAAAATAAATATCATTGGCTTAAGCCAATATTTGATGGATGTTTAGCAATTTAAACATATCATGAAAAAGAGAACCAATAGAGAGAATATTTCCATTGATCATATTGAAAGTGTAACCTAGTTTGAGCAGTGTATCGGTACTATAGTTTGTTCTTAGGTGTGTGATAGTGAAATCTATCTACTTGGGTATAAGCAAAACCTCATTCGAGAAGAAATGCTTAAGTATAATCGGCACGTACTATTGTAATTCCTAAGATCGCCAATGAAATCCAACTACCAAGCCGTTGGTCTCAATGAATGAATGTCAAGCCGTTGGTCTCAATGAATGAATGTAAGCTTACATTAAGCAAAATCACTACAAAGCTCTGCATACATTATTCTATATGTCTCTCCTTTTACCTGTTATTGTTTGATAGAAGTGCACTACATTTGATATAATCACCTGTTGTTGCTTATGTTAACTTAATTCTTTTTACATCAAGTTATTCCGCTTATATCAAACTTGGCTTTTACAATTCCGTAAGTTAGTCAAGCTTTCTTAAAATCGCCAATTCACCCCTCTTGGTGATATTTTTAGCCACCACAATATCTATGTGAATTTTCATTTAAACTATTGACATGTGACATGACTTTAAATCCAATCTAGTTTCCTTTGTTTTGCCGAATATGAATAATTTAGAAAAAATTTTCCTAAAAATGATTACTTACATCTTTTGAAATAATTACTCAAAATGTTTTCATTAATGACAACGGTTTATGTCTAAACATTTTCATGGACAATAAAAAATTTGTTTATTCATTTTCGTGAGAACACAAGTGATCATTTTCCAAATCATTCATTTTCTATAAAGCAAATGCACCTTATATGTAAATTAATCCTAATGATGGACAAAAGAATTATGAAATGGCTCTAACATGAGATGCAATTTGACTTATATGTCCAAAATGAATTTGCATTTGTGAACTAAAATGAAATCTAAGTGATATGGACGCTATGTTAATTAAATTGGATTGAATGCAACCTATATGTCATCTTAATGACATGATATATGGTTAATCATGACTTAACTCAATTATCCAACCATGTGAGATTATTTTTTATTTGTGTGTTTTCTTTTTATAGAAATTAAATTGTGAGCAATGCATGAGATGCAATTATGACATGACCCTAAAGCATATGACTACTAAGTAACATGTAAATGGAATTTGTGAAACTAATTAATTTTAGATGAGATATACATGCAATATTTCTTAGAGCTTCTTTGGAAACTAAAATAGGAAACCGCGTAAATCTAGATAATGACCTAAATTAAACTAGGAAATCGCTGTCTCCATTCAATTGCCTTGGCGTCATAGGGTGCAGATATGCTATCCCCAATGGTGTCATAGAGTGATTCAGCTACACCATCAATGGGAGTGTTTCCTTGAAATCTTATACCATATAGATATAGCATCAATCTCCCAATTTCTCACTTAGATTTTCTCTCAAAAATTGAAACAAACACACTTGAGTTACTTGCCGGAGGATTGTTGTGTATAACATATCCCAAAATAAAGAATCAAAGATAAGGAAATTATAGCTTCTCAATCGTAATAGGATTCAAACTTTTTTTCCACTTTATTCACAATGGCTTATCAAGGCAAAATCTGACACTTGGAGACACTCTGTAATGATTTTTGGTAAGTTGAAGTTTGTTAGTCAACTTTCCTCGAGGAAGTTACATTAGGTAAAAATAAAAACTTGATGACAGTTCGTATGTCGTACTCTACTAAAAACATGATACCACTAATATATATCGACTAAATCATGTATAATTAATTACCACATTCCGCTATTCGCGGATCTTTTGCTCATACCGGAATTGAAAAAAAAAATATGAACATGGAGGTGACTTGACAACATCTATTTTGCGAGTGACGAGGAAAGGAAGAAAATTATACGGGCTTGGAGATTCCTCGGTGATCATTACCTACCCTCTTTTTCTGCTTTCAAGTAAACTATAGAGCTCTTACATTATATAATCATTTTGGGCTCTTAGTTTCATTTTTCAGAGCAAGGGGTTAGTCAAATCTTTTGACTCAACGACCCCCGATAAATAGGATATGCAAATCCCTTGGTCCAAATACATCAAGTAATGTGCACCTATGGATGCATTATGGAGAATGATGATCTTTTTATATTCATATAAAAGAAGACTACATAGGCTAATTCATTGTATTTACTAACGAGTATTCAAATAAGTAGATCATAATTTAACGAGTCAAAATCAATGGAATCTTGCAATCTCTATGTTTATATACTAGAGATGATCAAGGAAATATGGAGAATCCCCTAATTATTTTTATCAAGATATATTGCAATATTAATGATATTCGATTATCATAAATCCAAAAATTAAAATGCTCTAGTTCCTTCGTTATGGAACTCTAGGATTTTCTCTTTTCATTCCAATTTTTACACAGCTTTTTGTTTCAATCTTCCTAGGGGGAGGGTTTGAGCTAGATCTCTCCTACCCCTCCCTTTTTCCTTTTCCTTTGGCTCATTTAGGTCTCTATTCTTTGATTCTTGCTTTCTTTCTTCTCATTTTGTGGAGTTTTTCTCTTTTGATTTAGTCTAGATTTAGAAGCTTTTCTCCCATCTCGAGAGGTTTCTATCCCAATCTAATCTAGATTTTGGGATTTTTGCATGTATGATTTTGGGGATTCGCTTTTCTCATGTTTCATTAGTGTACAAGTCCAGTTTCAAAGAAAATTAGGGGAGTTTTGTAAAGATTTAGCTCTCAAAAGTGTCAAATCTGTACTCATTTAACCTTGTTTCTCTAAATGACGAATCTAGGTTTGCACCTCCGAAAGGTAAAGCCGCAACGATAAATGGAGATCTCTATATATGCTCATTACTGAAGATGAATTTGGTAATCGGCCACCGATTTTAGTTTCAAGAAGTCATAAATCTACTCTTTGAATGTGACTCTAACCGTGTTTTGATGATTCATTTAGTTACGAAGAGCTTGCTTTGTTTTGAAGTTGTCTAGAATTTGTCTTGATTTTCAATTGGACTGTGATGTTTTTCTCTTGTATTTCTATAGAAATGAATTAACTTTTACTTTGACAGAAAAAAAAAAAAGAAATACATAAATCAAGGACATGCACAATCGAGGAAAATACGAAGAATCCTCTAATTATCTCTAATGTTGCATATCAAAATTTGTTTATGTGCCGGTGAAAATCAATCCGTTTGGGTGTGCCAAAAGAGGTTTTGACGATGAATTAATGAGGCGCCAAGGTGATCCGACTTCAAACGAATGAAAACCGATCAAAGACCATTCCATGATTTCATACTCAAGCCCAAACCGATCAAATGGGGCTTGGATGGAACGTGAATCCTCCACCGAACTAGGTGTGAGGATATGTTTTTTTTTTTTTTTTTTTTTGGTAAGGTAAAAATATATTGATTTATAATCAAACTATACAACCCGGAAGACCGACATAAATAAACTTACACTAAAAAAGGCAACAAGTCAAATCAAGTAGAAGGATGCCAGGAAAAAAAGAACAAAAGCTACCAAGGCAGCAACAAGGAAGCCGAACGGCACCCACCAACAACGAAACAAAAGGGAACAAGCAATAGCAACAACAACCAGCCAAGCAGCGGAACCAACAAAAGGAGAGGAGACGAAGAACAAGGGCCACCGAGGTCCTCCAATCGTCTCAGCACCAACCCTCAAAAGAATAGGCTTGAAGAACTTGTACGCCAAGGAAAGCACCGACCAACAGCAAAGGCCGGAGCACCCAGAAGGCTAAGAAGCGAACATAGCCGGGTCAAGACCCCACATGCGTTGAGATGTTCTATTCCTTGGAGTATCCGCCACCTGGCTAAATGATATAGCTTGGGAGAAGTACACTAATAGTACTATAAGTTGTGTACGGCGCTAACTTTGGTGCCAAAAATTTCAATCAGATCACTTAAGTGCCAAAAAATTTGAAAAACGCTCACTTTGGTGCCAACGCCGATCTGATCAGTCGAAAATCCACGTGGCGTTTTTTTATTGGTTCCGTACGCTAATGTGGCTCGCCGGAGTTTGAGACCACGTCAGATTTTGGCCGGAATCTTTCGCCGGTGGCCGGAATCTTTCGCCGGTGGCACCAAAGTGATCGTTTTTCCTCCGATTTGGCACTTAAGTGATCCGACAGAAACTTTTGGCACTAAAGTGAACGTCGTACACAACTTATGGCACCATTAGTGTCCTTTTCCCGATATAGCTTTGTCCCTCACAACTTTAAGGAGGTGGTTCTTCATGGTAGGCACAGAGAGAGATTTACCTCGGAACAATATGCCGTTCCTAGTTTTCCAAATAAGATGGCATAGAGCAGCGAAGGAAAATCTAGCAATCAACTGAGAAAAGTCATCGCCTGAAAGAAATTTTAGGGCCCGGGAAATGGTATCTTGCCACGGTCTTGTACCATACCAAATTAGGTTGCATTTTGAAGCCCGGAACGACACCAATCCTACAGTAATCTGGCAGCCAAAGAAGAGATGATCAATGGAATCCGGTCTAGTACTACAAAAAACACAAGAGCCATCAACAATCCTACCCAAGGAAAGTAGAAGGACCAAAGTGGGAAGACAGTTCCTTGTGATGAGTCACAAGTGGAATTGGTGCCTTGGGGTAATAGATTTGCTCCAAACGAAGGTGTAAGGATATGTTGATTGACTGGAACTGCAATAATCTGGAATCGCAGGACATCGAAATGAAAATTAATGTTAGGAACTAAAAATTACGCGAAAGTGAAATGCGAAGGAAATGAGAAGTTCGAGTCTTGGTCGAAGCGTGCGTGTCCCGGTTCAATCCCGTGGCTTCCCTGTATGCGCGGGGTAAGTTACTCATATTTAATTGAAATTCGGCTCAATTTTCCGTGTAACTTCTCCCTCCACCTCGCGTCCGGTCTTCATTACACGCCCTTGTCGGATCACACATGGCCATGCACATAATCCACTTCTTGATATTGCCGACCTTTGCATGTCAAACTTCGGCAAATCTAGCATCACTTTCTTAACAAGACGAAAAGCGAGTATTCTGCAGGAGAAAGAGACACGGAGAGGGGATCGTGGGAATCTCGAACTAACTGGATTCCTTCGTGGCATATCCACTATTCAGATGGCGAAAGTCAAACCTAGTCTAACCATGGTCAAATTAGCGGTTCAGGGATAAATTTGTCTGTATGGCTATAGGAGCATAGCGTTGGTTTTGCTTCCTTTACCACCAAATACAAACAATACTATTTTGACTAACGCTTTCCCTAGTTAAGATGGATTTTCTCATTGTTTGAGAAGAAAAAGGTAATTCCACGTGATTTTATCCGAAACTGGACAAATGTTATTGTTTTATGCGATCACACTAGTAGATTAGTGATGCATCATCACAAGGGACTAAATCACCATCGGATTCATCCTCAAAGAAGAAGACGGAATATATGTGGGGGGAATCGTAATAGGATTCAAACTTCTTTTTCCCCCGCTTTATTCACCGGTCTTAATGACTTTGCTTATGGAATCAATTTTTACTCAAACCCAAGACAAAATATGATACTTGGAGACACTCTGTAATGATGTTTTTGGTAAGTTGAAGTTTCTTACTCAACGGCCTCAAGGAATTTTCATTAGTCATTTTGTTTTTAAACTTGACGGCGGTTCTTAAATCGTACTCTATTAACAACATGATGGCGGTTCATAAATCATACTCTTCTATATCATTAATACATATAGAATGAACTAAGTACATTTAAATATCAGATGCCACTAATCATTGATTTTTTTTTTAATCATACTTGAATTAAAAAAATTCGAACATGACTGTGAATTGACAACTTTATTTTGCGAAAGGAAAAAAATTTATACGAGCTTGGAGAATATTCGTGATCTTTAACTAGCCCCTTCTTCTTTTCAAGTAAACTATAACACTGTAACATCTTATCGCGTCAATAATCTTTTTGGGCTCTTAATTTCCTTAAGGTTCTTGATTGTGCCTTTTTCTAGTTTAGTGAAATGGTTAGGGTAAATATTAGGACCCCAATGAGATCACACATGACCGTGGCATGATCACTTAATGGACGAAGAACCTGAGTAATTATAATTGGATAGAGTCCGCATCAACACTTAGATAACAAACCAGTCAATTTTAGGCCATCAGAAGGCCATTAGTTGAAATAACTAATGTAATAAAGTCCACATATTTAGATTCTCTAATTGCTTAGGAAGTGAGCTATTCTCTCATATTTCAATTGGTTTCTAATTTGACTCCAATAAATTAATGGCGACTCATTCACATAGAATTGTCGAAGGTTAATACAATTAAATTAAAAATACCAACGCTATGCGAGATAAGGATTTGGAAAAACTCATGCCAATCAACAACTGTTAGTCCACCTTTAACATTGCCTCTAATCCCATACTTTTGTATGACACTCACTTAAGTACCAAAACCTTTTTTCACTTACTTGAGTGTTGCAAATTTGAAAAATCAATCACTTGAATGCCACTTCCAATTTGCCCCGCTTGAAAAATTGACGTAACCGCCCCAAAAATTTTTTAAAATTTTTTAAAAATATTCTTGTTTTTATTTTATTTTTAATTTTTGCTTTTTAATTTTTTCTTTTCTACTTTAGGATTGGTAAGGGTCACTGACGACCCTTGCTAGCCACAACCACCTCACCCTTAGCCACAACAGCCCTCACCCACTCTAGGTGGCATCACTCGTGGCTACTTAAAGCTAGACGCCACTTAAAGCAGGTGAGGGCTGTTGCGGCGAGGCCTTCGTAGCGAGGGCCCTCACCAAGATCTAGCTGCAAAGGTCTTGGGCGAGGCTGTTGAGGCCTCACCAATCGCTAGTGAGACTACAACGATCCTCGCCTTTTCTAGGCGGCATCACCACAGTCGCCCAATGGCCAACGAGGGCCCTCACAACCTCACCTAGGGCCTTCATGGTTGTGGGTGAGGCGGCCACGACCGACAAGGGTCCCGATGACCCTCGCTGATCCTAAAAAAATACAAAATACAAATAAAAATAGAAAATTCACAAAATAAAATAAAATAAAATAAAATAAAATCCATGTGGGACATTTGGACAAAATTAGCACTCAGTTATCAATTTTTCTCCTAGGTGGCATTTAAGTGAGTAAAAAAGAAGGTTTTGATACTTAAATGAGTGTTGTATAAAAGTTTTGGCACTCTTAGTGTTCTTATATCATGAAACTAGCTTTAAAAATTTGTATATTCTATAGAAAGATTTAAATCTTAATACATCAAGGGTAGTGTATCTCGCTAGCCACGACAAAGGAATATTCATTCAAGATAAAGAAAATAAGCTATAACATTTGTAAGACAATTTGTTGAAAGAAACCGAATCCCTAATGATCGTCTTTCCTATTTAGGACCTCCCTCATGTTACGAGAAATAAATTCATCGAGAAGTCGCAGACCAGACAAATCTATCTTTTAACCTTCGACGGCGAGTTGGGAAGAACTCCCGCCAGTGATCCTAGAACTCATCGTTCGACAACTAGCCATGGAAAACTTTTTAGCTGTTCGACAGGTGTGCACCTCATGGCGGACTGCTGCTGTCAAGGAGACGTATAATGCGAAATCGAAAGCCCCGTGGCTCGTGATTTATACGTACAGCCGAATAGCGGAGTTATCCAACCCCTCTACAGGGAGAATTTACCCAGTACAGTTGCCAGGATCTCCTGACTAGACCTTGTCTACACCAGGACCGATACTTCTGTCAAAGAGGTACAGTGAAGACCGTATCGTCAATCCAATTTCGTCCATCAGCATCGAACTCCCGGCCCTGGAGGAGCTTCACCCTGAGTTACGTCTCATTTACGCGATCGCGTCGTCCTCAAGCCCTTCTTTGTCCAGGAGCTACTCAGTCATGATTTGTTATGGCCCATCACCAGGGTTTGCTTTTCTCAGGTCAGGAGAAGATGCGTGAACGGCAGCGAATCGTGCGAGGCCTCGGCGTCGGTGCACCGTCCTGGAACTGATTTATTACAATGGGCTATTTGTGGCCTTGGATGAGCAGAGTGAAACAATGACTTTTAACGAGAGAACGAGTCGCATGGAATCGCGACTTTTTCTGGGGACGAATCGTTATGTTGAAGGTGATCCTTATCTTGTTGAATGTTCGGCCTCATTGCTAGTGGCTTGGAAGATATGGCGCAAAAAGTATGATGGACCCGTGAAAGAGATTCGAGTTTTCAAAGTTGATTTGGAGAATGGAACCGAGGAAGAGGTCGGAAGCTTGGGGAACGTGTCTCTCTTCTTCAATGGCAACTCCTCTTCGTTCTCGGTGGAGTTCAACGCCGAATCTTGCCTTCCCGGTGTCAAGCCAAACCGCGTTTATTGCCATGATTACAAAGATGATAAGATCAAGAGTTACAGCATGGAGGACGGAAAATTCGACACATACCTTGATGCAACTAGCAGTTGTCTCTTTGATGCGACTAGGCCTCGCATCTTTGATGCAAATTGATTCCAACCTGATTTTTGAACTTACTGTTTTTCTCTTCCTTGATATGAAGATTTTGATGCCAAACCTGGGTCCACTGGAATGGCCCGTCTCCACCCCTGATCGTAAGGGCCTTACACGTGCGACCCGCGGGATCAACTTTTTCGCTAACAGAAGAACATATTTTAGTTGTGGGTATTAGTTTAGATTTTAATTTTTGATCGACTAATTTCTTGGCACGACATGGATTGGGATGTTTTTAGCGGGAGACTACGGATATACATCTCAAACTCAAGAATATGCGCGCAAAATTAAAATGAAAGATTAGTTAGGTAATCCTATAGAAATATCAAATCTTAATTATAAATTGATATCTAACATTCTATAGTTTTATATAGTGAGATGATATAAGGGTACTTTGGTTACTGTAAAATGGTTACATATAGTAGAGATAGATATAGATAACAATATATTAAGAGGACTTGGCAACAAAAAATTCCAACGCTTCTCTTATTTTTCTAATTGATTACAGAAGAAACTATAAACTACTCTTTGAACATAGGTAATTTCTTTTATTGGTCGATGAACATAGGTAATTGGACAACATGGAAAGATAGTTAGAAACCTTGGATATCTAACTAGGTGCTTAAATGATTTAAATCATCATTTATACAAAAAAGAAAACTGCTAAAGGGACTTAATAATCTTATCAAATCATGGTGATAAAAAGATCGAATTAATTTTCGCTAGCATTCTTAATTAAGTTACAATCTCTAATGCAAAGATCATTCACTTAATAGTCAAATAAATACTATAAATAGATTGCCATTTGCCAGGTTCAAATTCAATTTGCATTTCGATTGAATTTGAACTTCGATCCCACCAAACCAATTGAAATTTGGGAGTGTCATCCTTAGTTTTGTTGGAAGTTGCTAAACAGAACATGGAAATGGGAAATAAATACACTCTCCGAGTATTTAGCCTGAACAATTGAACGGACCGGATTGGCACCAGAAAAATTGCGCTTGTGCTCCTTATTGTGCCAAGACACTGGGGGTACAGATGTGTGCATGCTGCACGTAGTCATAATTTTTCTGAGAGTCCCTTTCTAGCCTTTCTTTAAATTGGGCCCTGCATTGAAATATAACTTTTCTATGCATGGTAATTACACCAGTGTCACAATAATTGAGAATGGACCAATTTGGTATTTTATTCACCTTCTGTGATACGATAAAAGTGCATAAGCGCATGAACTGAGGGTCCATCTGAATCAATTTTTATTTTGGACTTTTTTCAAATCTAATTCTTGCTTTACATGCATTTGACTTTATTTCTAACTCAAAACATTTGCAATATGCAACAGTTGACATAGTAGATTCCCATGCAAGCTTGTCATAATTTTTTGAAACTTGAGTAATATTTTTCAATTTTATCCCAAATCCACTAAGAAGGGTTGAAGAATAAGCCGGACCAATCTAACGAGCCTTGGTTTAGTCTCATCTAATCAAAGCTCTCTTAAGACATCCTAATGTTGCCGGAAGAACCTTGAATCTTGTTGCTCATCCCAAGTCATTTTTGCACAGCACAACTCCCATGCAGGTAAAGCCGCACAAATCCCTAACAAGGGCATTTATTAGTAAATTTAGAACAGACTGGTAATTTTTTTTCCCTTTACGACCATCACCTCTGTTCTTTGCACATTATCACAAACATCTGCATAATACCATAATAACTATTAGGGATAAGTGCATTGGAAGTCCTAAAATTTATTATGAAAATGCAATTAAGTCCTAAAACTTTCAAAAAGTACAATTAAGTCCTAAAACTTGTCACAAAGTGCAATTAAGTCCTAAAACTTGTCACAAAGTGCAATTAAGTCCTAAAACTTTCAAAAGTGCAATCAAGTCCTAAAACTTATCAAAATGGTTCAATCTAAGTCCTTCCATTGATTGGACTTTTAGAAAGTTTTAGGACGTAGTTGCACTTTCGAGACAAGTTTTAGGACTTGGTTGCACTTTCGAAATAAGTTTTAGGACTTTATTGAACCTTTTGAAAGTTTTAGGACTTTATTGAACTTTCGTAATAAATTTTAGGACTTAATTGCACTTTTTGAAAGTTTTAGAACTTAATTGCATTTTCATGATAAGTTTTAGGACTTCTAATGCACTTATCCCTAACTATTATACTAGGGATGATTTGGAACAAAATCACTTAAAGATGTTTCTCCAATAACTTTATCCACTCTCTCACTATCTAAACCATCCTTTTTTTTCTTCATATTGTGAGTGAGTGAGTGAAGACCATAAAAATGCAAAACTCTATGGCATTGATCAAATATACTTTCCTAAGTTTTTAGGTTAATATTACGTAAATGCATTTGAATGTGCACGACATTAAATAAGAATGATCAAATTAAAGTATTTCCTTGTATTGTAAGGAAGTTTTGGCCTGAGCAATCAAAAGATGTTTGCATGCGAAAAACAGGATATGGCCAAGGAAAAGGGTAGAAATTGTTCCCTAACAAAGAAAGGAGATCGGAGTGCACGTACAAATTGACTTCATCTTCAACAAGTTCTGTGAGGATTTTTTTTTTTTTTTTTTTTTTTTTGGTGCCAAGGAAAAGGGTAGAAATTTTTCCCTAACAAAGAAAGGAGATCGGAGTGCACGTACAAATTGACTTCATCTTCAACAAGTTCTGTGAGGATTGCTCATGAAGAGAACACTTCAAATTAGGCGAGATAACGGAAGAGGGAAGAGAGTGGAAAAAACAGAAAAGATTACTACAATATTTTTCAATTCGCTATAGTGAAAGGAACATTTTATGGCCAATAATGTTTTAACTAAAATTACCGTTTATATTTTATATTTAAAATAGTCTATATGATTTGATGACTTTATTAGTAAAGAGATTAAACTGACATATCTTATTTTACATAGACTTTTTGATATTTATGTTGTCTTATAATCTATTTTAAACTTGACCATTATAAGCACAGATGATACTGAATAACTAAATTATAACAAATTCAATACAGATACCACAATAAATACTTTAGTATTATATTATCAAAGCCATGTATATGTTAATAAAAAGTCATTCATATTCTTAACGTGGATACTGAAAGAGATTGAAAACATTGAATAAAACTCGAGTTATTTAAAATAGGAATCCCATTATATTTGCTCTTAAGGAAAACTATGGTACGGTTAACGTTCACTTATCTAATATGTACGGGCTTTCTATGGGATTTTATTTGTAAAAGCTTGAAAATGAAACTATCTTTAAGATTTTCTGTATTCTATAGGAAGATTTAATCTTAAAAAATCAAATCCGAGAGGGCAGTGTATCTTGCTAGCCACGACAAACGAATATTCATTCAAGATAAAGAAAATAAGCTATAAGATTCGTAAAACAAATTCGTTGAAAGAGACTCCCTGTAGATCGTCTTTCCTATATAGGACCTCCCTCATGTTACGAGCGACAAACTCATCAAGAAGTTGCTCAACAGGCAAAATCTATCATTCAACCTACGATGGCGAGATGGGAAGAACTCCCGCAAGAGATCCTAGAACTCATCGCTGGACGGCTAGCCGTAGAAGACTTTCTAGCTTTTCGAGGGGTGTGCACCTCGTGGCGGTCTGCTGCCATCAGAGACGCGTACAACGCGAAGTCAAAAGCCCCGTGGCTCATGATTTATGTGGGCAACGGAGCAGCCGAGTTCTTCAGCACCTCTAGAGGAAAAACTCACCAAGTGCGGTTGCCGGGATGTCGACCCCAGGCCTTGAATCCAGCACGATGGATACTCGTGTCGAGGTGGGGCTTAGATCAACGCGTCTCGAGGTGGGGCTATCAGTACTGCATCTTCAATCCGCTCTCGCGGGTCGGCATCGAACTCCCCGCCTTGACGAAGCTTCGCCACAGGTCGCGCCTCCGTCCGCTAAAGAGGCACCGGGGCAGCGGCCCCACTAGAATCCACAGGATCGCGTTGTCCTCGAGCCCTTCTTCGTCCGGGGACTACACCGTCATGGTCACCATCTGTCGGGATCTTCGATCGCTAGGGTGTGCCCTTCGCAGATCGGGAGAAGATGCGTGGACGGGAGTGAGCCCGGCCGCGAACCTGCCTCGGTCCACCATCCTTCAACTGATTCATTACGACGGGCAATTCGTGGCCTTGGATTCGCGTGGCCGAATCATGACCCTCGACGAGAGAGAGTGCCGCATGCAATTGCGGCTCATCCTTGGGCACAATTTCGCGGGTTATCCCTATCTCGTGGAATGTTCAGGCACATTGCTGGTGGCTTGGAAGATATGGGGCCAAGAGGATGGGACCGTGGAAAGCATCCGAGTCTTTGTAGTGGATTTGGAGGAGGGAGCTCAGGAAGAGGTCGAAAATTTGGGGAACGCGGCTCTCTTCTTGAATGGCAACTCTGCGATCTCGGCGGAGTTCGATGCCGAGAGTTGCCTTCCCGGGATCAAGCCAAACCGTATCTATTTCCCTGACAAAGATAAGAAGATGCGCTATTACTCCATGGAAGATGGAAAAGTCGAGACATACTCCGATGCACCCAGCGTTTACTTCCATGGAGCCATGTGGATCCAACCAGATTTTTGAACTTTCTTTATATTAAATTTTTTTTTTCTCCTCCTCAATATGAAGATTTTGATGTCAAAGCCAGGTGGAAAGGAGCTTGTCCAGTTGAAGGAGTTTCGATTGATAAAAAGAAGAATCTACTTCAGAGCTGGTGCAGTATTCACAGATAAAAAGTATTCGAGTGGGGCTTTCTCCACCTTTGATCACAAGGGCCCTTCAAGTGTGATCCACGCGATCATTATTTAGTGACACTTCTCGGTGTATGTGGTAACCATCTATTTAGCTTTTAAATTTTGATTGACAAGTTTCTTTGCACGGCATGGATTTGGATGTCTTTAGCAGGAGATTACAAATACAAATTTGGGAAAAAACCACCAAAAACCCTAAACTATGCACAAAGTGACAAAAATACCCCAAACTTTTTTTTGCACCACCAAAAATCCCAAACTTTGCCACCCGTGACACATTTACCCCAAACTATTTTTGTGACACCAAAAACCCCGAACTTTCATTTCGTGACACATTTACCCTAAATCTTGGGGGCATTTTGGTCATTTTGCTTTTAAAAACATTTTCTCTTTTTTTTTCTTTTTTTTTTTTTTTTCTCTTCCCTCCGCCGGAGCCGGCGGAGGAAGCCGGCATCTGGCGAGGGCTACCCTCGCGGACGTCGGCCCAGGCGAGGGCCGCCCTCGCCGGCGTCGGGCGAGGGCCGCCCTCGCCGGATCTCGGCGAGGGTCCTCGCCGGCGTCGGGCGAGGGCCGCCCTCGCGGATCCGGGCGAGGGAGGCCTCGCCCGCTTCGAGCGAGGGCACCCCTCACCGGCGTCGGGCGAGGGTGCCCTCGCCGATCCGGCGAGGGAGGCCCTTGCCCGACCCGGGCAAGGGCCGCCCTCGCCCGACACCGACGAGGGCGGCCCTCGCCCGGGCCGACACCGGCGAGGGCAGCCCTCGCCGGACGCGGCTTCCCTCCGCCGGAGCCGGCGGAGGGAAAGAAAAAAAAAAAAAAAGAAATAACAAATAAAAAGACGAAAATACCCTCGATGGGGTAAATGTGTCATGAGATGGCAAACTTGGGGGTTTTGGTGGTGCAAAAAAAAAGTTTGGGGTATTTTTGTCACTTTGTGCATAGTTTAGGATTTTTGGTGATTTTTTTTCCCTATAAATTTCAAAATAAAGGATATCTGCCCAGTAATACCAAACTAAGAGATTTGTTGGGAAATCGCCTAGCTTTATAACTCGGTGTTTTGATCAATTTAATCGCCATTCGTAATTTAGAGAGGAATCTACTAAAAGGACCTAATCACTTTCCGAATTTCTCATCGTGTACTGCAACCCATGGCACATTACGATCTTAATTAAATTACCCTTGTAAATGCAAATATAATTACTTAATAGACACGTACAATTGGTTACTTAAGAGACAGACAGTTATCCATGGGGAGCTCTAAGCTCATTGGCAGCATTCCCAGCGAGATCGGCAACTTAAGTGGCTTGACCCTTTTCAATGTTGGACACAACGAGTTGACCGGGCCTATACCCACGACCATCGCAATTATAGGGAAGCTTCAAGGTTTGTATCTTCAGGACAACAAGCTGCACGGACCGGTTCCTGAAGACATCAGTAACCTTCCGAGCTTGGCTTTCTTATCCTTGAGCAGAAACGAGCTCAACGGATCATTACTTTTGTGTATTGGTAACCTTACTTCGTTAGGAGAACTCTACTTGGGTTCTAACCAGTTAAGGGGCACCATACCTGATTCATTATGGAGTTTAAATAACATATTGGTTTTAAATATTTCCACAAATTTTCTGAGCGGGGATCTTGCTCCCGGAGTCGGAAATCTAAAGGCAGTGACGATTGTAGATTTATCAGGTAACCAACTGTTGGGCAAAATACCTAACTCTATTGAAAACCTTCAAAACATGTTGCCCTTCTCTTTATGACATAACATGTTTCGAGGTGATATTCCTGAGTGATTTGGAAAGCTGTTGAGCTTGGAGTCTCTGGATTTATCAAGTAATAACCTGACCGGGCCAATTCCCAAATCGTTGGAGTTGCTATCGTACCTCAAATACTTGAACCTTTCTTTCAATCACTTATTGGGAGAGATTCCTTCAATAGAAGGCTTTCCACAGATGAAGCTTCAATGACCTTCGCATCAAGAAGAAGGATAAGCTACTACGATGTTCTACAGGCAACAAATGGTCTAAGTCCAAGCAACATGTTAGGAGCAGGGTGTTTCGGCTCAGTTTAGAAAGGAACACTGTCGGATGGCGTAAGCATCGCAGTTGAGGTCTTCAATTTAGAACTAGAAGGCGCTTTAAAGAGTTTCAAAGCAGAATGTGAGGTACTGAGGAGCATTCACCATCGTAATCTCGTGAAGATCATCAGCAGTTGTTGTAACCTCGATTTCAGAGCATTGATTCTGGAGTACATGCCAAATGGAAGCCTAGAGAGTTGGTTACACTGTGAGGGGTACCATTTAGACATCCTACAGAGACTCAATATCATGATAGATGTCGCATCTGGACTCGAGTATCTGCATGAAGGGTATTCGATTCCCATTGTTGACTGTGATTTGAAACCCAAAAACGTCCTATTAAGTGAAGATTTGGTTGCTTGCCTTTGTGACTTTGGCATCGCCAAACTTCTAGGTGAAGAGAAGTCAATGACTCAAGCCAAGTCCCTCGCCACCATTGGGTACACGGCACCAGGTGATGATTATCTGCTGCCACTTTTGCGATATAGTGCACCGACATAATGAATGAACTGAACATACGGATACATATACACCTATGTAGAGATACGAAAACTGGTATTATGCCTTATGACATCTTATGTTTTCGTGTGTAGAGTATGGGTGGAGTGGATTTGTTTCCACAAGAGGCGACGTGTACAGCTATGGAATCTTGGTGATCGGAACTTCCACAGGAAAGAGGCCGACAGACAAGATGTTTTCTGCAGTAGAAAGCTTGAAGCAGTGGATTGAGAAGTCGCTTCCTCATGCAGTTCAAGACATCCTAGATACAAATCTATTAAGCAGAGAAGAGCTAAGTGCTACAAAACTGGACTGCCTGTCTTCAATCCTGGAGTTGGCTGTGCATTGTCATGCTGAGTTGCCTGAAGAAAGAATGCGCATGAATGATGTCCTTGCAAAACTCAATAAGATCAAAACAGTTCTTGAGCACATGAGATGATCGTTCGCTCCTTTTCCTGTCCTATGGTGTGAAATAAAAGTTCTGCTTTTTCCAAAGTTGAAACTGCTGCTTCTGGATAATCAATGAGAGCCAGGCAGGCAAAAGCATTGCTTGTATAAACAAAGGACATAATCCGCTAGAAATTGGTTATGTACAGTACTTGTGGCGAGAAGACTGGCTTTCAGCCTCATACAAAAGCGAAATTTTGATTTGAGTTTCACCAAAAATTTAGACTAGCTAGAACGACAAGGTCACAGTAAGAAAAAGCTGATACTGTTGATTAGGATTCGTCATTCAACAGCAGCTACTTTCAATAAAGAATAAGGCAACTTCTCAAGAGTGACCAAATGACGCATTTTCCCACTTGTCTTGAACTTATTTTCTTAGAATCAGAGGCACGCACACAGATGAAGAAAAATAAATGATCATTTGTACACATGCATGCCTAACTGCAACTCCTGTGATTTGATTTTCAAGAAAGCCATACTCATAGCAATGGCATTCGATTAGGAAACTGTTATCCGGACACATTGATCTCTTTTTTTTCCGCAAACAAGCCATCTTTATTGTTGTCGATCTAAATAATTAGTTAAATTTCCCAAATTTATAACTATCCATCAGCACTGATGGAGATGACTTAAGCGAACAAAGAGTTATACAGATTGGGTAGCGAAAAAAGAGAGCCTTTCTTTATATTGTTTGAATTTACATACGCAAGAATTTGCTTGATCTCAAATCAACATCAGCATAATTTGCGTAAGTCAAGCATTTGTGCACGTTCTTAAAGCTCGTCTTGTGCCTCTTCCATGCATTTTTAAAGTAGAAACGGCCTCTTGAAAGGAATCTTCAAATGGTTGTCTTTGCGCCTCATCTAGACATTGGATTTACAACACCTAATATGGGTATCAACTAACCTTAAGACTGTTTTGGGTTTGAGTTTCCAGTTAATTGCCACTGCAAGTGCTCTTTTTTTTTTTTTTTTTTTTTTTTTTTGCATTAAACATAAGTAAATAATGAATTAGTTGAAGAGCATGAGGAAACTTTAGATATGGTTGGCTTGGAGGGTGCTGAATTTATATTGGATGATTTAGGTTTTGGGATAAGTAATGTGGTCATTAGTTTGGAATTTGAAGACATCGACTTCCTAGCTGATGCAAGATTCTTGACCGACGACAACGAGGAGGAGGAACTTGGATTTGTATTTGGGAGTGAACACTTTGGCCCCCCATCTACTGTCACAATTGAATTTGTGTTTGGGGAGACAATTGTCTTGGTAAAAAGCATTACCCAGATATCCATGTTTTTGATTATCAGAAGGCTAATTCATATCGATATCTTGAGTTATCTTGCATGACATGTGATACAGTGAGCATTCCTATCACTTCTATTGCCTCAAAGTTGGTCTTTAGTAATTGAGGGCACATTTTAAAATTTTAAATAAACATCATAATTTCGTTTTAATTGAAAGTGTAGAGGCCGTGCACTAGAGATTTATGCTAGATGAAGATTTCAATGTAGAGTGTTTCATCGTGGAATATAAGACTAATTGCATGACTCACTTTTTAATTAGGAAAGATAATAAAAAAATCAAGGCCTATTGCATTGATACTAATTCAACCCTAAACCTTTCAATTAGACCAATCTAGTTATAAACGTTTTCACATTAGCACAAATTCAATCCATTCAGCTAATTTAGAATAGAAATTGCTAATGCCAGATATCCTACGTAACATCGTCAACATTGACGTAGACAATTTTAAATAATTTTTTGATATTTTTTATTTTTTTTTTTTTTTTTTCCTCTCTTTATTTTTTCCTCTACTCTTTCATTGGATCATGGTTGGTCGCAAAAAGGAAAATATTTTAAAAATTAATTTAAAAATGGATAAAAACACTTAAAATGTCAGCGTTAGCAATTTCTGACCTAAATTGACCAGATTGACTAAATTGATATCAATGTGAAAAAATTTATAATCAAATTGATTCAATTAAATCAAATTAATAACAATACAATAAGTTAACTTTTTTGGTACTTTTCCCCGTTTAAATTTATCCTACTTTTCATTAAACTGGTCATCTCATTTTTCCTTTTTAATATCATTCTCATAATTCACATGGATATTGGTTGGGTTGTGTTAGTTTAGAATGTTGGGCGCATGTAACAAAAGATCAACACATTCACTGAGGAGATCAACAACCACACTCCAATGTGAGACTTTTTTCTAACACAACCACACATACAATTCAACAAATCTCTATCTTACATGTGCACTCAGTACTAGGTTGGCTCTCTCTTTAATTATCCTTCTACATCAGCTTAAAACTCCAACGTCTATTTTCATCCCCGTCTCTTTCTCTGAACCAAACTCTTAATTATAATGAAGGACGTGACAAAATTGGTGATTTCATTAAGTATAATATGACAAATAAAACCAGTAGTGTCATGAAATCAACCCCACCCCCACGCCCCCCGGGGGAGCACTCGATGAGCATTAAGAATTCAAATAAGGGAAATTTAGCGATTTATTTTTCATGATATTCACAATTAACACCATGAAAATCGAATATTTCCATGATGACTCGAGGCACTCTTTAACAAGTAAAAGCTTCAACTTTTCCTAGAATTTAACGTCGGTCAGTCACCTAGTGTTTCCACTGGCGCCATCATTACCCTGTATCTGCCTAGGTAATACTATGAAACCGGCATCGCGGGGTTCAGACGTGCTGGCCGTTATCCTGTAGAGGGGTTGTGACCGGTCCAGCAGTGGGGGAGGAACCTTTTTCCAGCCCCTACCCCAGGCTGTACCCAGAGGCCAGTGTACTATAAGTCTTTCACAACATTTATCACAATTCTACTTCATCCAGTTCTCTACCATCAAGAAACCTAACTAATGGCGACAACGCCATTTATCAACAACATCACTGTACTATATAGCTTCTCTCTCCGATGCCTCATTTGACCCGCCATGCTAAACAGCCCAGCATCACCATAGACCAGGCCTCCCTTCTTGCCCTGAAACAGCACATCACCAATGATCCCACTGTGGCTTGCCTGCCGCAGCTTAAGTACCTGTTCTTGAACGGCAATGGCTTATCTGGAGTCCATTGGCAATGTGTCCACGTTGCAGAAGCTTGATATCAGCAGAAACCAGCTCGCGGGCACAATCCAGCCACTGATTTTCAACATCCCACTGGTGAAAGGCAATCGACCTCAGTGACAATCAGCTCTCAGGTGAGATGCTGTCCTCTATTTTCAGTGAATACTTTTGGACATCGATCTTGGCTGCAACCGCTTATCCGGTGACATTCCCTGGAACATTTGCGGGAATCTTTCAAACTTACTAGGACTGTACTTGTCTGAAATCAGTTCAGTGGAGAGATACCATCCATTTTGTCTGAATCCAAGCAGCTTCAGCTTCTGTCCTTCCAATGAATAATTTTTCAGGAACCATGCCTAGAGAGCTAGGAAACTTGACTATGCTTAAGGGGTTACATCTAGGCGTGAACACTTTGATTGGCGTGTCTCCTAACAAACAACTATTTTGAGATTTAATACAGTGTTGCTTGCTTTAGCTTCAAGTCTTGAAGTTGCAATTCAACCCATCAATAATCGAGAAATTCCATTGCATTTGTCCTATCAGCATCACCAGTCAAGCCAACTTGCAGATACTAAGCTATCTTCAACAATGTTAGTTAATGAATTCCGTGATTTTTTCCTCTTTTATTTAAACTTTCAGGAAAATACCGCTGGATATTGGGAACCTGCAAAACTCGCAGGTCCTGGGCCGAACAAAGAATAGCTTGTTCAGGCCCATCCTGCTGGCGATCTTCAGCATATCGACGATTCAAGTGAGCACAATGACTTTGGATCTTCTCATTGTTACTTTGCCATCAAGCATCGGCTTCTCTACTCCAAATCTTATGCAACTTTTCCTCTGCAGGAACGAATTACCAGGCCCATTCCCAAGCTTTTTCTCCAACTGTTCCCAACTAACCTCTCTAGACCTGCACCAGAACTCATTCTCTGGCTCTATTGCTTCCTCACTCGGCAAATTCAAGTATTTTCAATGGTTCAGCCTGTCTGGGAATAATTTGACCAGTGAACCTTCAAGTGATAAATTGAGCATAATCACTGCTTTAGGTAACTGTAGATATTTGAGAAGGATTAATCTACCAAAGAACAAGCTGGATGCTTTCCTTCATCGATAGGGAATCTCTCTAGTAATCTGGAGTGGCTTTCTATGGGGAATTCCAAGCTCATTGGTGGCATTCCTAGTGAGGTCGGCAATTTAAGTGGCTTCCCTCTTCAATGTCGGAGATAATGAGTTGACAGCCCTATTCCCATGATGATCGTAGGGACAGGGAAAGTTCAAGGCTTGTATCATCAGGGCAACAAGCTGCAAGGACCGGTTCCTGAAGACATCTGTAACATCCCGAGCTTGGCTTTCTCATCTTTGAGAAGCAACGAGCTCGATGGATCAATGCCTCTGTGCATTGGTAACCTTACTTCTTTAAAAGAACACCGCTTGGGCTCTAACCGGTTCATGAGCACCATGTCCAATTCCTTATGGAGTCGAAATAACACAATGATGTTTAAATATGCCCAAAAATTTTCTGAGCCGCGATCACTCCCTCGGAGTAGGAAATCTGAAGGCAGTGACCGTTGTAGATTTATCAGGAAACCAACTGTTGGGCGAAATACCTAACTCCATTGACAACCTTCAAAACATGTCGGAACTTCCCCTTAACACAAAACACTTTTCGAGGTGATATTCCAGAATCATTTGGAAAGCTGGTGAGCTTGGAGTCTCTACTTTTATCGAAGTGATAACCTGACCAAGCCCCAAGTCGTTGGTCATACCTCAAATACTTGAACCTCTTTTTCAACCACTTCTCTGGGGAGATTCCTTCATGTGGCCCTTCCGCAAACTTTCCGGCTCGATCAGTCGTTGCAAATGAAGCTCTTTGTGGCGACCCTCGTCCACAGGTTCCTCCGTGCTCTGTCACTGCCATCCATAGATCACAGACTACAAAATCACGTCTCCTAAGAACTCTTCTGCCTTGTGATTTGGCAGCAGCACTTGCTTTAGGCCTTTTGTTTGTTTTGGCAAGGAGAAATTGAAAGCTTTCAACAGAGGCAGCTTCGATTACCCTCACAACGAGAAGAAGGATAAGCTACTACGAAGTTCTACAGGTGACAGATGATCTTAGTCCAAGCGACTTGTTGGATGGCCCAAGCATCACTGTGAAGGTCTTTGATTTGGAAGGAGAAGGAGAGTTTCGAAGCAGAATGTGAGGTTCCGAGGACATTCGCCACCGTAATCTCGTGAAGATCTGGAGCAGCTGTTGTAACCTCGATTTCAGAGCATTGATCCTGGAGTACATGCCAAATGGAAGCCTCTGAAGTGGATACACTGAGACAAGTACCACTTAGACATCCCTTAGATACTCTATCCCGATGGATGTTGCGTCTGGACCCGAATATCTGCATGAGGGGTATTCGACTCCCATTGTTCACTGTGATTTGAGACCAAGCAATGTCCCATTAGATGGCGAACGATGACAACTTATGTTTTCAAGTGTAGAGTTTGGTTCGGGCCGATTTGTTTCCACAAGAG
Source organism: Eucalyptus erythrocorys (assembly GCA_014182555.1). Taxonomy (NCBI): domain Eukaryota; kingdom Viridiplantae; phylum Streptophyta; class Magnoliopsida; order Myrtales; family Myrtaceae; genus Eucalyptus; species Eucalyptus erythrocorys. The sequence goes on along the minus strand of CM024601.1, from coordinate 26,465,480 downwards.
GCAAGGCAATGTGTACAGCCATTGAATCTCTCTCATGGAGATTTTCACGGGAAAGAGCCCCTGGACGTGGTGGAAGAAAGCTTGAAACGATGGGTCGAGTAATTCATTTCCTCATGCGGTTTGGGGACATCCTAAAGGCGAATATGCTAACTGTTGCGAAACTGGACTACGTATCGACTATCCTGGAGTTGGCTGTTCATTGTTGTGCTGAGTTGCATGAAGAAATAATGAGCATGAATGACGATCATTCACGACTATCACGGGTGAGATGACCAGCAATCACCAAAAAATGAAGACTTCACAGAATGACAAGGTCACAGTAAGAAAAGGCTTACACTGTTGCTTGAGGATCCTGACATGACAGAAAATGCTTAACAACCCGTAATAAGGCAACTTCTCTCAAGAACGACCAAATGACGGCATTTTCCCACTTGTTGAACTCATCTGCTTTGCATCAGAGCCGCACGCACAAATGAAGAAATAATAAATTATTAGCTTTACACATTCATCCCTAACTACTACGACTCCTGCAACTTGATCTTCAAGAAAGCCATACTTATAGCAATGGCACTCAATTAGGAACCCATTATCCAGGTACATTGTTACATGTAAAAAGAACAAAAATTACTCTGCAGTCTAGCGGAGAACCAAGGCAAAAGCCGCCAAACAAATTGAACGTTCTCCTTCTGGATAATTCCAACACAATGGAGACCCTAATTCTACTCATCCTCTTGGCTGCGCAACCTAGCCAACTTGTTCGTAACCACAACATCAAGCTGTGCAGCTCGTTCAACAATCTCCTTCCTCTTTCTTGTGGAGACATTGTGAGCAATCTCCGCACAATACGTCCTAAACAATTGGGGCAAACAGATCAGCTTTATTAATGTTAAGATGGCAAAGTAGAGTAACAGCTTCACAAGCCAATTATGCAACCAGGAGTCATCTAGTACCTGTTATGCATCATTAATAATTCAAGCTCCTTTGCGTTGTGCACAACAAATTTCTTGAAACCATTAGGAAGATAATGGCGGGTCTTCTTGTCCGATCCGTAACCGACATTTGGCATCAAAGTACATCCCTTGAATTTTCTTCTTACTCGGGAATCAATACCTTTGGGCCGACGCCAGTTTGTCTGTTAATAACACAAACAGTATGGTGAGAGCCAATAAATCTAACCCCGCATCTTACATGGTTAACAACCAACCCCACAGATCTTACATGGTTAACAAGACAATCGAGAAAATCTTGCATTTCAAAACACAGAGTGAAAAACTAGGCATGGCCATTTGAAAAGGCTATGTCAGATGGATAAGAAATGTGATCAGGGATAAAGTAACTGTTAGCCAGTAGGTATGAAGCTAACGGTGTCGCAAGACCTGTTCATATATTTTCTTTTTGCCCAGAAAAACGAAATGTCCAGCTACATAATGAATTTAAATCTGGACATCAGATACCATGGGCAGAAACTCTTGCGAAAGATAAGAAAATTGACGCCCAAAAAAAAAAGAAAAAAATAATAAGGTTTGCAATCTCAGCCGAAAGATGGTGATAATTTTAGTTATAATCACTGCAAAATCATGATAATAGGACGTTTTGCATCATAGATTGCAGAAAGAAAGGAACCCAGAATATCTAGACAGGACAACTGAAAAAAAAAATGATTAAAAAACTCGGTCAGAGTTTATGTGAAAAAATGATTAAAACATTCAAGACAAAGTTCTAGTACTGAATGGGATCAGATGGTAGTGCATGTTAATATTCATCATCTAACAGCAGAATTATTGGGTACAAATCATCATGTCCCATTGCAGACTCTTCGACAAAACCTTGTCCAGGAAAAATAATGCATACGAATACTTCAGTGTCAAAAACCAAGAAATGTAATTGCGACTAATTTTACACTAGTAATGTGCAAAGCATTTGCATGTCCTCATTTAATTAAATGAGGCACATGATTGGTCAATGCATATGCCCCAAAGGGGTCTATAAAATTGGGTACACTGCGTTAATGTAGTGTGGAAATAGTCCATTCAAAAAAATAATAACAATTTCTACAGCGAGCACTCCATTAACCAGTTTCTCACCACTATAAGCTAGGGATCAGATAGTCGATCTCTTATCACCATCATGCATCAAGAGATGCATGTAAGACTGGGTGTCAAGATCTATCATCAAATCCCTTAACGTTTCTTCATTGAGCCACGATTCAATATAAAATCTACTCAGAAGTCCGACACATAAAAGAAATTAAAAAAAAAAAAAAAAAACATCTGAACGATACTACTCTCATGGAAGAGCATGACAGAAATTTTCAAGTGACTCAAAAAATTAATGAAAATTTGGATGAAGGGTAATCAAGAATCAGAACAGTGTCAATCACCACCAATGCATCTGTGATGCAAGTAAGACTGGGTGTCAAAACATCTATCATCACGTTCCCCAGCATTCACTATATATTTATAAAACAAGACCAGATTCAAGCAAAATTAATCTTAACAGCAACAAAAACACCTCGAGAAGGAAGGCTAGAAAATAAGCATCGGCTGTTTGAAAAAAAAAAAAAAAAAAAAGAACCTTACAGTTTCAAGCAACAGATGTTTAGATATCAGATAAAAATGTCAATCACCACCGTGCATCAACAGATGCAAGTAAGACTGGGGCGACAAAACACTATCATCATCTATCTCTGCGAAACAACATCGGACCAAATCGACAATACGGAATTCCCCAAGCCCATAAAAAGGCGGGCAAAAGCATCGAAAAGCATCGAGACCAAGCAAAAAACAAAACCTCCAAGATTGCAATTTTCGGAAAAAGAAAACAACCAGGGAAATCGCAAAAAACAAGCGAAAACAGGGGAAACAAGATAAAAAAAACAGAACGTGTACTAAAACCAACTAAACGCGAGAAGGGCTATACCTTGACAGAGATCTTGCGGTCGCTCTGGGGCCTCTTGAACTGCTTGACCCGCTTCTTGACGATCCTCTTCGACAGCAAAGGCACCGCCATTTTCGCCCTCCCACCTGCTTCATCCGTCGACGACAAACAAAACCCATGTCAGAATCACCATTAACATACAGACCCAGAACAATCCCATCATCACACATGCAAAATAATTCACTACAGCGACTCCCCGATCAAGCGAGCGAGCGCTCCTAAAGGCCTAAAAACATCAACACCATCAAGCAAACCCATTACACAGACACTGGCTATGGAGCTCCACAGAGAGAGAGAGAGAGAGAGCGAGAGGGAGAGGGAGAGGGAGAGAGAGAGAGAGATTACGGCGACGGAGTTAGGGTTTGAGGAGGCCGACGAGGTGAGGAGTGGACGAGGAAGTAGGAAGATAGAGGTTATATATAGGCGCTCGGAGTGACTGCTAGGGTTTCGTTTGCGGCGAAACTCTTCTTGTTTGCGGGTCTGTTTGGCTGGTGGGATACAATATGCCTAAGGGGTGGTAATTTACTTAGAACAGTATAAATTTCTCTATAGTAAATCTTTTTTCTTTTGCTAGAACTCACTTATTGTAAATCATTTTCATTATCAAACCGGCCAAAATATAATATATATATATATATATATCAGTTTCATTATAAATAAAGTGGACTTTATTTCTAAACAACAAAAAGCGAACTTTTCCTTATTGATTTCATTTTTGAAAGTAACGATATTTTGTGCGAAGTGAAATGACTCTTCATTATCGATAATATATTTTTCAGAAAAAAGATATGATTTTTGTAACGTACTCATTTTAAGTAACCTATAAGAGGAGTAAGCATTATACGCAAGAAGAAAAGACAATTAAATTCGCGCTGTTAAAAATTATTTAGTTAAATTTAATTGTTTTTTTAATCACACTGTCAAAAATTACTTAGCCAATATTCAATTTAACCATTGTAGGGACCCATGCCAAAAACAGGAAAGATTTATGCACCGAGAAAGAGTAAAATACATTTATCAAAAAAAAAAAAAAAAATAGGGTCGAAACCTTTGTCAATTTCAATAGAAGAATAAAAATTGCTTTTGAGGTTAGACTTGAATGGTTTTCACTAATTTCTACATCTTTGGTAGTTTCTTTCATCAATTGGAATGTCATAGAGTGGAGAAGAACGTGGTTGAGAAAGTTGCCATAAAAAATAAGAATTGACTGAGTGGAGACAAACAAGATTGACATTTTTCTCCCGTAGCAAATACTCTCTTAACTAGTTTGTACCTTCACTACAAGGGCAAATCATGGAATGTAATATTGAGAATAGAACTATTTTGACATCTAAGGGATGGACACCAAATAATTTCAAAACATTCAAGTGTGTGAATTCAAGATGAGTGTTATTCCCCCATGGTAAAACTTTGTGAATCATAGTCATTATTGAGTGTTCCACTACTCTTTTAAGAAAATTGAGAAACAAAAAATTTGTATTCACTAAAAATAAGCTATACAAACAAGAATTACTCATTATATGAAGAGCTTAACTTATATATATATATAAGAGACAGCTTATGTTTAATACAATTAGTTAGTTTACAAGAACGACTTTTTTTTTTGTTAATGTAATGATACATCTCATTTCTAAAGACACACATATATACATACATACATACATATATATATATATTTCCTCATAGTAAACTAGGGATGGGCACAAGGAGAAGACAATCACCGAACAAGGTTTTGACCCACGTAAGGTGATTCTTCCCACAAGAAACAAATGACGGAGAAAATGGCAAGGCATTGGGCGGAATTTCGGGATAATTACCCAAAAAGTCCTAAACCTATTGCCCATCGCCAATTCGGTCATAAACCTTTTTTTTTTTGCCAATTCAGTCCTAAACCTTTTCTATTTTTGCCCGTTGATTCCTTCCTTAGGCCAAAATTGGCCGGCCGGCGCCGACATGGACGCCGGTGGGGGACAAAGGCCGGCGAGGTAAATTTTTAATGTTTTTAATATTTTTTTCAAATTTTTTAATATTTTTTAAAAAATTTTAATTCTTTTTTGGGTCTTCTTCTCCCTCCTGCGGTCGGCGCCGCCGGCGCGGAGGTGAGGGCCCGGCGAGGGCCGAGCTCGCCGGATCCGGCGAGGCCGCCGTCGTCAAACCGGGCGAGGCTCGGCCTCGCCCGCCCACGCCGTCGCCGGATCGGCAACGGCGGCCTCGCCGTCGGCCGGGCGAGGCCGAGCCTCGCCGGATCCGGCGAGCTCGGCCCTCGCCGGCCACCGGCGAGGGCGAGGCCGCGCGCGCTGCGTGGTGTAGTCGAGGAACCCGCAGAGGAGCTCGATCTCGTCCTCGTCGTTCCGCAGGCGCCGGAACGGGGTTTTGGCGACGGTCACGGCCGGGAGGGCCGCTTGAGCTCGGAGGGGGAGATCATTCCAACGATCGGGGACGGGGGAGGCGGGCCGGGGCGGCGATGGCGACGGCAACCTCGCCGGCCACCGGGCGAGGTCGACCCTCGCCCTCGCTGGTGGCGAGCTCGACCCTTGCCGGCCGGAGGAGGAGGGAGAAGAAGACCCAAAAAAAAAAAAAAATTAATTTTTTTAAAAAATATTAAAAAATTCGAAAAAAAATAAAAAAATATTAAAAACATTAAAAAAATTACCTTGCCGGCTGGCTGTCCCCGCCAGCATCCACGTCGGCGTCGGCCGGCCAATTTTGGTCGGAAGGACCGAACGGGCAAAAATAAAAAAGGTTTAGGACTGAATTGGCAAAAAAAAAAGGTTTAGGACTGAATTGGCAAAAAAAAAAGGTTTAGGACTGAATTGGCAAATGGGCAATAGGTTTAGGACTTTTTGGGTAATTATCCCGCGGAATTTCAGTGGGGCACGGCAAAAATACTCACTCCAACCCTGTCATCCCTACTCAATTTATATGCTTATCTTGAGAGATAAATATTTTAATATTTAGATAACTTATATAAATGGTAATTCAAATATAGAATATCACATAAACTTAACTTATATTTTGTAAATTTGATACACGTGGTAATTACGGATAATGATTGAAGCTATAAGTCATCACTAAAATTATGAAAAAGTTATCCACTTGAAATTACAATTAAAGTATACATATTGATATTTCTTGAATTAATTGCAATATAACTATCAATTGTTTCATACATTACAATCAGATAAACTACCCAAGAATTAGATGATATATCTCCACGATTAATTTATCCATATCTATCTTGCTACAAATTGGAAGAAAAAATAAAATACATTAACAAGATAATTTGAAAAACTATTTAAACAATCTTACCAAGAAGATGTAAATGTACTTCATGATGACCTCCATCTATGACTAACATGAGTGTGGAAAAATATGGTTAAAAGTAAATTCTAAATCAGACCATTAAAATAGACTTAATGTGCCGAAACATCAGTCAACTTTGAGGGATAACCATAATTATACTATTCTTTTAAAATTTAGCGTATGTAAAACCTACCGTTTGTATCATGATGATGATTATTGCCAAAATAGATGAATTATTGATGCTCTCCTAGTGTCCTCTGTTTTTCTTTTTTTCTGGTTGTATGTGATGGTTTTAATTGGTGATGGGCTTAAGGCCCGTCCGCCCATGCTGGGCCCAGAAAGCCCGGCCCACGGGAATAAGGCCCGTGGATGGGGGAAGGTATAAAAGGGAGGAGAGAGAGAGAGATTACACCTCTTGGACAGAACAACGTACGTACGTTTCCCGCGCTCTCTTTCTCTCAAAACGCTTAAGGCGACGCTCTACTCCCTTCAAGGCAAATTGACATCATCGATCAGGATTTCTTCCTCAATCTTCGGCATTGGTGTTTAATCTGTGGCTAACAAGGTACGCTCGAATCCGTGGTGTGCTTTACGATCGGTGATACGTGATTTTCCGGGCTTCGCTTCCGCATTTGTTTTAGGGGTTTGATTTAGTGTCGAATCCGTTTTTGGGGATCCGTTATTCCCAACATTGGTATCGAGCCCTAGTTCACGTTTTTCCCGACTTGTTTGATGTTTTTTGATTGATTTTTGGCGAAAGAAATTCGGCCGTACGGATTGGGGCAGAAATCCCGACATCCGAGCACTATTCGGCCATTTTTTCGAGTTTTCGTAAGTCGAAATCGAATTCTGAATACACTGGGTGAAAGAGATCGTCGAGACGAGTCCGGCGACATGTCGTGCGCCGCCGGAAGACGCCGCACGCGCCCACACGCGCGGCCGGCCGCTGCGCGTGGGCGCGACAGCGCCGGCGCCGGCAATGGCGGGCGTGTGCGCTTACACGCGCCGGTCGGCGAACCGGCACGTGCGCGCCGGCGACCGGCGAAAACGGCATGCGCCGGTCGGCGGCCCGACGCGTGCCGCGCGTCACTTGATGACGTCATCGTGACGTCACCCAATGGTCGGTAACCATCGGGGATGACGTCATCGGTGACGTCATCTACGTCGACCGTTGGCCGGCCGGTCACCGGCCGGCGACCCGACCCGACGGCGACCCGACCCGCGCGGGGTGCGTGGCACGTGCCAGCTGACGTCTGCGTGACGTCCTCCCGCGCACGCGCGCGGCACGTGCCGGTCGGTTTGTCCGACCCGGCCCCACCGGCCCGACCGATCCGACCTGTCCGCCGACCCGCCGTCCCGCGCGACCGTTGACCGTTGACCGTTGACCGTTGACGACCGTTGACCGTTGACCGTGGACCCGAAAAAAAAAAAAAAAAAAAAAAAAAAGAATTTTTTTTTTTCAATCATGCCTATGTGGGTTATAAGTAATCCATTTTTTTATTTTTGCATTAGTTGCATGAATTTAGGAAAATTATGTATTTTCCCTTATGTAAATTATGGATTATGAGTAATCCATTTTTAGTTCCGCATTTGTTGCGGGAACTATGATGCGCAATGCACGGATACCCGCATTTCCGAGAACGGACGAAGGACGTGCAAGACTTAAAAGGCTGATGAAAGAGTTAGCTAATTATCGGTGGCATGATGGTGATTTAGTATCACATGTGGTCAAGGTCAATCGATGATACAGAAATCATCCGGAATGGTTATCTTATGCCGGATTTTGAGAAGGTGTCGACCTTCAAAAACACTCTTCCACCCGAATGGCAAGCAAAGTGTTAGATCGGCTATGGGAGGTCAACGTGGTCCCGGGTTATAGGAGGCTAGTGGAAGCTTTTGTTAGAGAGTACTATAGGATTGAGTTAACCAAAACCTCAACCCTTACATTGAGCGCTAAATAGCGCCGAGTAAATGCGCCTTGGAGGCGACATGAAAACTCTCCAAAAGTTTTTCCATGGTTGACAAATGTGCCTTCAAAATTCTCAAATTTTTTGACTCGATAGATTAGAAAGGACATTCCCTAATTATTTCTTAGATTAGTTTGAGATGTTTTATGGGTGTAAATATCTCTTTTCATGTTGATATTTATCTGTATATATTGCTTAGTGTAATGTATAGTTGTATTATGTGAAAGCATTATTGTTTTATTGGATGTTATTCATCTATTGCTTTCTGTTATTGCTGGTTCTTTGTGGGTAATTAGTGTGGGTAGTTTTTTTTTAGAAGTTTTTGTAGCTTCATAGAATTGATTTTGCATATGACAATCATATTAATGATAGCTTTAAGTTAGGATTTTTGGAGGATGATTGGAAACATCGTGACCTTTTGATTCTCAAGCCTTACTTGAAATTATTCATTAATATGATGGGTCTATGTAAAAGTGGATGTATAAATGAAAGGCATTAATTATTCGTGCATGTATATCGATGTGTTCGGATCGATGATTTCAAAGCAACTAAGAACGTAATTGCTGATATGAACAACCACAATTGTGAAATATTGAATATGAAGATTCAATATGTGCTGAAAAAACAAGAAGCACTAGAAGCTTTTGACCATGTTATGGAAGATCTTGAGGATGCCATGCGCCACCTTGAGCTAGTAGAGGACCACCTAACGGCATTTGAGCCGAGAACGGACATTTGCAAAGCTGGTTCTAGCTCAGAAAGGGCTTTGAGCTCTAAGCGCAAGCGTATTGATTCGTTCAATATGTGGGAATGCAAAAAGGATCAAGTCCTTATTGCAAGAAATCAAGAGTTAACCAACACAAGAGAGGAAAACGTCCTCAAGTGAAGAAAATGTCAAGGGTGAGATGTTACAATTGTGACAAGAGAGGTCACTATGCTCGCAATCGTTGTGAGTTGCAAAAGGTAAACACCTCTTGTACATTTGAGAACTTTGCTTATGTGTTAAATTATGTATTGTTGGCTGAATCCAATCCTTTGTGGATCGTGTAGATTCGGGAGCAACAGACCATGTAGCAAAGGATAGAGGATCCTTTGTGGAATTTCGACGAGTCCCAACCGGAACTAAGTGGATCCATATGGGAAACAACTCTAGAGCTGAAGTAAAGGAATTGGCACATGCCAATTGAACATACATGGTGGACGCATCTTGATGTTTTATATGCTCCGGAGATTCGTCGAAATTTTATATCTGTTTTGATGTTGGTTAAGCTTTTTTTAGTGTAAACTTCCATAATATAAGTATAGATTTGTATTTGGATACAAACTACCATGGTTGTGATTATTTTCTGAATGGTTTTATTGTACTAGATGTTGACTAATGTGATGTCAATATTTGTTATTCCCTTGTTTCACGTCTTCTTCTTTATATGACAATGATGTGATTGTGTGGCATGCTAGACTTGGTCACATGGGCCAACAACGTATGAATTGACTAGCCAAAGAAGGCTTGTTGGGTGATATTGAAAAAGTCGATTTGCCCATATGTCAGCATTGCCTAGTAGGGAAAATAACAATGAAACGATTTAGAAAAAGATAAAAGAGCTGCATTTCCTCTACATTTAATCCATTATGATGTCTGTGGTTCAATGGATGTGAGAGGAAGGCATGGGGCTGTTTAATTCATCACTTTTATATATGATTATACTCGATTCGAATATGTCTATTTGATTTCTCATGAATCGAAGCAATAAGTTGTTTCAAAAGGTTTATGAACCTAATAGAAAATAAATTAGACAAGAAAATAAAAGTATTTAGATCCGATCGAGGTCGAGAATATTTATCTGATGAGTTCAGAAAATTATGTGATGAAAAAGGAATAGAAAGACAGTTGTCTGTTCCATATACTCCTCAATAAAATGGTGTTGTGGAAAGAAGAAAAGAACCCTACTTTTGGAATGGTTAGGTCCATGATGGCACATGCTAACTTACTTATCACTTTTTGGAGTGATGTGTTGTTAATTGCTGCCTATATACTTAACGAGATGCCTTCCAAATCAGTTGCTTCCACTCCATATGAGTTATTGGAAAGGTAGAAGACCGGACTTAAGTTTTCTTAAGGCATGGGGTTATGCTACCTATACACATGAGTCCTCTCACAAGTTTGGGAAATTGGGTCCCAAAGGAAATAAGAGTATTTTCATGAGATACTCCGAACACTCGAAATAGTATGTGTTCAAAGGTGAGCGGGAAAGTGGGAGTATAACTGAATTTGAATCACGGGATGTTACATTCTTAGTGGATAAATTTCCTAAGAAGGGCGAAATAGGTGAAGATTATTCCCTATTTTGAAATCTTGGATTAAGATAATGATATTAGTGGAATTCGTCCAAATGGGAGTAATATGAGAAGTGATGAATTAATTTCAACTCATTCTCAATTGCAACCATATGATGAGATGTCGTTATCATTATCTAATCCTAGTGGGAGCATAATGGGGAATGATGTGTTAAATGTACAATTTCCCATACGGTGAACTAGTCGCCAAAGTATTGCCCGTCGACGTTTTAACATTGAAGGGGAAACTTTTATGACTGCTCCGCTAGATAAGGATGAGTCAAGAAATATTAATAAGGCTCTAAATTGCCCTAGTAAGGAAAAATGGATTCATGCAATGAAAGAGGAAATGGAGTCAAGAAGTCAAGCCAAGTTTGGGAACTAGTTGATCTTCCAAAAGGACGCAGAGCTATTGGGAACAAGTGTGTTCTCAAAATAAAGCGAAAGGCTGATGGCTCGATAGAAAGGCATAAGGCCCACCTTGTGGCGAAGGGGTATAATCAACGGGAAGGAATTGATTATGAAGATACATCTTCTCCTGTAGTGAGATTTACCTAGATTCGCATTATTCTGGCAATAGTGGCTAGTATGGATCTTGAATTACATCAAATGGATGTAAAGACTGCTTTTTCTCAATGGAGAATTAGATGAGGAAATATATATGGAACAACTCGTTGGTTTCATTATAAAAGGCCAAGAAGGAAAGGTATGTCGACTTTTGAAATCGATATATGGCCTTAAGCGATCGTCAAGACAATGGTATATACGATTTCATAATGCTATGATGGCATATGATTTTACAATGATTGATGAGGATCATTGTGTATATATCAAAAGATCCAAAGATCGGTTTGTGATCATATCATTATATGTTGATGATATACTAATTGCCGGAATCAATATGGAGTTTGTTAATACTTGTCAAGAGATGGTTGTCTTCCAACTTTGAGATGAAGAATATGGGTGAGGCTGCATACATTCTTGGAGTTAAGATTTCGAGAGATCGTTGTCTCTTTCGCAAGAAACCTATATAAATAAGGTTCTTGAATGATTTCGTATGCAAGATTGTAAACCCATAGGCACTCCTATTGCAAAAGGTGAAGGATTGAGCCATAGGCGTGTCTAGGGACTCCACAAGAGAAGGAACAAATGAAACATGTTCCTTATGCTAGTGTTGTTAGAAGCTTGATGTACACTATGATGTGTACAAGACTTGGCATATGTTTTTGCAGTTGGAATGGTGAGAAGATACCAATCCAATCTAGGTCAAGCACATTGGAAAGCCGTTAAGAGAATACTAAGGTATCTAAAGGAACCGCGATTATATACCGAGTATCAAGGAAAGGATCTGCGACTTGAAGGCTATTTAGACACAAGTTGAGAAGGAGATTTAGATGAAAGGAAATCTACCTCTATTTTTGTTTTTGTTTCTGAATAATGGCGCCATGTGTTGGTGCGGCAAGAAACAAACGTGTATAGCCTTGTCCACGATGGAAGCTAAGTTCGTGGCATTATCGAAGTGGTACAAGAAGCAGTTTGGCTTAAGAGATTTTTGGATCATTTAGGTGTTATTGAGAAAGCTGCAAATCCATTATTGGTTAATTGTGATAGCCAAGCGGCTATAGCGTACACCAAAGATCCAAAGTATCATGGCAAGACCAAACATATAGATACCAAGTATAACTTTGTCAAAGATATAGTTGCACGAATGGATGTGAACTTACAATACATATTTACGCATAGAATGGTTGCAGATCCTATGACAAAGCGAACACCTAGAGATGTGTTTTTTGTGGTCATGAGAAATCTCTAGGATTGCGTAGAGTCTCGATGTACTTGGATATTTTGATTTCCCGAGTTATTCACATTTATGAAATTGTGTTTTTCATCATTAATGCCTATGAATCTTTATGTGATCTTTATGCATCTTAATGCTCAAAGTGCATTATATTGAGTTGAGAAAGTATGTCGGACGAGATAAGAGATTAGCCCACTCATACGGGTAATCGCCTCTATTTTCTTGTGTGATAAATAGAGATTAGACGGTTTTTAAGCTTATTATCTAGGTGATAATCGAGAGCTCGGGCTTAAAATATATATGTCGCCTTAACTAAGTGTTAAGATGAGGACATGATAAATATTATGTCCGAAAGTAAAATAACCCACATATTTTACTTTATCCGTCTAAGATGCCGATGTGAGTTCGATGAATTATGTGAATGAGTAGATACGTGAACTCAAGTTAGACATTGGGTATGTCCGAACTATCATCCGTACGGTATTGATTGTATAGACATACGCTCCATGGGAAAGGAGTTAATACCGTAATACGTATTTCATACTACGTATGCATGAGACGACCAATAAGAGTGGCAAAAGTTTGATCTCAATTTTTATCTTTGTGTGAGACTCTTGAGGAAAAGAATTCCTCAATTTTTAGTCCCCTCATGACTCTTACTTATTCTCAAGATTTCTATTTAGTGTTTGCTATCTTAGGATGTTGCCAATGGTCATGAGTTTGATTCGATCTAATGGGGCATTTCTAGAAAAGCAAGCTAAACTGAAATTGAGAGTTTGAAGGAAAGAGAAAGATCGAATTTGGAGAATCACATTGTAGTTTTGTATTCACCGGTTAACCAATTATGACTGTCTTTGTGATAATCATAATTGTGAATACAATATATATATATATATATATATATATATCATTGTTTGAAAGAGATCAAGAGAGATATAAATGTGATCGATCGATCTAGGGTCGCATACTAAATCTACTCGGGATGTGATGCCCATTATGAGCTGCTATATATTCCTAACGAGATGTATGGCAACGAGCTCTCTAAGTATCCGATCGCACGGATTATTCACCGGTATGAATGTTGAAGAGAGGAAAAGAGGATTTACATTCGACCCACCATGTTAAATGAGAGTCTATGATGGATTTTTCTCTAATGGGGTTGAGTAGGGCCTGTCCGCCCATGTTGGTTTTGGACCACCATGTGCGAGTGGGAGATGATGGTTTTAATTGGTGATGGGCTTAAGGCCCGTCCGCCCATGCCGGGCCCAGAAAGCCCGGCCCACGGGAATAAGGCCCGTGGATGGGGGAAGGTATAAAAGGGAGGAGAGAGAGAGAGATTACACCTCTTGGACAGAACAACGTACGTACGTTTCCCGCGCTCTCTTTCTCTCAAAACGCTTAAGGCGACGCTCTACTCCCTTCAAGGCAAATTGACATCATCGGATCGAATTTCTTCCTCAATCTTCGGCATTGGTGTTTAATCTATGGCTAACAAGGTACGCTCGAATCCGTGGTGTGCTTTACGATCGGTGATACGTGATTTTCCCGGGCTTCGCTTCCGCATTTGTTTTAGGGGTTTGATTTAGTGTCGAATCCGTTTTTTGGGGATCCGTTATTCCCAACAGTATGGTATGGGAATTTGTAATGCTTTGTTTGTGAAATGAAATTTATGTTCTCATTAAACATATATATATATTTATATTTATAAAGAGAGGAAAAGTTTTTTTAAACCACGGTTTTTGGTCTCGTGCCTTCTTGAGCCATGACAAGTTATACGGATGGTTTAAAAATACTTTTCCTTTCTTTTCGTTTTCTTTTCCAATTTGTCCTCGTTCACTTAAGAATATTTATACTTTTTCTTGCTCGAGACAAAATCCGTTTCTGCCAACAACTATAAATTTCACTTTGTCATTTTTATTAAAAAATGAAAGCGTGGAAGCAACTTTTTTCTAAACCTCATTATCAGTTTAAAATCCGTACAGTTAGATTTTTTACCTATGTGAAATTTGATGTTATTACTAAGTATTTTAACATGGACATGTAATTGGAGGTTGAATAAAATGAACTTTTTTATATGATAGTTCACATCTTAAAATCGAATTACATAGCTAAATTTGCGAGACATATTTTTTACATACCCAATTTATCATTTGTTCTTCTCCTGAGTTTCACTTTTAGATATGACTTGAAAAATTAGTAAAACTTGATTAAGATGTCAATATAAAATTCATCATCAGATAAGAAATATGCGGATCCACCCCCCCCCCCAAAAAAAAGGAAATATGTGGAATAGGGAAATATGGAACTTCTATATATGTTTGTATTAATATCAATTAATGATATGCAAAATACTGACATATACAAAGAATCAAAAGAAATATTATAATTAATTATAACAGTAAAAATTATCATAGGGAGCTATCTCTAACAATTTTCATAGTATCTTTATCTTTTGAACTTTTTATCATGTGAAATATTCCAACTCTAACAACTGACTCATTGTACTTTTTCATGAGAATATTGAGTTCACGAGGGAGCTACTTTATTTTCAATGTTGAGTCAGAGCGAAAATTCGGGGCTCTTCGCTAGCTTTATAAACATTTGGCACATGTCATCAGAGGAATTTTTTACACTAATATCACAAATAAAAAAAACTATTAAGTACACTCATAACATATTTATTTCAAAAAAATTTCGTGTCACAAAAAATCCTAAATTAATACATCTTTCTCACATTTAACCAAAACTAGTAACCCATATCACTTTACCCTAAATTATGGTAGATCTTAGATTTTTGGGAAATAAATATGTCATAAGTGCACTAATTTAGAATAAATGTAACATGGATATATAGTTTGGATTTTTGGTGACATCAAAATTAGGTTGAGATATATGTCGTTTAGATGCTCAAGAAAGATTTGTGATGGGTGCGGCGATTGAGGTGTTTGGTGCTATTAACTCAATTTTTTTCTGATTTTTATTTTTGCTTTTTCTCTGGAATTGACATTTGGTAGTGGCCCTGTGGAAAACATTTTTTCAAAATGATTACTCGGTCAACATTGGGTAGTAACTACAAATCACTCCTTTTATTTTTTCAATTTCAAAAGTAGAATATGATAGGCCTTAACGTTCACCAGTTAAAAGATCATTTGTGACATACAATAACTTTATTTGGTCGACAGGTCATTAAAATACTTTGCAATAAACTCTAATATGAAGAATCCATTCCATTTTCTTGAGTTTATTTATTATATGAAAATCAAGTCGTGATACCAAAAGAAAAAATGCTTTAATATTATTATCAAATGATATGACTAATATCAAAAACCCCTATCTTAATTAATTTGTATTTCGCCAACAGATGTGTCTAAAAATGACCGTCACTTACTGTGGCGCGTGTTGATTTTTTGTTTTCCCTAGCATAGTTAACAAGACACATGTATATTTCTTATTTGGTGGTTCGAACAAGAAATTAAGGCTCATGTTTTTTTTGTACAAAATAGTTTTTAATAAGATTACTTTATTAATAACCTAAAGTAAACGAAGAATTAGTTTGACGAAGGATTATCAACAAAACAACAAATTAATTTATTGATAAAAGATCAGTTTTCCTTATTAAAGCAGTTTTCATCATATGAATTCATAAAAAGTTGCCTTCATATATTGTTTGTATCATTAATCTATTTCGCAGAAAAATCAAACTATATGTAAATCCATTGTATATCATTATCACATCTCGTCCACATGAACCTTTCTCTTTCAAATAAAAATAAATAAAAATCTTAGTCCATACCATATATTAATGTAAATTAGTGTGTCTCAATAAGAATTACGTTTTCTTAACATCGTTGCAACACATGTACATTATATATATATATTGTGTGTGTGTATATATAGTGTTGAGAGAAAATAATAAAAATCATCAAAAGAAATGCTCAATAGAAAGAGTTGCATTGTTAATTCATAACGTCAAAACTCATCAAAACCAATAGCTTGAATGAATAAGCACCCGAGGAATCCTAGTTGGAAGCCAGAAGAGTGCAGGAAAATCCTTCTTACAAAGTGAATGATCAACATCTCACTAATTAGAAACCACAAGGTACTCATTAGAGACACTAATAGGGAAAACTACATAATCATACATCGAGGGTGTCTTTATTTGAGGGAAAACTTCAGAATAAAAGAAAAAAAACTTTTTGAAAAATCATTTTCAAGAAAAATGGATAGTTCTCTTTTGTTTAGTGATATGTGATTGAAAACATTTTATGTGTTTGAATCTCATTTTTAAAAAAAAATGATTTTAATTTTATGACTTTATCTCAAACTAAAAAAATTTGATTTTTAAAATTATTCATTATTTAATTTTCTTCCTCCACCGATCGCCAAGCCTTGACAATAACCGACGACAAGTTGTAAGTGAGGCTTGACCTCAAAGGGATCTAGCAAGGTTGAGCCTCATTCATCCACACTAGTGGCTAGTCATTGGCCATTGTCGAGGCCCAGCAATCAATGGAGGTATAAGAAAAAAAAGAAAGAAAAGAAAAAAATAAATTAAAATGTTAATAATTTCGAGAGGAGAAAATTTGGAAAGTGTTTTCACCTTTTGAGATTAAGAAATTCACTTTTCTAATTTTATGTTGATATCTTCAGTAATAAAAAAATAATTTCGGTTGAATAGTTAGTTTTGGTAAATCAAAAATGTGAAAATCCGAAAATCTAATTTTTGAAAGACACTTTCACTCAAACAAACACACGTTCATATAATAGCTTAATCGCTTAATCTTTAGAAAAGTGAAAATTATCAAAAGATAACATTCAATTAATCATCTCTATAAACAAAATGCAATTGTCATATCAAATGAAATTATCAAAATGACGGTAGTTCATTACTTGCTCAACAAGGATATAGTAAGTCAATCGACCTACAAAGCATGAAGACCGATCACTAGTCGTTTCCCACGATTGAAATTGTACGTAAATTTCAGTGAAATTTGGTCTCAATATTTTGACAAGTGAATCTTCTCATTTGTGATTTGTTTCCTTTGCCACAAAAAACGCTTCATGATTCTCAAAGCTCTATTATGTAATTGTAAGATTTGGGCTGGCCCAAATTATTAAAATAGAAGTCCCAAAGCCCTGAGCCCACAATACCCTCGGGCCTAATGAATCTGAAAAGCTATATTCTTCTGAGCGGAGAAACCGAGAAGGATGGCTGGACTGCTTGAACTTTGCATGCAAGCTCGGGCCTCTCGACGATACATCAAGTCAACTTGGTTTTATAGTACCCCGTAAACGTTCGAAATCTTTATCCGTCTAACTAAAGCAATATGTCGAAATAAACGCATAAATTCAAATCTATTTGCTGCATTCTATTTAAGAGTAATTAAATTGTAGAATTATGGAAAAATGAAAGTCTAGAGCATTGGGGAGTCACAAGGCTTGTAGGGAATCATTTAAGAATTATGGTTTGATCAAGTGAATTTTTGAAATTTTATACGCACAATTGGACTTGGTTACGAATTTTGTTTTTGCCCATCTTCAGTCTGTCTTTTGTGTTGATGAAGTTCAGCATCTATTACTACTTTGAAAAAACTTTCTTTTTATATTAAACTCAGTTTAAAAGAGATTCAATGAAAATAGTTATCGTGCGAACAAATTCAACACATGAGTATCAATATGTGTTCGGTATAGGTGAGCCTTTCATTAATGTCTAGGAGTCAAGTGATCACTAATATACTTTGATTGAGTAGTTAGTTAAACTGGTGTTTTATTTGATTTTGATATGGTTTATCGCTCAATCGATAGGATTACTAGTTTGTTAGCTTAGGTAGCTTACATTTTTAGTCTTTCAATCCGCTGAATAATGCTTATCTCTTGTTTGGTTTTGTAAAATTCATGTCTTGAAAATGACATATATATTATGACTCAAAGAGGGATCACGAGTTTGATATTCCTTTGAAAAGATAAAAATTGAGCCTATAGCATATTTGATGCATAAAATCGAATTAGACATTTACGATCCTTAATGTCTATTTGAAATGGCAAAGTATCTTTTGAGTATTGTTTAAGCTGATTGCCTATGAATGATATGCGAAATGTTTTACGAAAAGGATTACGAAAAGGTAATTGAATTATGAATATGGTTTAAAAAAAAAGTACTTTGTCGGATGAATTGAATCGTGAAAAAATATATGTTTTGATTAGTGAACCTGAGTTTTAAGATGGATTATGGATTTAATTTGTGGGTTATTAGTTAATGATGTTAGGATTATGCTCATGTTGCTATGATTACGATATGGGAGCATCCAATGTAGCTCCATCAACCAACTCAAAACCATTGATGTTTATCCAAGCCAAGAAAGAAATTGGGCATTATGTGCTTCGATGAATCATTTTGAATGAATAATGTCAATTACTTATTGATATTTTGTGGTATGTCGACAACTATCAATGTGAGGCCATTTTAGACATCTTGCATAACCAATTGATAAAATTTCAAGGGGATTATTTTTTTATTAAGGGAGGAGCAGGAATTTTGGAAGGCTAAAGATTCAAGAATACGAAAGGCTAAAGGTTCAAGAATGTAAGTTCCCGTGCTAATAAATGCATTTCCTAAGTTTCTAGGTGTCTTTATTGTTATGTAGTTTTCAAGAGTCAAATGTTTAAGTTCCTAGGTCATTAAAGTCTGTTTTTTATATTTCCCACAAAAAAAAAATCCTCCTATAAACAGGGGAAAACTATCCAATGTATGGACATATGAATTTGATGAATGAAAATTGTGAGAATTCCTTTGCTTGAGCGAACTTCTTTGAGAATGGATAACTCATTTCGGTCTCTTTATCCTTGGAGCGTAGATCACTCTTTGGTGGTGAGCCAAGAAGCCATTTATCCTTGGCTGGTGGAATCTTTAGGCCTTGGTGGTGAGCTTCTCCTATTCTGAAGTTCTTTAAATTTAGCTAGTGGAAGCTTTAGGCCTTGGCGGTGAATTTCGTAGATCTCGATCCTCATCTTCGGTTGGTGGCGTGGCCTATATACCTTGGAAGGAGATCGTACTATCTTTTTTTTATTCCCCTACGTTTCTTCCCCGTATACACTACTCCATACACTTAACCAGAAAAATCCCCAAAAGAAAAAAATTTCTGTTCTGATATCACTCACCCTATCATGCATCGGATTATAATCCAATAAAAGGATAAGTATGCATACTATTGTTAGGACATTCTTTTGGGTTAAATCCCTAGATGATATTAGCGAAGATCTAGTGGAGTGGGAATTTGGTTACCATTGTTATGGACGTTAAGCATGACCATAATTTAATATGGAGCATTAGATTGCTTAGTGAAATAAGCCATTGATGTTTGATTTGATAGAGATTGATCAATGGAATAAATTATTGATGATTGATTTGTTATTGTTAATTTGATAAAATTTGATACGTAAAAGCTTTTGTTGAAATGGTATAGCTCTCTTTTATTTTGTTGATATTTTATGGGACAGATTAGCTTTGATATTGTTTTATAAAAATGCACGATAAATATTTAATCTACATAAAAGAGATTTGTACTACTCACTGAGCTGGGATTTCAAATATCATTAATTTTGAAATCTTTTTCAAATTCTTTAACTAGCAACAAGTTTGATGATAGTGTTATTGGCAGGAGGCATTTGGTGGTTGTGTTTTGGATATGAGTTAAGACATTTGGATATATCTAATAATATTTGTTATATATCTAATAATATTTGTTGTGTTTTGTTGAGTTCATATATAAATTG
Organism: Eucalyptus erythrocorys; assembly: GCA_014182555.1. Classification (NCBI taxonomy): domain Eukaryota; kingdom Viridiplantae; phylum Streptophyta; class Magnoliopsida; order Myrtales; family Myrtaceae; genus Eucalyptus; species Eucalyptus erythrocorys. Next base: position 26,445,368 of record CM024601.1, on the reverse strand, counting down.
TTTTGTATGGATTTTCGAACTCTCATTTTTAACAAATTTTCATTTATGAGATACGTAAATAGATAAAGATATTTTAATATTAATTTTTTTTTGGTAAAGTATTTTAATATTAAGTTTGTGTTTGAGATTGCCTCTTTTTGGCAAAAAGATGACCATGTCATTACTACTATATTTATATGAGTTGGCATATGACGGTAATTACATATTAGCAAACATGTATGAGAAAGCCCGTTTCGTCCATCTTCATTCCAGGCTGAGCTCGACTTAGAAGTCTCTATACAAGTCACATCCGATGGGCGAGCTAAAGAAACACACCAAGCTCGGCCTAGGGGCCGGGCTTGAACCCGTCCGGTGATCACCTCCGATCGCCTCCAATCATGTCGATACTCCCAATTCCTTTTGCACGATAGACGAAACTTCCGGGCTGACAAAAAGCTCTCGCCGAGCGGGGGGCCAAAAGCGAGGGAAAGCCAAAACCCAGGCCGTGGGGCAGGGCGGCCTCCGGACCACACGCACGCCGTCCCCACATTCCCTCGGCGCCGCACGTGCCGGACGCGTCACGCCGAGCTGGCCCCCTCGCCCCACGTGGCGCAAGCCGACCGGTCGCTCGCCCCTCGCCCGAAAGATCCGATCCCAGCCGTCCACCTGTCCCTCGCGGGAACAGCTCCAGTTCCTCTGCTGACCGTTCGTGGAAGTTAAGAGAGAGAAGAGAAAAACAGAACAAAAGTCTCATCTCTCTCTCTCTCTCTCTCCTGCTCGCTCTCTTTCTCTCTCTCTAAGATCGAGCTCTGCAGGTATGCCCGGCTCTGCTGCTGCTGCTGCTGCTGCTGCTCCTCCGAATTCTCCCTCCGAATCCGTCATCGCTTTGAGCTTCGGTGCGTGATCGCGTCTTCTTCCCGGGCGGACTTTGGAGCTTCTCGTCGGGCCTGTTGCAGAGCTGTCGTATGGACTTCTCTCTCTCTCTCTCTTTCTCTCTCGCTCGCTCTCTTTCTCTCTCGTTCGGACGAGTGAGCACGAGCAGCTGCTGAATTCGTGCTTCCCGCGGTGTCCTCTCGCTCTGCTCCGCGGAGCTGCGGTCGTTCTTGTGTTGTCTTCGGTTGGGTCCGCGTCCATTGCCGGCGTCGACGACTTTAGTTTGACTTCCGTGACTCCGGCCATTTTCACTCTCTCGGATTTGAGGATTCTTAGGCTTCTCGCGGTCTTTTCGTTTCTGGGTTTTTTTAGGGGCCCATGTCTCTGTCTCTTTTGTTCTTTTGTTCTTTTCTACCTTAGCTTGCTGTTGATTAACTGCTCTTTTGTTCGAATCTGTGATTACGTGACGGCTGAAGTGAGGGGTGCCGTGAGTTATTTGGCTGCTTTTCTTGCTTGGCGAATTTCGTTTTTCTTGCTCGGCGAAGATGAATTTGCTTTCCTGGTTTGACTGAGTTGACATGGTCTCGGGGCCGAATTCTCATGAGCTGGTCGACTTTGCTTCTAGTTGGGTGGATCGTAACCGACTCTGCTTATTTCGAACTTTTATCATTTCTTTTTGGTCTTTCTATGTTTGTGAGCCCATGGAGTTGTGTCGATGTGTACGGCCTCCTCGGGAATTTTTGTGATATTGTGTCTGTTCTTTTAGATGTCTTGTAGTCCTGTTTCACAGCTAGGTGGATAGTGTCAAATGGATGCTGAGTATGTAGTTGTTGAATTGACTGGGGAAGTTTCATTTCTCAATTTGACATTTCTGAGGTTTTGGTCTATCCTGAGTTTTTCATTCAAAGGAATCAACTAAAGGGTTTTTAATTTTCTCTTTCAATTTAACTCTTCTTAAACTAGGCAGTTGTATTACTCAGTGTTCCAAGTAGTGGATCTTTGTTTGTGATTTGGGTGCACAGAAATGGGTTGTTTGTCTTTTTCACCAAGTGTATAAATATATCATGTTTGGGGATATATGTATGGGGTCTAAGCCTCTATCCCTGGTGCTGAGAGATATATAATATAATCAAACCATGAATAAATTTAGATCTTTGCTTCATATTGAGAAACTTTTTAGCCTTGGATACTGGTCAACTGTAGGCCATCTTCTGGGACTGGGTTTTGGTGTGACGGGAACAGAGATTGTACTTTCTCTGTCGATGTTTTGTTTATGAGGATTATTGACTTTGACTGCTCTTGCTCCTTGTATGGTTGAGATGTTGCGAATGACTTCTAAGGAGGAGGAGGAGGAGGAGATTACAAGTGCAATTGTGGACAGCAGAGGTGATAAGGCACCTGGTCTGAATGCTTTCACGGTGAATCTTCCAAGTTAATTGGGAGTTTGTTGGTGGAGATCTGTTGAAAGCTTTCGATGAGTTCCCTAGTTGCGGAGGGATTGTGGGTAGCCTCAATCGTACAATCTTAGTCTTGATTCTTTAAAAGACAGGTGCAATACTTTCAAGGATTTTCTTCCCATAGTCTGGTGAGCAGTATCCTATAAGATTGCAAAGTTCTGTGTTGGTTGTTTAAATAAGTTTACCTGATCTAGTAGGACCGTGCTAAAACACTCTTTCAGAAGGTGGACATATTTTGGATGTTGCTTGGATTGCCAGTGATACTTTAGATGATTGCCTTAGAGAAAGAAATCTGGAGGTATTTGCAAATTGGATTTGGAATAGGCCTATGATCATGTCTTGTGGGAACTGGATGTATAATGCTGAAATGAGTGGGCTTTGGCTACCAATGGTATTAGTGGATCCAAAGCATTTCATCACCAACTTTCTCAGTTTTGGGCAATGGGGTTGAGGAGGTTAATTTGAATCTTTTTAGAGGATATGAAGCAAGGGGATCCATGGTCATGTTCTTATTTGTGTTGGTTATGGAGGGATTTAAAGCTGTTGGTGAAGGTTTGATTAATGGGTTCAAGGTTGGCAATGCTTGTAATGATGTTTTCATTTCTCATCATTTATTTATAGATGACCTGATCAATTTCCCTGACAATGATACACAGCAATCTAAACTTGACGTGCATTGTGTTATCCTTGAAGTAGTATCTGGACTGAGATTGCACTTCCGAGAGAGTGAAAATGGGCAAGAATATAAATGTGCAAGTGTTTGCTTGAATTCTGGGGTGTATGGAAGCCAAGTTACCTATAAGATATCTGGATTGTTGTTGGGATCCACATAGTAAGAAAAGAGTGTTTGGAACCTGATCATCCAGAAACTGAGAAGAGATTAAGTCAGTGAAGCTGTAAAAGAAGGATTATTTTTTCACGGGGAGAAACACTTATTTTTCCATTGAAATTGAGTTGATCGATTTGGAATACTGTTTCTGCAATTTTATTGGTAAAATGTGTTAACTGAAGCAGTTTCCATCATGAACTTTGGGCTTACAGAGGGGCCATTGATTTGTTTGTTGGAAAGAAGAAATATCATAGATGATTCCCCTTCTTGTTTGACCCATTTGGGACGAAAGAAACAAGAGGGCATTTTAAGGAGATGAATTATCTTGGAATTTTCCTAGCAATGATTAGTTTTTACGCACTTCACTCGAGGTGTCGTGGGTATATTGGATTGGGTACTTCTAGTTTGTTCGAATTGTTAGAAACTCTCTTTTCTGCATAATTTCGTATATGGGGGTGGCTTCCCTCTTGACGCCATTTTGTATAAGGGCAGTAACCCCTGGTATTTTCTTAATTGCATTCTCTTTATCATTAGAAAAATTTCCCATGAGAAATTTCTACTAGTTTTTAAAAGGATTGCCTTGAGTGAATGGTTCATTGTGGATTTGATGTTTATCCTTTAGCGTGTTGCACGACTTAGAGATGCTTCATACAATTCTTCCCCATCGTTTTCCAACATGCGTGTTTCATTATTTATGCAGGCTTTCATAGTCTTCATACTTCTTCAGCTGGTTTGACTGCGGTTTGGTTGATTGAAGGGGGCTTGCTTCCTAAGCTGATGTTTCTAGGTCAAGATTGTCATTTATACCAGAACTGTCAATCAAATGCCAGCATTAAGAATGAAAAGCACACCAGGCAAAGCCTCTTTAAGAGAAGCAAATGGTCTTTGTGTATGTCCTAAATCATGTAAAGTTTCAAAAAAATCATATTCTGATTTTTCAACTGCTCAACAAACTGCAGAATCTGATTTTTCTTCTCTGGGTTTCCTCACTGGTACGCAATCACAATCTGTTGTCTTTTATTCTTTAGCTGTTATTTTACCAACTGCATGAATTTTATCTCTGTTTCTGTTGCTTCCTCTGATGTGTCCTCAAGTTAAAATATCAGGTGAATCGCTAATAACCTTTCTCATAACTGCATTTTGTTCATTCAGTTTCCTTTCCCAGTTAATATGGAATCTGGGGGAAATTATTTCATATTTGTTTTTATAGACTGCATTGTGTTCATAGCATTGACAAAAAATAAAACAGTCTCAATGCATTAAATTTTCCATGCGACTTCCCGTGATGTAATACTTGATGGCAAATTCAGTTACCCACAAGTCGTTGATTATTTTGTATATGTTGAACTTTAGAACTTTCCTCATACTGAATGTTTTAAATATGGACTGGATGTGTCACATCTTGTTATTGTATATGTTGAACTTTTGAAGTTTCTTCATACTGAATGTTTTAAATATGAACACAATTGATGTGTTGCATCTTGCATTAGTTACACTTGATACAATGAGGCGCAACCAATGTATTTTACACAGGCAGCAAATTTTGTAATCAGTTGCATCATCAGCTTCTCTCTATTGAGCATTCTGTATTCTGTGCCTACTATTTCAGACAGAGAAGTGGCCACTCAAGATAGTGACTGCAATGGAGCCATTGCCAAACCGGAACAACTTGATGAGGAAAAGAGTAATCTAGAGAAGCAGGTGTCATTTCTTGCCGATTCATCTTCTTCAGGCAAAATGGTATTTTACTCTTTGGATTTCATCACTGTCTGTTTCTCTGATGTGTAAAACTTTTTAAAATTTAAATTTATTTCTAATTTATTTTGGGTCATATTGTGGTTGAGTCAGCCTTTCGATTTGCCAAAGACTTCCTAAGTAGTTAAAAAAAAGTGCAAATGAATTTACTCGTTCCTCAGGCCTGCATGCTTCTTCATCAATAACTAACACTAATAATTGGGCAGGATGATGTTACAGATAATTAGGATGAATCTGACAAATCTTGGTACTTGGGAGGTGTGGGAGAGCATCGGTCAGGATTTGACATTTTGCTCTCTTATTTTTTTTAGCTAGATATTAACTTAGTTAGACATTCGTTTTCTGTTGTTCTCTCATGAATTGTTTGTCTGAAATGAATCTATAGGGCTAGCTTTTCCTTTTGGTTACCTGTGCAAAGCATCTATTTTTAGATTCATTTCTGATTAAATATATGTTCAAGTATGAAAACAGAGGGAGGACTAGTATGATTAGTAAAGTAGGCGCAAACAACACGACATATTATCAATCTTGTTAAGTGAAATTGAAAAGGATCAGAATTGGAAACTTTTCATAAAAGTGGAAACATCCAGATATTCAACCAAGGAAATTGGCTCAGCAATAAAAAAAGTTGATTCTTTTTTGGAAAATCAGTCTTTTTTTTTTTTAATAATCAAATTCCATAAATTTTGTCTTCAGTGGGGCAAACTTATCAGCAATTTCTAATTGTATATTCAATCTGCAGAATCCAGCTTGCTTCTTCAATATGCTCTGAAATTATCATTACTGTCGTGTATCCTGTGCTAATGTAACAGTTGGAGTTTGCCAATTGCAGGAACCTTCCCATTCCAGTCCAACTAATTTGGAGACTATTTTTTCTCCCATTTTGGAGCCTGATGAACTACTTAGCATAGAAAGTGTCTCCTTTGGTACTGTTTTGACTCTCATCCATTAAAAATGTTTCTGCTTCTAGAAGTACCTTTTGTGCTATCTCTTGTCTAGTTATCTGTTTATATTCCTTTTGTTACTCTGCTGCAACTGCAGTGAGGGAGAGAACTAATTCTTGTAGGAGAGATTGTGTAACTGTTGTTTATCTAAATTGATGTGACTAATATCCTGTCGCCCCCCCAACCACCCAAAAAAAAACTACCTTTCTTTTGAGCACCATTTTTTTCTTGTTGGATATGGCATTGGCATAAGAAGCATCCTTTGCTGCCAAGGATGCCCTAATTTTACCTGATAGTGTGTGTGTGATCCCACACAGGGTGTTTCTTTTCATTAATGCATCTGCACTCCACTAATTTTATCCCATGTCTCAATCCTTAAAATTCTCAGTTCTTAAATGGAAGCAGGCTTCATTGTCTTTTACTTGTCAGATCACACGGTCACTTCAATATTTTCGTGTATGAACATTAATTGTTTAATGAACTACTTATTCCGCTTGTTGAGTTGGCGCTATTTTATTTTCTGGTGTGCATGCCTTCATAGAATTATTAGTTTTAAGGAGCTTAATTGTAATGCCTGATTTCATTGGCAGACTTGGCAGGTAGCACTTGTGATTTTGGTGTGGCATTGTTGGAGGCAGATGAAAGCTTTCAAAACAAGGGGTCATGTGACTACCAAAGCTGCAGTATATCAGATTTCTACATCTCTGACATGTTTATCACGGGTTTACGACCTGATGATGTTACAATGGATGATGATGATGCAACTAGATTAACGCCTGTAACTGGGTACGGGGGTGAGAGTCAAGTATGCTGTTTGATGTCTCTGACAAATACATGATGGTACCACTTGTAGGGAGTACACTTATTGCTAGTGCAGTTGAAGATACCAAGTCACATGAACAAGGAACAGTCGATCCAGATGGACCCAGCTTTTATATGTCAATTGATCAGATGAGATGCTACAACTCTGAATCAGAGTGCCATTCTGATTTGGACGAAGCTGAGTGCTTTGATCCACATTTGTTCATCAGAACATTACCGGACTTGTCCGATGAAGTGTCGAGTTTTCAACCCACAGCATCGCACAAGGAAATGCAGAAAAGGAAATCTGTGACACTGGTGCTTGATCTTGATGGTAAGAAGCTTATGTTATAATTTGCAACCCCCCCCTTCTCTCTCTCCCTCCCTCCCTCCCTTGTCTAAGTAAATAAACATTAGAATTATCTGTGTGTATGGATAGGTAGACTGAGAGGAAAATCTGTTGAGAACAATTTTTGTAGCCTAGGGGGAAACTTTTGATCCTGGACACTCTTCTCTCCTCTTTGTTTCTTATCCCCTTTATATTTCATTCTTCCATTTTCTCCTTAATAAAGAAAAGCGTCAGGATCCAAAGTCAATGACTTGGTGAAGGTACTATGGCACCTGCTAATGTTCTGTCACTTTTAATGTCAATTTCTGAACTGATTAGTCAGTCAAACGCTACTTACTAAAAGAATGCAGTATTCATCTGGGGTTGCCTATCCTCTACTAATTATCACCTTTCATAGTCATTTATCAATATCTCTTGTTAGTTTTGTTGCCTTATGAAAGCCCATGACAGGGTTTTTCCTATCAGAAATAATCAATGTTGTGAATATTTTTATGTTAGCTGTCTATTCTAGAAGCAGAGAGCCAGACATTATATCATTTTCAATGATAAGCACAATTTTGTATGAGACTTAGGAATTCTTGCAATTTGAGCACAAATTTTAAGTACAATAAAAAGGATCATATGTAATAGGTAAGCATGAGTTTGTAGCTGTCTTGTTCTTTTTTGTTGCTGCCATAACTGTTTAATGTGTGGTAAGAGAAGTTTCAGAACTCTAATGACTGGCACCTGTGAATGTGAATGGCACCCGTTTGTCAAACTATTCTTTTTCTAGAAGATTTTGGATTTTTTCCCTGGAAAAATAAACAGATAAACCTTTTTTTGTCGAACACTTAGGGATGCTTTCCACTATTTCACTTGCAATTATAGAGCACATCCATTGTCACTAATGAGTGCTGACATCAATATCTGATTACAAAGGAGTTAAAAGAGAGAAAGGGAGGGAGGGAGTGAGGGAGGGAGGGAAAGAGGGGCATCACTGCCGCTTGACACAATCAGAGGATGTGCCAGGACTGTGGTAAGTGGGAGGGAGGGAGGGATGGGGGGAGGGGCATCACCACAGCTTGACACAATCAGAGGGTGTGCCAGGACTGTGGTAAGTGGGAGGGAGGGAGAAAGGAAGGGGCATCACTACAGCTTGACACAATCAGAGGGTGTGCCAGGACTGTGGTAAGTGGCTGGCCAGGGCCTGGTGCTGCCAGGGGCTGGTGATGCATTGTCTTCGGTGACCCCCCTCTCAATGACTCTGTGGGGAACTGCATTTGCATAAAATGTCAATCTTCGACAAAGTCAGCCATTTGACAGTTTTAAATGTCAGTAACAGCCAGTGATAGAAAGATCAAATGAAGTGAGGTAGATTACGTGATTGCACCCAAAAAAGAAAAGAAGAGCGAGAAGATAAAAGTGCACCAATGACACAAGCTTGCTGACAAGGTCTTAACCCATTTTAAGCAAATTAGTGTCTGTATAATAGAATTAACCAAAAATCCAAAAAGCTCCGTAGGATTGACAGAAATATTCATGGTTGGCTTCTTGCATGTGATTACAGGCATAAAAAGGCCAGTGTTTTCTGATAATTCTGTGTCCTTCATACTCTCTTCTTGTCTATTCCATGTTTAATCTATCGAGAAAATGCTTTGAAGTGCATCTGCCGGTGAAATTGATTGCTTTGGTTAGATTCTGTTATTTGCTTAGCCAATGATACAGATTTATGAACGACATCTAATCATGAAGTGCCATTGCACTTGGTCGTGTTTGTTGCAGAAACACTTGTTCATTCTACATTGGAGCCCTGTGATGATGCTGATTTTACCTTTACTGTCTTTTTCAATATGAAAGAGCACACTGTATATGTCAAAAAACGGCCTTATCTGCAAACCTTCTTGGAGAGAGTTGCAGACATGTTCACTGTTGTTATCTTTACAGCCAGCCAAAGCATCTATGCAGAGCAACTGCTTGACATACTGGATCCATACCAAAAGCTAATATCACGTCGAGTTTATCGTGAATCATGTACTTTTTATGATGGCACTTACACGAAAGATTTGACCATCTTAGGTGTTGACTTGGCTAAAGTTGCTATTATTGATAATTCTCCACAGGTACTCTCCTGTCCACTTCCCATTTAATTACCTTTTGCCTCTTGCTGACTTCTACTTTCATTTTCCTTGTCGTGCTTACTGTGAGTCCTCATATTTTTTTGTGGTGCCAGTTGTGCTTTACCATGTACTATTTAATTACCTTCTACTTTGTCTAGTCTGGTTTTCACCCTGAGAAATGAACTTCGACTCCAGTATAAATAATCGTCTGTGAAACTGTGAGTAGTTCTATTGGTCTTATCTGTCTGAATATTTGGACTATATGAAGTTAAGAAACTCAGTTATGATTGATGGTCCAGGTCAATTAAAAAGGTGTTGATTTGGGAAGCCAATTAGTTGTTTGCTGAGGGCGGACGCAGTAGGTTTAAATCTAGAGAAAAAGAAAGGGGGGGGAATGTGAATTCAGTGTGTTTTGTGCAAGTTCATCCTAATGATACATGCTATAATTGCTATAATTGCAAAAAAGTGTTGTGAAGAAACATAGAAAATCTTCTGCCTTACATAGAATTCTCACTTTTGGGGTTGCTCCACTTTGAATATTTCAGGTATTCCGGTTGCAAGTGAATAATGGAATTCCTATTAAGAGTTGGTTTGATGATCCATCAGATTGTGCATTAGTATCACTCCTTCCCTTTTTAGAGACTCTGGTTGAGGCTGATGATGTACGTCCTATAATTGCTAGAAGATTCGGTAACAAGGAATAAAAACCCTCGTGATCTACATTTCTTAAATAGCAGTCCCTTGTTCCTGTTGTTTGCCCTCTTACTGTTGTTTTCTTTTACTTGGTGTTTAGATAATTGTTATAGGTCAAATCATAGATTGTCATATTCCTAGTCTTCTTCAATTGCTTTGATGTTTTTCCATTATTTCCCTTCCTATTGACAGTTCCACGGAGTGTATTGGCTAATTTTGTAAAAAGATAGTTCCAGAAAGAGCTTGGCGATTTCTGCTGTGGTTAAAAAAATGAGCTATAGCATTCTTCATGGTGATGTGTAAGGAAACTTTATATTATTGATTACAGCATTCTGATCCTGGCTTCTTATGTCTGGCTAGGAGCTAAATTTTTGTAATGTCTTGTGACTTTTTCCGCTGTATAAAGGAATGGAAATTAATGCCTGAAATTCTTTCCGTTGTAATACTCTTTTTTTACGCCTCTTCAGCAGTTAGTATAACAGTCTGATTGACAGAAACATCGGCTGAAGATAATATTTGGGGGAATTAAGCAGAAAGGAGACTTAATATATAGGTCTAAGAGCAGAAATAACTAAGACACTAGATCAGAGAACATCTTCAATTAAAACTGGATTCGGATGCATAGAACCTTGTCATTATTGGTTACAAGGATCTAAAGTTAGTTTATACTATTTTATAGCTCCATAAAATGTTGTTTTGTAATTTGCGACTCCTAGGAGATATTGAGATTGCAATAAGAGTGAGAAATTGCTACTTGAAGCAGGGTTTATTTCCTTGAAATGGTGCTGTCTAGCCTTTTCAAACGAGGATTATGAAGTTCTTAACTGTATGATTAATCAAATATGTGAAAGAGTGTAAGTGCAGGAACTTAATGGAAATTTAGTTACGAGTAGTTATGGAATACTGGACCCTGTCATGACGGTTAGAGAGGGTGTTACTGAGTTATAACATTCTTCATTTGATATGAAGATAAATCAGTGATTATTGCGAATTTTTTGTTCTCAGGTCTGATCTTCTGTTGTGCTATGTGCTGCAGATATCTCTCTTACTCTGTATAGTGAAAGAATTTCAGACTCAATTTATCTGGTCAAAAACAACATTCATGTGTATTCACCTAGCATAAATCTTGTCTTAAGTGTACTTTTGAAGGACAATTAATTTTGAGAGGTCTATAAGTTGTGGAGAAATTAATTTTGCTTGTTTCCTCACTTTCTTTGGTAACGTGACTGATCATGTAGACAGTAGCACCAGATCTGGTTCTGTTTACTGTTGGATCGGCAAGAACAATCATCATTTATGCCAGAGTTGTAAATGTTTAGAAAGGTGATGGAGTTGCAGCTCCATATTGATTGAGACAGGGTTGCTGTGATGAGTGGCAACTGGCACTAGACATGGTTGTTTCTTTGATCGATATTTGCAGAAGCAGGTAAAAGTTGCAACCTTCATGATGTTAACTTGAAAGTAAATTCATGTGAGAATATCTTCATCAGAATATTTGCTTTGCTGAATAATGAAATGTCGGAAAAAAAAATAAAAAATGATCAATCAAGTGTTATTTTGGATTAATAGATCGCTCTTAGGATTCAATTAAGGATGACTCCTGTTAGGATTTGGTATTCTGCCTCTGTCTCAGGTTCCATTTGGGTGTTCTTGATCTTACTTTAGTAGAATGGGGTGAGCTCAGGTAAATTTCTTTTGTTTTTAATTCTCAGAATTGTCATTGGCTAGCTACATAAATCCACCCATTTGCTTTTGTCGCTCCAACTGAATTGATTTTCTCATGCATTGTACTTCTTATTGCTACTGAGCATATGTAACATTTTTGGGCATCCTCTACCTTTGACCTTTCATTGGAGCAATTACAGAACACGTGAATAATCCTCCATGGTCATCATACTTTCCTTGTATTTATTTTGTCGCCATATTTGATGATAAATATACCCTTTATTTGTAACTTGGTCTTAGGGGAAGAGAAGTTAAGTGGCTGTCTAAGACACATGATTGTAGATCTTTTGGCTGTTTAGAAAGATGTTTCTTTCCACTGACCTCTTGGCTAGCTCTCCACTGTCTTGATTGAGAAATAGGATATCATTATTCTTAGAGAATCAAATTTTGGGTCTCATTTTCTACTGAAAATGTCTTGGATGCCACTGTAGATTACTGAAAGTATAAGGCTGTGCTCTTCTGAATCTTATAATGTTCAGCATTATTTTCCCTTTCTGGAAGAGTTTTTAATACCGCGGGTGGGACCAGGATCACGAGATAGAAGCTGAATTTGGCTTAAAATACTGAGTTGAATTGGGATATACAAGGGACTTCATGGTAAGCATTAGGAGTTGGGGAGATGCATCTAAGATTAAGAATTTAGCAATGTCCATCTAATTGTTAGGAATTGTTTGAATTGGCGCAGACGCTTTGTTGTCTGAGCGTGATAAATTCCTGTTAAATCCTTACGGGGCAAAATTGAGATGTGTCGATGATAGTACCAATAGTCAATTATGCTACAGCAGAGACGTGTTAAATCAGATGGTATGAACGGTTTTTGCTGATCTAATCATTGGTCTGACATATGTTTAATAATCATAGCGGTAATTTCTTTTTCTTCCAAATGTTTGTATGCGTAACTTGCAGGTCCTCAAGAGTCAAGAATAAAGTTGCTGTAGTGTATGCTGACATGATTCTTTTACTGAATCTATGTGTTAACTTGACCGAGTAACTGTATCCTTTTACGTGGAGTGAAATTGTGTAATTCCGATTTGGTACTCTCATTGCTAATATTTGCTTATCATGCAACATGAATTTGCTAATTGCGATTTAGCAGTGTCTTTCTATGCACTTCCGTTCCTTTTTCGCGAGCATTTGATGGTTTGCCTCCGTGTATGTTCAGTCTCCTGGCACTAGTTTTATGAAACAAGATCCAGTCTTCTTGGTACAATCGTTTGAGGATTCTGTATGGAAGCGGGGAACTTTCTATAAGTTAAATTATAAGAAACGCCCTTCGAGCTTTTACTATCCTAACATTTCATTAGCAATACGTGTTTTATCTGTGAATTTTGTCAACCATTTAAAAACATCATGTACTCGGGTGCCTTCAATGGACTTATGAGACTCCTCGTTCGTGAAAGAACTTAGATATATGCCTCCACAAAAGCAATTTAGGGGTTGCGATGCGTCATTGGCCGTCATTCTCGAAGGATGCCTCTCCTTCGCCTGGAATGTGTGTTATCCTTACCTTGGAAACATGGTATTTTTCACCCTTTATTCGATTAGTTCTTTCTTAGCCACGTTGCCGGTAGCGGAAGCTCCTCTTTTTCACCATCGATACGCACGAGTTTGCTTTAAGGTGGTCAAACGAAAAAGCACTCTGCATTTTCACCTTTTGTCATGGCAACGCTTCGATTTCAAAGGAAAGGATTTTCCTATAGCTTTGAGGGTGACATTTTTCACTCGACTTATTTTATGGAATGGTTGGAGATATTCACCCGAGAGAACATAAGAATCACAAGTGAGAATTCTCTTTTTTATTTTCTTAGATCAAAGAACCTATCCACTTAGGGGTAGCACAGAGTAGTGAGATGCTATCTCCATTAATCAAGCAGCTCCATGACTTCACCAGCAAGATTTTCAATCAACGAAGAATCGATAAATGTTGCAGAGAAAATATGGTCCACGAACGCCGCCATCATAGGACCGGAATTCGGCGACAGTCCAAGAACAACTGGATCCGAGAAATCACTAATCATAGATTTTTTGGGTTTATGGTGATCTGTCATCCTCAACGTGTACCGGAGAACCACTGAGCTTTCAGATAATTTATGTCGACATATACAGAAAATCTTAGCAATTTTAAACTTTTGAACTTGTTACAAAGGACACGTCATTTCTCTCACAGAATTACTCCTTTCTTATGAACAAGTGGATTCGTTGACCCCTTGGTGTCCACACAAAGACCACCAACATCAAACTGAATCATCAAGAAAGCAATTCGTTAACGGCTCTGCACCAAGCCAGTATACCCAGATCTGTACAAAGAGGCACCCACGCTGCATTTGGGGCACAATGCACCATACTTTTGGTCATTGAAGCCCCTACACCATGTGATCGATCATATTGTTGACCTCTTATCTGCTGACCGTCCCCATCTTTTCCCTGGAGTGGAGGAGTTGAGAACAGAAGTCAAACATAGAAATTAGCAAAGAGACTAAATAACAATGCTCTGCTGGGTCATCGCAAAACAAATTTACAATTTAAAATATTATCAGTAGCACTTATAAAATAATTTAGAACCCTATGCCAAAACCAGAATAGGAGGGGTAAAAATAGTCATGTAAAAGATTGTTCTCTTTCTTGACAAGAAAAGAAAATGATATAATTTTAGCAGTCCAATTTACGATCCAACAGAATGGTCCAGTTCAGTTTTGGAACAATAACTATATCCACAATTGCACTAATTCCCCACAACCAATCAGTGCTTTCATGCCACCTTTGAAGTAGAAGAAACTGAGAAGCGACAAGAAGACAAAACTGAACTAAAGGAAAAGTACATGCTCCTGAAAATAAATGTCGGCAATTCTGCATGGAAAATATGTGAAAGGGGCAGCTTTTTACCTAGTCAAAGGTGCACAGACCTGTATACACCAAAGTTACTCACAAAATCAATCAGAAGGAATTAGAGTCATGAAATGAAAGGTATATAGTTGAGCCTGAAGGCCAGAACAAAGTAATCAAACTAGTGTAAATATCTCCAGGGCTCTAGCAAGTTTATCCCCCATTGACCCTGTTCTAGTAAGTTTGCATGACTGTATTATCAAGCATCTATTACATCTTAATCTCTTGCAGGACAAATGGCAAAATAGAATGTTGTTTTAATTGCACCAGCAGGCAAATGAAGAAGCCATCAGGGCAAACAATTCCATCATTTTCCAAGAAGATCCTCTTGCAGATTAACGACCAAGGTTCTCATCTCGAGAATTTAATTCTTCCACCTGAAACTTCTATTAAGATCATTTCCAAGATTGTGAAAACTGAGTTCCTTGCCAAAGCTTTTAGCTTAACAGTCATTTCTCAAAGATAGCAAAAACAGAAACACAACACTGAATGCTATGATCAGATCTTTAAAGCTGAAAACAGCATCTAAAAGCAGTAGATAAGAAACAAAGCATTGAAGCATGGTTGCAGGAAGAGTATAACAGAATATAAATCACAAATCCACCTAGAAAGTCTTTTCTTTGGAGCTGTCAGGGTTTCGCTTTACCAAAAAAGATGCTTCCTGCTAGTGAAAAAAATAACAGCATGGCATATGCAACTTACTTCCAAACCCAGTCAACAAATAGAGATGTTGCACCAATGATCTCACGAGTGATCATTATGTGGAAACATTGATCCATCAGAACTTCAGGATCATCATTAGCAGTTGCGTGGGCATTATAATGGGGGGAGGGGTGAAGAGGTCCCTTTCTGATGAAGAACGCAGCTAGATTGACAAGATTTCCAGCTCCAATGCGCCTAAGTAGCCGTAGATTAAATCCAAGCAAATTGAGAAATGATTCGACTTAGACTGCTTTAAATTAAGGTTTGACTTACCAGAAAACAAAAAAGGCTTTAGAAATTTCAAAGAGACCTATGCAACTACAAATTGAACATCTAATCCAAAAATAACCACTGCAAGCATATATATTCAGAAGCAAAATGAAAAGAAAAAGGTCAAAGCCAGTGCAAAATGGTGGTGTTGTCTAATTATCAGAGATTGGACTGGTAAGATAAATTGGAGATGAGACCAAAGTAAGGCTGAAGCCATAATTTTTTAGATCACTAGGTAAAAATCTCGAATATCTACAATCAGTTCAATCCCATCAAACTTCCTGTAGCAACAAACAAGGTAAAGTGATTTTGCACAGAGTGTATAATGCAGCAACTTTCATCCAAGAAATTTTGTAACCTGAATTTACAAACCCGATCTATTTCGCAATTCAATCCATGTCCCAGTGTCGCCATCCCATCTCTGGTCTCTACAAGGAAATGAATCAGACAGAACAGCAAAAGAAGGCAGCCTTGATCCTGGGATGGAGAGAGAAGGCATATTTTGAGAATTCAGATAGACAGACCATGGATAAACATTAAAGTTAAAGAGCTAGACACACGAAAAGAATAAATGGGACAAAACATGTATCAATTGACATTACCTGTACAGGTCAAACAAGAAGAGCATATCCAATGGGCAAAAGGAAGATCAACATAAGAAGAGAGAAGGTCTTGGTATGGATCATAAGCAAACCATTCTGGTTAGTGAAAAATTCACACAAGACCAGAGCAGCTTGGTCAATATTGAGGAGAGAGAATTTTTTGTCTTAGTCCAAACATTTAGGTAATTATCTTTCCACAGGGATTTTGTGCATGCAGCTTGCGTTACTAAACCATGTTCAGCCATGCTAACTTCCAGCATTTTTATCCAGCTCTTCAAGCAATGGCTTCACAACTACTTCATATGTATAGGAATCTGGAATTACCCCATTGAGCACCATGTAGTCATGGAGTTCAATCACTTCCTGTGGACTGCAATTTTTGTTCAGACTGTTTATAAGAGTAGTATAAGTTACAGAGTCCGGAAACATTCCTCGAGTAAACATTACTGTCATAAGTTCCTTTGCCTTTGACATGCAGCCAAATTTGCAAAGAAAGTTTATCAGTATGTTGTAAGTCACTATATTCACCATGCTATCTACACCACCAATCTTTGTAGCCAAAGAAAATACCATGTCAACATTCCCACTCATACAATAGCCATGTAACAAAGTATTATAGGTTATGGAATCGAACAATCCCATGCTCTCCAATGAATCCACCAAAGATTCTGCTGCATCCATGAATGCCATGTTGCAGAAACCACCTAAAACAGAATTGTATATAACGAGGTTAGGATGTTTTTCCAACTTGGCTATTTTATCATAAACTTCAATTGCCAGTCTTATATTCCCCTCTTTGCAGTACGCATTGATCAAAGTGCCATATGTTACAATGTCAGGAACCAAACCACGGACAAACATGCTGCCCACAAGTTGCCAGGCTCCCAAATCCTGCTTGCTTCTACAAAGATATTTGATTAGAACATTGTAACAAACATTATCTTCTGCCAGGTTTTTTTCTAGCATAAGCTTGTGGATTTTGATAGCTTCATTCATATATCCACTACTGCATAGTCCCTCTAAAAGGATAGAGTAGGTGAAACTGTCAGGGCATATACATTTTTCAATCATGTCGGATAACAACAAAGTTGCACCCTTCAAATCTCCTTCTTTGTAAAGCCAACATAATAAAGAATTGTAGACAATGGAATTGGGCATCAATCTCCTTATCACCATTTCATTGCACAATTGGAATGCCTCATCCAAACTCCCCACTCGTGGAGAACCATCAATTAGTGTTGCATATGTTCTAACATTTGGCTCAATACCTAGAGTAATCATTTCACTGAAAACTTCTTTTGCAGCAGCCATCCTCCCTGTTTTGCAGAACCCATTAATGATACAATTGAATGTGACTAAATTAGGCTGAACACACTCTCTCGACATTATTCCCATTTTCCTGACAATCTTGAGTGCAAGTTCCATATCATGCATCCGACAAGCTCCATCTATGATCATGTTAAAAGTGACCACATTAGGCCAAACTCCTTTCTTCATCATTCGATAGAAAACTGATACTGCTTCCAGTAACTTATATTCCTTGCAAAGAGCATGTATTACCAAATTGAAAGAGTACACATTCTCAAGATACCCATTTGAGACCATTTCCTTATAGTTCTTCCAAAAATCAACAATATTGTTCAGCTTCAAAAGATGACTCAAAAAGTTATTCCAGCCATGGATGGTAACCATAAAGCCAGCCTGCTTGGACTGCTGAATAATCTCATGAGCACCTTTCGTGTCCCCAGTCAGGGTACATGCCCTAACCAATGCGTCAAACACGGCTGGAGTTGAATCATACACTTTGCAGTTACTAATCAGTGCTTGCAAAATCTCCAATGGCAACATGCCTTTTGCACAGAGCAAATCATTCATCAGTAATAATGCATCATCAAACCTCTTCCCACGTACCAAGACATGAATCATAGAACAAGAAGAAGCTAATGAATGTGCATAGTTCTCCTTGCCTGCAACCCATTTGTAAAATTCCCATGCTAATTGGGGGGAGTTTTGAAGTTCACAAATAACATGACTTACCAACAAACTACTTAAATTTGGCAAAATGTGCTCCACATGTTTCCACTTCCTTTGCCTCAACTGAGCACAAACTGTTTTTAAGACAACATCCTCAGAATTGAAGTTGGAGAATTGCTTGCCCATATGAAATCCTCTCATCAAGTTACAACTTCTCTTGCACGCATTAAAGCACGAACGCATAGCAAATTCAATGCTCAAATCATAATATAGTCATGATTCTGCAATATAGACAAACAACTTTCATATAAGTATTGCTTTACCCTACGTATACTGGGGTAAGAGTACACTTTATGCAAGATTACTTGTATTAAATACGTACCCAAATGGAAAATACTCAATAAATAGAGTGGAAATAAACACTGTATGAGCGCCAATTCAATTAGTTAACACATGCTCATTGAAACTAGAAAGGTAGATCGACCCAGCAAGATCTCCATAGGAGTGCACTGACAAATGCAATTTATACAGTAATGGTCGCATATATCTAGTATTGATTTTACACTGTTCCTGCAGTCGAATCGATCTATCAAAGGGGGACTCTTCACTACTGAATATATGTATTATATTAAAAAAGTGGGTATTGCACTGATGCCATTGTTCCACTGGGTGCACCCACAATAGAGCATTCACTCTCATTGCCACAACTCAATTTTCTTAACAGGTTTATTTAGTTGATATAGTTATAATAGTTGTCGCTCGTTCACTGTACTTGCGTATATACATCTCTTTTAACAAACCAAGTACACGCGAGAAGACACAACGATTGAATATTTTCAATATGAAAGGAATACATTACATGCATCGCGACATAAGTCCTTGTGTTGCTTGAAGTAGTCACTTCTCTTTTAGAATACACGTGAACTAGTTTGCCCATGTCGAAGCTTAGGAATATATTCAAACCACAGTGCCTGCCCAGTCGTGCCATTTACATCGGAAAGCAGGAGAACCCAAATTGAGTTCTAACGAGACATTTCAACAAACACATACTGAACATATCGTGCGACTCAAGATAGAGCACCCGACGGGAGCATCAAAAGCGCGACGGACAGGGCCGGTAAGAGTTCTGCAAAGTTCTGGAAATGGGAAAAAAAAACGCGAAACGAAACACGGAATGGTTTTAGCAGCCCCAGAAGCAGAAGCAAAAACGGCAGTAAAAAACGGGTGGCAAATTGACGAACACCATGCGTGCAGAAGAAGAGATGAAAGAAAGGGACTACTGGACCTCTCTCTAGTTAAGAGCCGGCGCCGACGAGGTTCCGAACCCGCGGGGTGGGGGCAGCTTGCGACAACAGCCTTGCAGATGATCAGGAGAGACGGAAAGATTCCAGAAGAACACGCCGACAACAAACAACGCGTGTTGTGAAGCGTTTTTCGTTTCGAGTGCTCAAGCACTTGGGCACGGAGTGGGGCATTATTGAGCGTCCACCGTGGCTTGCCACGTGTACAGGTGGGCCCCACTTTCGGAATTTTCTAAATCCCTTCTCCTTCCTTGTTTCTTCAATTTCCTAATACCCCGTCACTCCTTTTAAATGCCGAGAAAATATGAAGTAGACCTTTGATTCTACCGAGTCAAAATTTGAGTCCATTCATTGCACGATATATGTGCCCGGGCCTACTATAACATCCTCAATTTCCTATACTCGGCAATAGTATTTAACATGATTTCCGTGATCATAATTACCTGGAATACGATGCTTTGTGATTAAATGGATAAATATCACCACTATATTGGTGAGTAGAATAAAGTAATTAAATTAGCGCCATAATAATTGTAGAGAATGGCTGCCATATTATGAGTTTCATATATTATGAAATTCAAGTTCTAATTTATTGAATTGAGATTTTCCTAGTTTTTTATACCTTTCATTTATGATTTTAGTAGATTCAAAATATTTTTAGACTCACCAATGTTTAGAATGAATATTGATTTTCCAAATCTCCATTTCTCTTCAATTGGCACGCCACTTATCTTTTCTCTACCAAAATTTTTAAACCTCTGCTTTAGTTCGAGACAATGAATTTGGTAGTTTTAACATCATCCAATTTCAACTATTGTTCATTAATGTTTTGGGTGACTCATCCCTATGATTCATTTAATGCTTTGGGTGACTCATTTCTATAATCTTTAATATTTTGTTAACTTATGCCTACATGCCTATAGTTCATTAATACCTTGATGATTCTTGCATACACTTGGCCAATGAGAGAGGCTCACCTTCATCTCTATCAAAGTATCTTCTTGTAGCAAATTTTGAGTGGGCCATTGCCCTAACTATTCTCATAGAGGCCACTTGAAGCTCTTTCATTGGAACACTTGGCATTTTAATTCCAAACCTATTATGACTTTAATCGTGGTTAATACCTTTCATCTCTCACAACTTTTTGGCCATGTAAAAGGACTATCTTGGTATAATTTCCGCTAATAATAAATAATTAAATAAATTATAATTAATTAAATAAATTGTAAAATAATTAAATTAAATCACTAATTAAGCTATATACACTAATCTAACCACCTAATCAGCCTAACAAACTATTCTAATTTAACTAAACAAGCTAACTAATTACACTAATCTCACTTAACCTAATCTAACCCTTCCCTAAGCATAATTAACCCACTTTAAGAGTAATTAACCCCCTAATTAAGGTTTAGGAGGTTAACTCACCGGTTTAGCGCGAAAACCGGTTCATGGTGATAGTGGCGCAACGGCGACCACAACTCGGGTCTACAACAACACCTAAGGAGGCTCAGAAGGGTCCAAACACGGCCGACGAAGCTCACAACCCAAGTTGTGAGTTCAGTTCTATTTTGGGTTGGACCAAAGGGAACCGAGGGCTGGAATGGGTTGGACGAGTGACGGGACGGGCTAGGTGACGACGGGGACGAGCGGGAGCTGCGGAACGACAAGCGGAGGTGGCTCGACGGGTGGTTGACGAGCTGGATGGCAGACGCATGGGACGGGGTCGCAAGCAGAGGCAGGTGGCTCAGGGTTGGCCTCGTAAGCGATCGACGGGTGTGCGGGCAGCTCGAGTGGACTGGTAGTGGCTTGGACGGTGGCGGAGGAGAGCTGGTTGTTTCAGTGAGGGCTGGTGGCTGTTTTGCTGGTTCTTTGGTTTTGTTTTCAGCAACAATGGAGAGTGACAAGTGAGGAAGAAGAAGAAGAAGTTGCTGCTGTTGGAAGGGGGGATAAAGGCCTCCAAAGTCAAGCCAAAAGATCTAAAACACTCAAGTAGAAGCCCCCAAAGTCTTCAACCTTGATCCACAGCCATTTTCCCTCCCAATCTTCTCCAATAAGCCAAGGATTGATGCCCAAATGTTGCAGCCCCCATGGCCTACGAATTTCATGCAATTCCCTCACCAAAGCAACTCAATTTCACTTCAATCGACCTCAATTCAATGGCCAAATTGTCGAGGAGGAAGCCAAAACAAATTTCCACTATTTCCACCACCAAACAATCCAACTTGAAGGTAAAAAAAAAAAAAAAAAATCCAATGAAAGAGGCCCCTTCGAATTTCCCTGTTTTAAATCGCCCAATTTTGATTTTTCGTCAAAATCCCAAGCTTGCCGAAATTTCTTTAAATGATGAGTTAATGTTCCTAAAATAAATTGTAACACGCTAGAACTTTTGATTTCTAGAATTGGGGTCAATTTTGTGGTTAATTTCAGTCGGACGCGATTTTAGCGTGACCTGACCTACCGGGTAACTTTTAGGAATTTTTAATGCATTTGACCCATGGTTGATTATTTTTGATCCACAATGTATATCTCCGACTCATAGGCAACTCTCAATTATCGTAAAAATCTTAAAGTTTCAATTACGAGCACATGGTACAGAATCGACAGAAAAATTAATTTAGTGTCGTTCAATACGAATTTTGCAATTAGGTGGAATTGCCCACATTTAATTATATGCCTCTGTCAAATCGACCTATCTCCACTCTCTAATCGATTTTACCGGTGCCGTATTGACCTTTGCAGATTAGCACGGTTGAGTAGTTGATTTTTGATCGAATTCTCAAGCTTGTAATGTTTATATTCCTTAATAGCTTCGCCAGATAGAGTGGTTATCTCATGAGTGATTAGCTTAGAGAAAAAGATTATAGGCATATCGATGAAAAGCTCGTTTAAATAGGGTTGAAAATCAGGATGTCACACTTTTCCTGCACCACTAGTTGAAAGATACGATCGAGCGGAGCTGTGGTTTCCATAGCCAAGATCTGGGACCTGAAGGTCGGGTAAGAGTCGCTTAAAATCAAGAAGAAGCGTGTAGCTTTCTCCCTATCTTTCATCACCTTATACTGTTGTAGGGTCATCTCTAGCCCTTCGATTTTTTTTTTTTTTTCCAAACACTTCTAGCTCATTCTAAAGCACTAATAGCTTGTTGAAACATGCTGTGACAGTCATGTTTCCTTGCTTCAACTCTTTAAGGGCTTGATAAAGCAAGAAAATTTTTGTCCGATCCAATTTCCCATAAGTCTCTTTCATGTTGTCCCACATGGTTTTTGAGTCTTCTGTGAGGGATAAACCAGCGGCAATTTTTGGGCTTGTGCAATTCCGTATACAAGTTCTTACTAATTGGTTCCATTTTTTCCATTGATGTGCCATTCTCTTATCGATTGGAATCGAAATAGTTTCGTCAATGAAACCGTGTTTATCCCTTGTAACAAGGGCTTGTCGAAACTCCCGCGCACAAGTCAAGTAGCTCTTGAGTCCTATGAGAAGGTGGTTGGTGAGCTACAACTCTAGTTCATTGACATTGGAGACGAACAACGTGTCGCCGGGTTCTACGTGACTTGTGGTGATCGTGATGGGAAATGGCAAGAAACTAGGTGAGAAACCCAAGTAGGAATTTGCACCGTGACCCGAATTCAACATGCTTGGCATCCCCGCATTTGATCCTCCTAACCCAATGGGGTTTTCCCACGCATTGAAAGATCCGAACCCATTGGATGCGCTTGCCTCGTTTGTGGTTGGTAGGCCATCATTGGGCATGATTTTTGAAAAAGAGAAATTTGGGCTTGGCCCATAATACATGGTAAAAGGCATCCAGTGGTATGGTTGGCTCACAACGTGTTGGCCTAGAATGGGCTAGCTCAAAATGGGCTGCCCCAAATTGGGCTAGAGAAATTAGCCCAAAATGGGCTAGGTTTGGGCTCCAATGGCTTCAACACTTGCATTCTATATGGGATCTTGTATCTCTGAAGTAGGTGTTTCCATTAGTGGGATACGCTCTTCGGAGATATGCTCATCGGCCATGGTGGTGGTAAAATGTTCCTTTCTTTGCTTGCTTTATTAATTTAAACTTCAAGAGATTGATTCCAACATTGGAGTGCTAATGTTGTTTTGTAGGCTAGCGTGTCTCTTCCAACAAGCAATCAAAGAGTGTGGAAGCAAAGTCAAATGCACAACCTGTGCTATGATATCGTGAAAGAAAGCAAGAAACCAAAGACAAAGTGGAGAGAATAAGAGGATTAGTGGGGGGAATTTTATGTATTTTTCTATTACATATTGTCTCAATGTACATGCTCCATATTATAGTACAAAGTATATACAAGAAAAGACAATAATGTATTCTACAAATTAGATTCGATATTAAATTGATCTCGATTGATTCAATATATCGATCTCAATCCAAATGATATCAGAAGATTCATGCATATCTTCCAATAGTCTCCATATTGGCAACGCTCCAAGTCTTTCTCATTAAAAAGATGATTGACAATGTGTCTCCCCAAGAATGGGAAAAGTCACACTTGGCTGCTTAAATTGGTCTCCTCTACTTTTCAAAGTTTGATATTTCTATCATCAAGGAAACATCCCAGGTAGATACCAGGAAGTGACAGGTGGAAATTATGCGTACAGAACATGAAAATTCTTGCCTTCTTCTCTTATTTAAGGGGCTCAGCTCTTGTAACCTTTCTATATAGGTTTAGATCCATGCACATACAAACCATGAAAATCATGTCAAATTGGGTGTTTCAAATTCTTTTGCTTATGGTTTCCCTCACGTTACAAGCATCAGGAAGTGCACCACGACTTGCACAGCCTAACTGCACTGAAAAGTGTGGGAACGTCACCATTCCCTTTCCCTTCGGAATAGGAACAGGGTGTTTTTGGGATGACTGGTATGAGATTGTTTGCCAACAAAGCCAAACGGTTCCCATACTAAATAAGACTGGATTGAGAGTTCTCGACATTTTACTCCCCAATTTCACTTCAGGGTTCTATGGCATGATAAAGGTCAGTCTTCCAGTGATTAACTCAACAAGCTGCCAGGACAGTGGAATTATTGAGCCGTTAAGCTTGGAAGGAAGTAAATTTTTCTTCTCCCAGACATGGAACGTCTTTGTATCGGTCGGTTGTAACACCGAGGCAACAGTGACTAAATCAGATGGCAAAGTCTTTAGATCGACCGGTTGCAGGTCGACATGTAATGGAACCAACACCAACATTAGGCGGTACAGTGCTTGCTCCGGGGGGGATGGATGCTGCCAGACTATGCTCCCCTATAGTCTTCAGGTCTATCATGTGGATTACAAAGAAGGCGGACAACAGGGGTGCAAGTACGCTTTCCCTGCAGAGAGATATTGGTTCTCGAAGTCGGATGTTACAGGTTTATATGATTTGAGATTGAATGGTACGGTTCCAGTGGTGCTGGAATGGGGGATCCAAAACGATACCGACCATTCAATTGGGCTTCGCAAAAGCTCGAAGAATTCTGATGTTCTCTCGTGTTACCCGATTAGTAGCTTGTCATATTTGATGTGCTATTGCAGAGCGGGGTATGATGGTAACCCTTATCTTAGTGGAGGATGCCAAGGTAACGCACTTACGCCAACACATTCCATTTTTAAGGGCACCATATAGCGAAGTGGTTTGTCATTCCCAGATATTTTTCATTCTCACCGTTTGATGATCCCAAACATGCTTTTCTGCCTTCTTTTTCGGTTTTTCTGCCCAGGATTATACAAAGTGAATGCACTTTCAAACAAAATTGAATAGGATGGTCCTATCTTTCCAAGCAAAATTTTTAGCCATTTGAATTAACAATTTACGAGGAAATGCAACTGACTACGCCCGCTAATTGCGCTCGAGGAGTTGGTAATTCGCTGCTAATATATTTTTACCATTTGTCATCAGATATTGATGAATGTGAAGATTCAAGTAAATGTCCCGGGATAGGCTCGACTTGTGTGAACAAACAGGGCGGCTTTGACTGTATTGATGGTAGAAAGACAGCCAAATTCATTCTCATTGGTAAGTAAATCTTTTAACCTAGAATTTTAGACTGCTTAATGCTCTTAGCATTGTTAGAAAAAAGCACAGCATAGCATAAATTATGTTCAGAAAACGTATAGAAGTAAGTTTTACCTGTTCTAACATGATTGTCCCTTTGCTTGACAATCAACAGTATCTATCAAAATAACCTTAAAAATTTCTTTGCGTACTAATACTTATATTTGATAAATAAGAAAATACTTGAAATTTTGAAGGTTCTACTTATTCTAATTGTAATTGAATTTGGATTATTGCAATCATAATCAAGATGATTGCTGGTAGGAACTTTTTCACTTTCATCTATGGTTTGCTAAATTCCTTGTAAGAAAGATCAATTGTACAGTGCAAATGCATGTATAGAAATTTTATCGGACGGAACTTGAAATGGAGACAAGTTATTTTTTCATGTTTGTTAACATATATCCACAGGAAAGGAGACTCAGGTTCATAACTCTTATATGTACTCCTTTGAATCAGTTTCTTTGAAATTCTTGGCGACAAGTGCCGTAATAGATTCTTGACAAGGAGGATACATTTTTCTCACCTTTGCCCCATAAACTTTTGTAATTCAGGGGTTGGGGCCGGCGTAGGGGCACTACTTTTATGTCTTTTCTTATGGAGGTTGTACAAATACATCCAGAAGAGAAAAGAAATCAAGCTCAAAGAGAAGTATTTCAAACGCAATGGTGGTCTTTTGTTGGAAAGTGAACTATCTTCACCACAAGTCAATGTTGAGAAAAGCAAATTGTTCAACTCCAAGGATTTACAGAAGGCCACTGACAATTTCAATGAGGATAGGATCCTTGGGCAAGGTGGGCAGGGTACCGTTTACAAGGGAATGTTAACAGATGGAAAAATAGTTGCGATTAAGAAATCAAAAGTGATAGATGAGGGAAAAGTCGAACACTTCATAAATGAAATCCTTATTCTCTCACAAATCAACCACAGGAATGTGGTTAAGTTATTGGGGTGTTGCTTGGAGACGGAAGTCCCGCTTTTAGTATATGAGTTCATACCAAACGGGACTCTATACCAACACCTTCATGACGCCAATAAAGAGTTTCATATATCATGGGACACATGTCTACGAATTGCAACTGAAATCTCAGGAGCCTTGTTTTACTTGCATTCAGCAGCCTCTATTCCCATTTATCATCGAGACATCAAGTCCACCAATATCCTCTTGGATGACAAATATCGAGCAAAAGTGGCAGATTTCGGTACTTCAAAGTCCGTTTCCCTCGATCAAACTCATGTAACCACATTGGTGCAGGGTACTTTCGGCTATCTAGATCCCGAGTATTTCCAATCAAGTCAATTCACAGACAAAAGCGATGTGTACAGTTTTGGAGTTGTCCTTGTTGAACTCTTAACAAACCAAAAGCCAATCTCGTCGCTGAGGGAGCAAGAAGGAAGAAGCCTTGCAACCTATTTCATAATTTCGATGGAGCAAAATCAGTTATTTGACATTGTGGATGCTCGAGTTTTGAAAGAAGGTAAGAAGGAAGAGATTACATCAGTTGCTAATCTTGCAAAAAGGTGTTTACACTTGAATGGAAGGAACCGACCTACAATGAAAGAAGTGTCAATAGAGTTGGAGAGGATAAGGAAGCTCCAAAATCCTTCGGGCATTCAGCAAAATCAAGAGGACTGTGAGGCAACTGAATCTTATGCTGGTGCTTTTCCTTCTCGCAAGTCAAACATTGATATGGATGTCATTGCATTTTCGGATGGGCAGCCACTCTTGCCTAGCGAGACGTGGTGAAGATCTGTTTTGCCTCTTACGCTTGCAAGTCATATTGCTGTTTTTGTCATGGAACTCGGTGTTCAGAGCAAAAGAAAGAAGGGAGAAAACTTGCTCGTTTACTAATAGGACTTTGTTAGTTATTTACTGCTTATGAGTCAATAAACTATTATGTCATACCTATGCCAAATTTATTTAAGTCCTGTAATTAGCTAGGCATGATCGTACTGTGAATGTATGTGCCAATCAGGAAATACTTTCTGAATTGCAATCATCTAGCTCGAGCATGATGCAGCCATTTTACTTCATTTTGAGATCCATATATACTTGTAAATTTCGTCATTGCAGAATTTACATTAGTCACGCGAGTACTCATGCGAACAAGTATGTTTGCTGCATCAGCCTTCACCATTCAGTCGGCTAGTTATGCGCAGATGCTCAAAAGATGTATCACGGGCTCAAGTCAGCTGACCAAGTCCTAAATGTGCAATTCTTGTGGAAATCTTCTAAAATGACCAATCAAACTGACCACGTTCCGTCTTGGCAGGCACAAAGAAGGCTCCTAGAAAAAAAAAGGGGCGAGGTCAATGATGACTTTGACTTGTGGTCGTCTTTATTTCTTACACATGTCCCACTATCGAACTTTTCTTTTCTACTTTTTATTTTTCCACACACTCTAAATGAAAAATTCAAAAACATTTTTTGAATAATTTTAGAAGCTTCAACATTGCTATGCTTGAGTAGAAAAAGGGTGAATAATAACTTTTTTCAGCCACATTTTTACCAAAATGATTTGATTGAAAGTTATTAGATATATTAAAAGATATGTCCTCCATATTGAACTCTTTTTCTTTTTGGCTTTCTGCAAACTCTTAAAAACCAAATTCAAAAAAATATTTCGAAGAAAAATGACATTAGAAAGCTTCACCATCACTATTCTTTGAGTTGGACAAAAGATTAAATAATTGAATTTCCTAGGCTTCTAGCCACATTTTCACCAAGATGATTCAATTGAAAGTAATTACTTATACTAAGACAATAGGACATTGCCCAAATTTCAAACTAAAACATTAGAATTACAGCTAAACTAAAACATTACAATTTAAAAAAATTTGTATTAATGTTAAATTTGAAATTATAACTGACTGAGCTAATCAATACGAGAGAAAAAAAATTATTTTTTTTTATCAGTCCTACTCTATATCTACTTTACACTCACTCTCAGACTTTTGCCCTACCTCTTGCAAGGCGTGGGTATCGAAACCCACTTCTGAAACTTGCACGTCCCCACCCCATCCCTCCCTGAGAAGGTGGGAGTTTGAACCCCTCACCTCCCCCTTCCATGTTGGAAGGGTGGCCAGGGCGAATCCCAGTGGTTAAAAAAAAAAAAAAAAAAACTATTGGCATGCGGTGTTTGCCCCCCATATCACAAAAGCTGAACAAGCACAGATAATAGATATTTTCCTGTGGATCGCGGGATCGGTGCGCAGATGTGTGCTGCTCTGACGTCTGAACCGGGACATTCCATATTTTTTATCGATTTGATTTCAAATAAAATAAAACTTGACGATGGTTTTTGAACTCAAAAGAACCTAAGAAACCAAACTCACCAACTGAATCACTGAATTCTTACAAATCTTCCAAAACCCATTAAACATGCACCCTTCATATTATAAATGACCAAAAAGATGAGAAAACGTTTAGTCTCCAGTTGGTTGAACTTGGTTCGCAAAAAGCTTGAACTAAAGTTATATGAAAACGGGTACAACTGCATATCGATTGTAATTACAGCTAGCTCGATGCCGAAATCTGCACGCAACCAAGTAGAGACAAGTCTTCTTCTGCTTCACTCAGTCAAAGAATTCGGCTCCGAAAAGCAATTTTCTTTAGACTTTCTGCTAATGCCACAACTGGAATGTCTTGAACTTTCCAATTTCCAACTCAGAAAGCTGTGCTCCCATTTCTCAGTACCTTTCAAGCGCTGTCCGAATGTGGTTCCGCAACAAAAAAGGAGTCTTCAAAGTCCTCCAATGTGAAAATGACTTGAGAGCCTTTCTGAAAGGAGAAACTTCAATACTGAACAAAAGAAATATCTTCTATTTTCATCATGTTAATATCTTATGTTTTCTTTTCCAGTAAATTTCCTTCCCCAGCATTCCAATCCCCAATGGAGACACCGATATGTGCAACCATGTGCAGCCATTCACAAATTGGGAAACATGGCGAAGGTCAAGGCCAGTAAAAAACGTCTACCTCACAAAATTAAAGACTGTTAACGAACTATAGACATTCAATGCTGAGAAACTAAAGTCTGGCCCCAAATGAGTTTTAACTCAAATTAAGTTCTTAAATAACCTAAAGAACCCTAAGCTAAGACTGATGTTCGGAATTTGAAGATAGAGCACATTCATGTTGACTCAGAAGCAGCAAATTTTCGAGTTAATCAATACTGAATAAAAAGATTGGCGTGGCAATATGTAGAGGCGTAGAACGAATAGTTGACTTAACATAGAAGAAGAAGAATTCATACAATGTTGGTCTAAGAAAAATTAAAAAGATCCAACGCGTATAGAGAACAATTTAAGTCGGTAAGGAAAGAAAATAATATCTCTCTTCTAATGTGCTTAAAGGGGTCCCACAGTAAAGACTTTTTATAGTGATATATTTTGGTAATGCTCCAAGTCTTTCTCATAAGAAAGATGATGAAAAACTTATGTTCCCAACAATGGCAAAAATCACACTTGGCTGCTTAAATTGATGACCTCCACATATCAAGCTTTGATATATCAGTCCTCAGGGGAAGCATCCTCGGAGAAACCAAGAAGTAACAGAGCTGCAATAAATTTCTGCATTCTTGCGTCCAGTACATGGACATTCTTCCCATCTTCCACATGAATTTCACTTCTCCATTGGTTTAGGTCCATTCACACGACAAACGTGAAAATCATGTCGAACTCGGAATTTCAATTTCATTTCCCATATATGAAGTCACACCAGCAAAACAAAAGAAAAATAAAATCCTAGATGATAAGGCTGATTAGATATGCACACACGAGCCCCTTTGATAATGTCCTTCCTTGTGGGGAACGTTACTCCCGACCACAATATGCAACTTTTTGTGACCCAACATTCTTTGGATATTGGCCAAAAAATTTCCTCGGGTAAAAATATTAAGCTGGATCAAAAAATTTTCTCTAAAGATAGGCTCTCTAGTCTCTCTCTCCCCTTGTCCCCGAAAATAAAATAAAAAATAAAAAAGTGCCCTGAGTTCGGATTACCTTTCACAATATGATCCAAAGCATTAGCGGATTAATTAGACTATTTTAAAGCTAAATCAATTTTTATTTTATTTTTTTATCCAAATGTATAATGGGAGCACGTTCTTGCATATGGAAGCAAAAAAAAAAAAAAAAAAAAAAATGTGACATGATTCACATACATCTACCTTTTTCCTTTGGGGTGGGAGGGAAAAATTGTGTGATGTCTTGATTTTCAGATTATGTTTTCAATTGAATGAGTTAGGCTTTTCATTGACGCGCCTATAGTTCTATTCTTTGAGCTGATCACTCACGAGAGAGCTAGTCTATCTGGTAAAACCGTTAAGGGATTTTAACACAATAGATTTGAGAATTCGACCAGAAATCGACTGTTCGACCATGCTAATCTGTAAGGGTTAGTACGGCACTGTCAAAATTGATCAGAGATCGAAGATAGGTCAGTTCGACTGAGGTATGTGATTGGAGTATGGGTGATTTTACCGAATCGCAAAATTCTCGTCGAACGACATTAGGCTAATTTTTCTGTCATTTATGTATCCTGTGCCCGTATTTAAAACCTTGAGATTTTTACAACAACCGAGAGTCGCCTGAAAAGGATGGGAAAATGAATGCTCGGACTCCCACTTAAAAAATTCTCCCTCCTAATTTCAATTTTCAGAGCTCTTTATGTTCTTTCTTGGAGAAGAACATCCTAGACACTTCTCCTCTTTCTTTCTCTAGCAAGTCCACTGTCTCTGCCTCCCCAAAAGCCTCGCCGGTCATCGCTTCCCCCAAGAGCTCCTTCAGTCACAGCTGGTTCCTGCCTTCGCCTTTGCTGTTGCCTCTCAAAGCGCCATCGGTGGTTCCAACGAGCTTGAGTGAACCTTGCACACACTTCGCTTCTCTCTCTCGCCTGGGTTTTGGGAAATCAAGCGACGAAGAAGAAGCTTCTCCATTTTTTTTCTGCTTTTTCTTGGAGAAATTTCTTGTTTTTGCCCAACCTGTATCTTTGTTTTGACACCGCCATTTGAAAAGCTCCTTTGTTGTTGTTAAGCTCAAAATCCTCTTGGTGTTTTATTCTCCGTTGAAGTTCATTTCTCTTGACACTGTACAAATACTCTATTTTCTTTCCCCTTTTCTTCGCCTGGTTTTGATTTCGAGCTCAAAAACACCTTATTTGCAAACATTTTTTCCCTTCATTCAAACACCCACAATGTGCACGCATTTTTTTTAATGGGCATGTTTTGCTTGTGCAGGATCCTAACACGTATGGGAAGATGCGAGTGTGCATGACAGTGTTGATATTGATCAAGGCTTTGGAGAGTGAAGCTTGCATCTTCATCATGACATTCAGATAAGGCTCTTTCCTTGGAAATATCTAAAGAAGCGAGGGCTTCGAGATGGCAAGCCTGGAGAGGTCACGGAGGAAAGTGTGGAGAAGGGTTTTCATCTTCATGGAGCTGGAAAGAGAAGGTGGAAGCTTTATGGAGAAACTACCTAGGCAAAGAGGATGGAAAGTTTTGCATCTCGATGAAGCATATATCTTTAGCCTAGTAATCATGGGCTTCTTTAGGTTCTTGATGTGCATTTGTGAGGCAAAAGCTGGTGTCTTTTTGATCGTGTGTGGTTACAAAATGTCTCTGAGTCAGGAGCGATGGATATATAGAGAGAGAATTTTGCTTGTTTATATTGGTGAATGTATTGATTCAATTATTTAATACTGTAGCGTCATGTTGAGCCCCTAAACACTGAATCATTGAGTTGATACATGGTCTTTTTTGTAAATGGAGAAGAAAGACACGGGAAGTGGAGAAGAGATTAGCAAGCAATTGTGGCCAAACTGAAGAATCTGTATCTCATGCTCGCAAGTACCCAAGCTTTCTCTGGAGTTGCAGAGGCAAAGAAACGTCTCACCTTCTTGACTATTGACAACTGATTTTTGGAAGCCAATAATGCATCATTAGATAATCAATCTCCAACTTTGGCTGTGTAAATGTAGTTTGTGTCTCATGTTTCTATTTTATGGGTGTTTTTGGCTTCATTATTTGAATAGGTTGAACACACCTTTCAGGTGAAGGTTAGAATGTACAAATGAAATGACAAGAGTGGGAATGGCAGGCTTAAAGAAACAAGCCGTTTTCTTTCATGTAAAGTTAGTTAATAACAAGAGATCATTTTACATGCTTCAATTTTTTCCTTCAGTTTTTCCTCAAGTTCCCTTCTACTTATACTCATGCTTCTACTAATATCTACTCCATTCAAGCATTGCTCATTTCTTCACCTATCTTTCATCCTTAATCCTCAATCCTTTACTAGAAAAGCCCTGAGTAAGTCAAAATCTGGCGTTTGACATTTTAGGCAAAAAAATCATCAGCTCCTTATTTGATGCCTTCCATCCCACAATTGCAACCATTCACAAAGAATTAAAACTATTCAGTATGCCATCTATGTCCATCTCTCTGGCAATAAGCTAATGTTGCATAAGGTCAGAAAAAGAAAATCAAAATGCAGGTTCAACATTTTAGGCAAAAAATCATCGTCTTCGTAGTTTCTTCATGAAGCTTCCACCTTCTCTTTCCAGCTCCGAGAAGATGAAAACCCTTCTCTGCACCTTCCTATGTGACCTCTCCAGGCTTGCCATCTCGAAGCCCTCACTTCTTGAGATATTTCCAAGGAAAGGGCTTTATTTGAACATCATGATGAAGATGCAAGCTTTACTCTCCAAAGCGTTGATCAATGTCAACACCGTCATGCACACTCGCATCTTCCCATATGTGTTAGGATCCTATACAAGTAAAACACACCAATTAAAAAAGAAAAAAATATGTGCACATTGTGGGTGGTTGAATGAAGGGAAAAAATGTTTGAAAATAAGGTGTTTTTGAGCTCGAAATCAAAACCAGGCGAAGAAAAGGAGAAAGAAAATAGAGTGTTTGTACAGTGTCAAGAGAAATGAACTTCAACAAAGAATAAAACACCAAGAGAATTTTGAGCTTAACAACGACAAATGAGCTTTTCAAATGGCCGTGTCAAAACAAGGATACAGGTTGGGCGAAAACAAGAAGAAATGTCTCTAAGAAAAAGCAGAAAAAAATGGAGAAGCTTCTTCTCCGTCACTTGATTTCCCAAAACCCAAGTGACAGAGAGGAGCGAAGCGCGCGCAAGGTTTAACTTGAGCTTGTTGTATCCACCGATGGAGCTCCGGGAGACAACGGCGGAGGCGAAGGCGAGAACTAGCTGCGACTGACGGAGCTCTTGGGGGAAGCAACGACTGGCGAGGCTTTTGGGGAGGTAAATGCGGTGGACTCGCTAGAGAAAGAAAGAGGAGAAGTGTCTGGGCTAGTCTTCTCCAAGAAAGAACGTAAAGAGCTCTGAAAATTGAAATTGAGAGAGAGAGAGAGAGAGAGATTTTTAAGTGGGAGTCCAAGCATTCATTTTCCCGTCCATTTTTGACAACCAGCCTTAAGAACAAGAAAAAGAAAACTCAACTTTTAGACTTATCCATTTCGTGGATGGTTCAGATCAGAGGCCATGTGTTGATCTTTCAATGGAGCCACTTCAGCTCATGCGCGCCACGTAGGATGATGACCTGGTGGTTAGCAACCACTGAATATTTTCTCGTACAATGTGGCTTGAAAATAATTGACCACGGGTCAATTGCACTAAAAATTTCTAAAAGCAACTCGGTAGGCTAGGTCACGCTAGAATCGCGCTCGGTTGAAATTAATTGCAAATTTAAACCCGATTTCTGTCATGTCACGATTTATTTTAGGAACGTTGACTTATTCTTCGAAGATTTTTCTACAAACCTGAGATTTCGGCGAAAAATCAAAGTAAGGCTATTTTGGACCGGAAAATTCGAGGGACTATTTTTGGTTGCATTTTGACCGTCAAGTTGGTTCAATTGATGAGGAAAAATCATAAGAGGGATGATGACACCTTGGCTGAATTTTTGGGACATCAATTGGGTAAATTTGGAAAGGAATTGAGCTCAATTTGGAGGGAAATGGTTCAAAATTCGTAGGCCAAGGGTGCAGCAACATTTTGGACCATTTGAATGACTTCTAGGGGAAGTTTGGGTGTGGAAATTGGCTGAGGTTGAAGGATGAAAAGGTGGGGGCCAAGATATTTAGCTTGCCTTTGAGGCACTTTGGGCCCCTCAAGCTTCAACAGCTTCTTCTTCATTGGTCCCACTTTCCCCATTGTTGAAGCCATTTATAAGCTTAAAATTATAGAGAGAACCAGAGAAGACCCCCTGCCGTCGACTGCCTCCCTTGCCGCCGTTGGACCCCTTGTGTGCTCGCACGCCGCCTGTGAGCCGTCCACCTGCCCGCATGCTCATCCCGCACCTTCTTGCCGTCCTTGAGCCGCCTCAGCTCACCATCGAGACCTCCTGGCCATCGTTCGCTGCCATCCAGCCAGCCGGAACCACCGCCTTGCCCTACTGCAGCCACCATCGGCCTTCCCGTGTCGTTTCAGCCCCTTCGATCTAGCCCAGCAGCCTGAAGCAGTGGCCGAAACTCAACCCCTAGCTGAGAGTTTGTGGCCAATTTTTAGGCCCGTCCGGACCTTCGTTGGCATCGCCGCAAGCTAGAATGTTGCTCACCTTTGCGTCGCCGACATCGTGGAATCACCAGCTCCCTAAACCGGTGAGTTTACTTGCTAAAATCTACTTAGGGAGTTAATTATACTTAGTGGATATTAGTTTAGGCTAATTAGGGATTAGGTGGTTAGTTAGTATGGATTAGTGATTTAATCGCTTAATTATGCATGTTAGGTGGTTAGAATGGATTGATTATGGGCTAAAGAGGTCGTGCTATTTATCTAGATAGGTTCAGAAATTTTTTAGGCCTATTTATGTGGTTAGATGCGTTTTCGGCCTAAGTTGGTATTTATTGTATTTAATTTACATTATTTAATTATTTTTTGCACTTTACTTAATTATTTAATTTTTCCGAAATTATACCGGGATAGCCGGTGATCGGAATTTCGTGTTGATTGTACTAGTGTGCTTAGTTTATGTTAATTTGTGCAAATAGAGTGGTGATTGGAAATTTGGTTATTTATTCCAAAATTGTGAAATTTTGATATTTAATTAGAAAATCTTGAGTGTCAGGTTTTGACACTGAAAATGGTTTTAAATACTATATCAAATAATGAGATTTTAAAAAGAAGGGTATCGATTTTTCTAGTTCAAATTGACCGTGTATCCATATACGATTATTTTACCTTGTGTTTTTAATATGAAGAAAATGGACCAAGTACATTATTTTCATTGGGACATTTGAGTGCAAAGCACGATATTGTGGCCGGGATTGGATGGATGTATGAATGATATGGGAACCCATCACGAGCCTTTGGGGCCGGACAATGCTCATTCGGGAACGCCCCTACTCAACGGATGTCAATCACAGTAGAGACTAAATAGATGCTCCTATGTGGAATGTCATCTAGATATAGACGTTGCCATGCTTAATAGTGCGAGACGATGCCCGACTACATCGAAAGACCGCTGACAGTTGAGTCAGCCGTGGCTGTTGGGTCATAATCAATTGGGACGCATGATTGATTGATTTGACGCGCCTGATTGTGGGACAAAATTGTATGGCACGGAATGGGACATGTCATAACAATTTGACCTTATAATTGGGACCCTTGTGTTATTGAGATGAAAGTGATGGCGTTCCAATTGATTGAGTTTGATTACTGCATATGATTATATATTTGAACTGTGCTGATCTGTAGGGAGGATCTAAGACAAGGTGAGTCTCTATGGTTGTGTGATTATGTGGTTAGGCGTATTTCCTTCCTAATTGGAGTTTAGGAGGTGGACTTGCTAAGGCGATGTCTCACCCTGTCGTGGGCTCAATCTTTTCAAGTCCTTAGATGACGGTCCCGCCGATTCATTTTGGTCAGCCTCAGAGGGTTACTAAGTTGACTACTGACTTCTCTACTCCCCAGAGTCACTGGGTTTATGAACCTATGGTGACCATCGTCTAGGTTGATGAGGGCCTACCTCAGAGGGTACCTCATTGATTTAGGGCGTGGTTTCGCCACGGGCTCAATGGATATCAAGTTGGTCCCCTCCACGGTTTTGAGGTCCCCGCTGTGGTAGTTGACGCCGCTTTTGGTGAGGGTGTAGCTGACCCTCCTAATGGTGTTGTGGTGGACCTGGCGCCCTCGGAGCCTGTGGAGTCCGAAAGATCGGTGAGCATGTTCGACTAGTAAGTCGTGGGACAATTCCCTTTTTGAGGACTGATCTTTTTGGTAGACAAACTAGTCTTGTATATAAATCTAGTTGTTTATAAAAGCGTATTTTGGTTGTGAATGTGTTCTCTTGCTTTTCTATCCCATGCTGTTTGTTGTCGAGGGATTTGTTTATTCGCTTCCACATGTGTAATAAAATGAATGGGTCGGCGATGCGTCCTGGGACGTTGGAGCTCCGGGGTGTGACATTTTGTGAGATTATTGCCAACTGTTTTAAAAACTTAAGCTGTTAAATGAAGGCATAATTTATTATTTGAATATTCTAACACTCCCTCCCATACTTTGTCTAGTCTTTTCCCTAATACTAAGAGTAGAATTTTAATTAGGGAAGCAAATGAGACTTGAAAAGATTCAAATTCAAGATCTCTAACTTTGATACCATAGGAGAATAAAATTGTTTGATTATTGATCTCATTGTACAATTGTTGAGATAATTTCCATTATATATAGATATTACAAATGTTGCAGGAAACAATATAACAATGGGAAATAATAAATGAAGAGTTAAGTATGTTACAAAAGTTGTCAACCTCTTCATTCTAGCATTTTCAAGAATCAACTTGTGATTTTGATTGGATTTTGATTGATAACCTTAAGTTCTTCCTTCTTGCTTCATAAACCAGTGCTTTACTTCTTGCATCATGGGACACACACCTACGAATTGCAACCGAAGTCGCTAGAGCCTTATTCTTCTTGCATTCGGCAACTTCTATACCTATTCATCATCGCATCAAGTTCAGCAATATCCTCTTGGATGAGAAACATCATGCTAATGTCCTAGATTTTGGTACTTTCAAGTTTGTATACCTTGACCAAACTCATGTAACCAATTGGTGTGAGGGACCCTTGCATATTTGGATTTGGAGTACTTCAGAACAGGTCATTTCACAAACAAAAGTGATGTGTACAGTTTTGGAGTGGTCATTGTTGATCTCTTAAAAAGGTAAATGCCGATCTCCTTGCTAAGGGAAGAAGAAGAAGGGAGCCTTGCGGCCTATCTTGCAATTTCGATGGAGTAGCGTTGTTTGTTTGATATTGCCGATACTCAGGTTATGGAGGAAGGCAAGACAAAAGAGATTGTAGCTGTTGCTAACCTCGCCAGAAGGTGCTTGAGCTCAATTGGGAGGAACCGGCCAATGATGAAAGAAGTGGCAATGGAGCTCGAGGGAATAAGGAGGCTCCCAAGCTTTTTGAGTTTCTAGCAAAATGAAGAAACGATTGAGGCCGCTAAATCTCACCACTCTAGTTTCACATTTGGCAAGTCTTTCGTGGACATAGCTGTGACAACATTTTCAGACGTGCAGCCATTCGCCCATTGTGAATCATGGTGAAGGCATAAATCATTGGCATCATTTACGCAACAGACATGCAGAGGCCAATGACTCAAATAGGTAAGCTGCACCATTGATCTTTCCCTATCCATCTTTAGCCTTGATAAATAGGGAGAACTTGCCCTTAGACTAGTCAATTATACCCGGTTTGTTTAGTCGTTTCCTTGTCGCAAATGTGGGGATTAGAAGAGTGTTTGTTTTAGTTGTTTCCTTTTCAAATTTTTTTTGGCTCAGTGTTAGCATTTGACTTCAGTATCATAATGATGTCTATATGCCAATTAAAAAGAGCTTTGAAATCATCCTGCTAAAGTGGCTTATTGCTTCTAGAGGATCCGTGAATAGTCGTCTTTGATCCAGTTCTTGTGATATTACATTAGAGTTGCACATGCACCATGCGAGCAAGCATTTTGCACGGTGTTGACTTTTGACAAAAGTTGGAATGCAATTTCACTTTCAGATAAACATGCAAAATTTTATTCCATCAGCGAAAAAACTATAAAAAAATATATATATTATTGGTTAAATTTCATAGTTGTCGATAACTTCCCTTTCTTTTAGTGTAAAAATACAACAAGCTTGTAAGGTAAATCTCCAAAGTTCACATAAATCTCCTAAGTTCACAAATATCTTCAATTCACATATATATTAAGTTCATGAATTTTTTTCAGTTCATGAATATCTTTGATTCATGTATTTCTTGAGTTCATAAATCTCTTCAGTGTATGTATATGTTAAGTTCATGTATTTCTTGAGGTCGTGTATCTTTTCAGCTCATGTGTGTTTAATTCGTGTCCATTCAAACTCTATAAATGGTTTTGGATTGTTTCATTCCACAGTAAAAAAAAAGAAAAAAAAGATAGAGTATAGAGAATAGACTAGAAGTTCTCTTCAATATTTCTTTAATTGTGCTGGTTTTAAAAAAAGTGCTTGACATAATCCTGTTTGCTTAGTGCTACTTCAAACAATATCAAGGTGTTGTATTTTGGGTGGCAATAACCCTTTCATTCCGTTCTATAGCCACGTTTTTCACAATTATATTTATCATCGCTTTCGTAGCTTTATTATTTCTATTTAATAATTCTACTTACAACAAACAGCTTAAATCTTGCGAATATATTCCCAACAGTTGATGCATGGCGTCAGATTACTAATGTCAAAACTGTCTAGTGATGACTCTAATGATCAAATCAATAGAACCAAAATCGACATTTAGAGAAGGGAAAAAGAAGAGGAAAACTACTTATTGTGGAGGTCTATCATGTTTGCAAAGACTAAAGACAGCTCAGAGTCGCTAGAAAAGCTATATAGATAAGCGTCGAAGACCATTAGAATTCCAAATTGGTGAACATGTCTTTCTGAAGGTGTCATCGATGAGGGGTACTTCGTGCTTTGGCAAGAAAGGGAAGCTGAGTCCTAGGTATGTCGGTCCCTTCGAGATTCTGGAGAAAATAGGGACTCTGACGTATCGTCTTGCGTTATCGCCAAGATTGGTGCAAGTGCATGACATATTCTACGTGTCGATATTGAGAAAGTATGAGCTTGACCCAACCCACATGTTGAATTTTGAAGAGTTAGACGTGGAAGACAGAATGTCGTACGTGGAAAGACCAATTCAGATTGTTGATTGCAAAGAGCAGGTTTTGTGCACCAAGACGATCTCGTTAGTTAAAGTGATCTGGCAATACCACGGAACAAAAGGAGTAACTTGGGAAAGTGAAGACTTGATGATATGACAATACCCCCACCTTTTTATTTAAGACTTGTGATGGTTTTTGAGAACGAAATTTTTATAAGAGGGGAAGAGTTGTGATGTCTTGACTTTTGACCCTGCTTTCGACTAAATGAATTAGGCTTTTTATTGGCACGCCTATGACATTTTTCTCTAAGTTGGTCACTCATAAGATAACTAGTCCATCAAGTAAAGTCGTTAAGGAATTTAAACGCGACCGACATGAAAATTCGATCAGAAATTAACTGATTGATCGTGCTAATTTGCAAGGGAAAATACGACACCGTTAAAATTGATTAGAGACCAGAAATAGGTCGATTCGATAGAGGTATGTAATTAAGGTGTGGGTGATTCCATCTAATTGCAAAATTTGCGTCGAACAACACTAAACCAATTTTTCTATCGTTTCTGTATCCTGTGCCTGTATCTAAAAACTTGAGATTTTCTTGACAACCGAGAATCGCCTATGAGTTGGAGATGCACAATGTGAATCGAAAATAATTGACCACGGGTCAAATGCGCTAAAAATTCCTAAAAGCTATCCGATAGATTAGGTCATGCTAAAATTGTGTCTGGTTGAAATTAATTACAAAATTGAATCAAATTTCAGAAATTGAAAGTTCTAGTATGTCGCGATTTATTTTAGGAGCATCGACTCATCCTTCGAATAATTTTCGGCGAGCTCGAATTTTCAGCGAAAATTCAAAATTAGACGATTTTGGACCGGGAAATTCGGATGGCCATTTTTTAGTGCAGTTTTGGCATCCAAGATAGATCATTTGGTGAGGAAAATTATGGAAAGTGGTGTGGGCTTCCCCCTTGGCAATTTGGCCATCAATTTGAGGCCAATTAGAGTGAATTTGAATGGAATTGAAGTTGGAAATGGGTGAAATTTGTAGGCCTTGGTGGGGTGCAACATTTGAGGCATCAACCTTGGTTTGTGGAGGAAGATTGGAGGGGAAATTGGCCATGGATGAGGCTAAGGGCTGGTGGGGGCCTTTACTTGAGTGTTTAGATATTTGTTGAAGACTTTTGTGGCTTCTTGTTCCCTCTCCAGCTGCAGCCATTCTTTCTTCTTATTCCTTGCCTCTCTAGTCTCCATTGTTGCTGAATTGGAAGGAGAAAACCAGCCAGCAAACTAGAGAAACCAGCAGCAGCCTCGCCAGAGCCTCTTGCCGCCTCACGCTTGTCCAAGCTGCTGCTGAACCGCCTGCCGGCCCCTCTCGCTATCACACCCATGCCCGCGCATCCGCTGTCCAGCTCACCAGTTGTCCACGCCCCTAGCCTCCCGTCGAGCCACCTCCACTACTCGTCCAAGCCGCCATCATGTTCCTAAGCAGCCAGTAGCTCCACCTGGCCCTGCCGTGCCGTTCCAGTGCTGTCCTATTCCTTCGGTCCAGCCCCTTCGGTTAGCCACAGAACTGAAGGTCAGTTAAGGCCATGAGGCTTTGTGAGCCTTTTTCGAGCGCTTCCTAGCTTCCCTTGGCATCACTCTAGGCTCGAGTCTCGCTCGCCTCCGCGTCGCCATTGCCATGAACTCATCGGCTCATAAATCCGGTGAGTTTACTTGCTAAACCTTACTTAGGGGGGTTAATTATGCATAGAGGAGGATTAGCTTAGCCTAAGATTGGTTTAGGTGGTTAGATTAGTGTAATTAGTGATTTAGTTAGTTAATTAGTCTAATTAGGTGGTTATATTAGTTTAGTTAGGGTTAATTAGATTGTGGGATTTAATTAGTTTAGTGCATTATTTATTTAAGTCCAATTAGGTGATTAGAGTAGTGTATTTAGCTTAATTAGTCATTTATTTAAATATTTTGCATTTAAGTAATTACATTTGTAATTTATTTAATTATTTATTATTTTCCAGAAATTATACAAAGATAGCCGAGTCGTTAGAATTTTGTGCCGATTGTCATGGTGTTGTTGGTTTGTGCAATTGAGTGTTAAATTGTGCAATTAAATGATGATTGACGATTTGAGTTATTATTTCAAAAATATGAAATTTTTGTATTTAATTAGAAAATACCGAGTGTCGATTTTTAATGCAAAAAATATTTTTAAGTACTATATTAGATAGTGAGATTTTTAAAAAGGAATGATAACACTTTTTATGGTTCGATTTGATTGTGTACCCACACACCATTATTTTACCGGTATTTTTAATACGAAGAAAATAGGCCATGCACATTATTTTAATTAAGGCATTTGAGTGCAATGCTCGATGTCCTTGGCCGGGATTTGATGGTCGTGTGATGGTTATGAGAACCCATCACCCGATGAAGGTTGGGTGGACGATGCTCCTTCGGGAATGCCCTTGTCAACGGATGCCGGTTGTAGTAGAGGCTAAGTCGATACTCCTTCGGGAATGCCATCTCGAGGTAGACGTTGTCGTGCTCGATAGGGCAAGACAAAGCTCGGCTATGCCGAAAGACTGCTGAACATCGAGTAAGCCGTGTCCATGGGGGCGTAATTAATTGGAACGCATGAGTGAGTGAGATATAATCATGCTTGATTATGGGACAAAATTGGGTGGCATGAAATGGGACGTGTCATAACGATTTGGTCTTATAATCGAGACCCCTATGATTATTTGAGATATAAGTTGAGGTGTTCCAATTATTGAGTGCTATTACTGCATATATATGTGATATGAATTGTACTGATGTGCAGGAAGCAACTGAGGCGAGGTAAGTATTCTATGATGTGTGAGTAGACTGCCTCTAGGTGTATTACCTTCCTAATCGGGGTTTTGGGTGTAAACTCGCTGAGACATTGTCTTACCTCATCGTGGGTTTCATCTTTACAGGTCCTTAGATGGGGGAGCATCATGTATAATATGGGGTTCTGCAGAACATGGATTTTGAGCATATTTTCCTCCCCATTCTCAGGACCATCTTGACTCAGGAGTTAGTTGAGTTTGTGGTATGGGTCGATGAGGGCCTCGCTCATTTGATACCTCATCAATTTGTAGGATGGTTCATTGGCTTCCCTCAAGGAGGTCGGGAGGGTCTCTTACGGGGTCTCGATGAGCCTCCCGTTGGGACTAGGGAGTGGGAGGCAGCGCATCCTATGGATCTCGACACTCCAAACGATGTGGTGGTGGACCCGGAGCCCATGAATGAAGAGTCTAGTGCCTAGATGGCTTAGTAGCTCTTTTTTTTGGAGTTAGGTCTTTGTATATGGATGTGCGTGCGCGCTTGAGATTCGGGGCATGACAACGTCACTAATCTAATTTTCTGTTGATTCTGTACCCTATGCCCGTAATTGAAACCTTGAGATTTTTACAATAATCGAGAGTTACCTATAAGTCGAAGATACACAAACGTGGATCGAAATGATCAATCACGGGTCGAACGAGTTAAAAATTCCTAAAAACTACCCAATAGGTTGGGTCACGCTAAAATCACGTTCGATCGAAATTAACCATGAAATTGAACCTAGTTTCAGGAATTGAAAGTTCTAGCGTGTCACAATTTATTTTTAGGGTGTCGACTCATCCTTTGAAGAATTTTCGGCGAGTCCGGAATTTTGGCAGAAAAATCAAATTTGGACAATTTAAATTCAAGAAATTTGGAGGAGCATTTTCAAGTGAAATTTTGGCCTTCAAAATGGATTGTTTGGTGAAGGAAATGCAAGCAAAGTGTGCGGGTTGTTATCATGGCATGTGTGCCCATTAAATTGAAGTTGTTGGGGTGAATTAAAGATGGAACTTAGTGAAATTCGTAGGGCTTTGAGGGCTGCAATTTTTGGACCTCATTTTGGCTTTGCTTAGGAAGTTTTGGGAGGGAAAAATGGCTATTGGATATGGCTGTGGACTTATAGGGCTGCACTTGAGTGTTTTAGATCTTTTTCCTTGACTTTGGAGGCTCTTTGCCCCCCTCACAACAGCAACTTCTTCTTCCTCAGCTTCTTCTTCATTCCATCTCCTTCAACCTTCATTTCCAAAGCAAGCAAACCACCTCCAACCCATTACCAAACCAGCTAGTAGCCCACAAGCCATCGCTAGGCCCCTCGCCGCAAGTCCGAGCTACCCATGCCCCTGCCGAGCTACCTACAAGTCCACCCCCATGAGCCCGCGCCCGCCTCCTCATTGTCCTTCGTCCGCCAGTCTCGACCAGAAGCTGCCTCCTGCCGTCCTCGAGCGGCCAGCTCCGCTTGACCAGGTCTTGCCATCGTCCGTCCAGCAGTCGTGCACCACTATTCCCCTCCGCTATTGCCACACCCAGCTCACCGTCTTACCTTCCCCAAGTCCTGCGGCTAACAGCCCTCCTCAGAAGCAAAGCCCAATAGCAGACCTCAGGGTTTGCTAGGCTTTTTCAACCCTTTCCCGGTCTCCCTTGGCGTCACCGTAGGCCTGAGTCTTGCTCGCCTTTGCGTCACCATCGCCGTGAACCCGTCGACTCGTTAAACCAATTAATTTATGTTCTAATCCCTAATTATGAGGCTAATCACACTTAGAAGTGGATTAGTGGGCTAATTAGTGGATTAGTTAGGTTAATTAGGTTTAGGATGATTTAGTTAGAGTAAGTATTTAGTTAGTTAGTTAGTTAGTTAGTTCAATTAGGATGGTTAGGTTGATTTAGTTAGGAATTTGTTAGACTATATAATTAGTTTAATTAGATTAAATGTAGTTAGCCTAGGTGGATTAGTTTAATTACTCCAATTAGGTGGTTAGATTAGTATATGTAGATCAATTAGTGATTTAATTTAGATATTTTTGTAATTTTTTAAATTAAATGCAATTTATTTAATTATTTATTAATTAGCGTAAATTATACCGGAATAGCTGATCGTCGGAATTTTGTGTTGATCATCATGGTTGTATTGGTTCATGTAATTGATCGATAATTTATGCAATTGAGTGTTGGATGATGATTTTCAACTATTATCTCAAAAATATAGATTTTTGGTATTTAATTAGAAAAATACCAGGTGTGGGTTTTGACGCCAAAAATATTTTTAAGTATTATATCAAATCGTGGGATTTTTAAATGGGTGAATATCACGCTT
This sequence comes from Eucalyptus erythrocorys, assembly GCA_014182555.1. NCBI lineage: Eukaryota > Viridiplantae > Streptophyta > Magnoliopsida > Myrtales > Myrtaceae > Eucalyptus > Eucalyptus erythrocorys. The sequence continues at coordinate 26,400,753 of CM024601.1, read as the reverse complement.
TACGGTTCGATTTGATCGTGTGTCCACACACACTTATTTTACCGCGTGCTTTTAATATGAAGAAAATAGGCTAAGTTCATTATTTGAAATTGAGGCATTTGAGTGCAAAGTATGATGTTCTTGGCTGGACATGGATGTGCGTGTGATCGTTATGAGAACCTGTCACTCGATGAAAATCGAGGGTGATGGTCCTTCTAGAATGCCTATTGTCAACGGATGCTAGTCTCAATGGAGGATGGGCCGATGCTCCTTTGGGAATGCCGTCTCGGTGTAGACATTGTCATACCCGACGAAACAGGATGACGCCCAGTTATGCTAGATGACCGCTGACTATTGAGTTAGCCGTGGCAATTGGGTCATAATTAATTGGAACACTTGAATGAGTGAATTAGCCATACTTGATTATGGGACAAAATTGTGTGGCACAGAATGGGACGTGTCATAATGATTTGGCCTTATAATCGGGACCCTTATGAATATTTGATGATTGAGGTGCGATGTTCTAGTTGTTAAATATGTTTGCTATATGCATATGTTATATGAGTTGTACTGACGTGCAGGGAGGTGCTGAGGCGAGGTAAGTCTTGTATGACGTGTGGTAGGCTGCCTCTAGATGAATTATCTTCCTAATTGGGGTTTAAGGTGTAGGCTCGCTGAGACATTATCTAACCCCATCGTGGTTTACAATATTCAGATCCCTAGATGGAGGTACGACAGGTACGATATTGGGTCCTGTAGGTGATGGATTTTGAGCACACCTTCTTCCCTATTCCCGGGACTAACCTGACCCGAGAGCTAGTGGAGTCCACGGTATGGGTTGATGAGGGCCTACCTCAGTTGGTACCTCATCAATACATAGCGTGGTTCATTGGCTTTCCTCAAGGGGGTTGGAAAGGTCTCCTACAGGGTTTTGACGGGCCTCCTATTGGGATCAGGGAGTGGGAAATAGGGCACCCGATGGATCTCGACACTCCTGATGGTGTCGTGGTGGACTCGGAGCCCATGGCTGTAGAGCCCGGAGTTTAGATAGCTTAGTAGCTCCTTTATGGTTTAGACTCTTGTGTATATAAACTTGTTTTGCTTATAAAATAAGTTCTGTGAAAATGTGTTGTCCTACTTTCCTATCCCATGTTTGTTTGTTGTTTGGAGATTGTTATTTCACTTCCGCATGTGTATAAAATGAATGGGTCGACGACACGTCCTGGGAACATCGCAATTTGATCGACCACTAAGGGATGCGCACGCTCGAGGTTTGGGGCATGATATCTCCGCCCAAAGTGGTATCAAAGCTGGTTAGTGTTTGAAGTGATAAAGTGCGATGGGTTATGGGATAATTAGTAGGATTGATGTTTTTCTTATGTAATGCATGTGATTAATAGCCAATTAGTAGTTTGTTTTGTGTGGGTCACTCAATTTCTAATTATGTGTGGAATTGGAAAGCAGGTTTTGTAGAGAGTCTGCATCATGAGAGATCAGGAGCAAAGGACTCCTAAGAAGAGTTCAGTGACGTCAGTCATTCGGGGTAGGACGCCGATGAGGGTCGGTACACGAGGTAGAGCGTCAGCTCAGGTCAGCGCTAGTAGGATAGCACCACCGCAGGCCGGTGTTGGTGTAAGAGCACCTAGCGATCCCAAGATAGACGGGATTGTGCAGGCGCTAGAGGCCCTTGGGAATCTGATGGGGCAGTAGGCCCAGAATCAAGCTGCCGCTATAGCTGTTGCCATTGCTGCCGCCAATGCTGCTATCGTTGCCATTGCCACACCTACTGAGGTTCAGCTTGGAGTTGTGATCGGGGAGCGCCTGATGCACAAGTTTGTCGAACAATTTCTGAAGTTGAACTCGTCGAGATTCACGGGAGCAGGTGATCCCAAGATCTCAACTAAATGCCTCTAATGAGAGTGGAGAGCACATTGATGACTAAGATGAAGAGGTAAGGGGAGAGCGGGTTGCCCTATCTAAGGTCCCTTGATGGATGAAAAAATTATAACGGCTCTCCATTAAACTTAACATTGAAAGACATCAATGTCACACACTACATGACCAATGTACTCTTCTTTTGTGAAACCCCATTTTGATTAGGCACGCCTCCAAGAAGTCCCACTCAACTCGGTCATAAGCTTTTTGTGTGACACCCAAATTATTATTTTCTTTTCTTTGGAACCACTACCTCTTGATGGTTTGTTTCCATTAAGAACACTAAACTAACTTTTTCATGAGCGACAAAGGCTCTAAGTGTTAGAACTATCGAGGGATTACCCAGACACTAACTATTCCAACTTGTGACCTTCATATGTCACCTGGTAGCTTGTTAGGTCTAACCACCATAACCCATCTATCTGAGTCCTCCACTACAAGAACTGAGGTATCTAACAGTTTAGGCTCATCAAATTCTTTTTGTGTACTACTAGCTTTCTGTCCATAAGGACATGCACGTTTACTTTTCTTACTCAATAAAGACGTTGAGATCCTTCTTGAAATCTTCTTCTTTGTAGCCTTCAACGACCCTCTTCCACACCATGGATCTCCTCGATTAGGGGAGCATTAAGTATCTTGATATGCGGTTTGTTGTACATCATCATCTCCCTATCTTGGTTTGGTTTACTCATAATTCCATATGTAACATCTATCATAACCATATCCCTAACCTCCGCCACCCCTTCATCCTTGCTGCTATTATTTGACTCAAAGGGAATCACTTGTGTTGAGCACCCTTGGTGTCTTGGGGACAATATCTTCCTCCTCTTCCATCCTCTCTTATTTCTCATAAAAAGATTTCCAAAACGAGCTGTGTTCCCTCACTTCGGCTTGAAGCCATTGGCTATGGTACATGTCTTCTTTCCTTTCTACTTTGTTTTCATTATAAGGAATCTCTTTATAATACATTATATAATGACCCAGCTTCCCACACAAGTAACAAAAGTGGGGTAACATTTCATAACGAAAATCCAATTAAGTATTCTTCCTTTCCAACTTGATCAATTTCCCCATTTTTAGATGTTCCAAAAGATAGATTTCCACTCTAGCTTTCCCAAGTCTAAGTGATGCTGCATCTTCTCAACTTTAGTCTCGGGAACTCTTCCCACATTTCAAATTGATTAGCGGATATCTTCCTCTATACCTCATTCCAAGGGAAGACCAAACAATTGCATCCGGAAAGCACAAGTTTTAAAATCACAACAATGAGGGGGAGAGAACAACTAAATGATTTGAAAACAATCAATGACCATTTTTTAATACTCTGTTTTTCTCCCTTTCGTTTCCAAATGTAACCACAAACATTGCTTCTTCCCTTTGTCATATTTCTACTGTCTCTACTCACCAAGCCCTTTCTATAATACTCTAGAATGCTGGAAAATTAATGGATGGGTTAGATAGATGTTTACCCACCAAAATAAGTCTACACTCCTCCACCTTTTCCTTTGGAGCTTCATCATCCCATATTTTTGGTTCCTTTTTTTACCATAGTCACTCCAATCATTTGTAAAGAGAGGCCAAGAAGCCTACTTCTTCCCCCTTGTTTCCTTCTATAGTACCACAGACGAGCAAATCCCCAACTAGGGCAACACTAGACTTAACCATAGGACATAATAGTAGGATCAGTAATTGCCGAAGTTGAGTTGTTTGGAGCATGAGGAGAGTTTTGTCCTAGAGAAGGAACTAGGGAGCAAAAAATGGGCGGGACAATGTTATGGAGAAAAGTAGTGGAACAGTGAAATGATTTTACGGTTATAAATTTGGGAAAATGGACTATGGAGAAAAGCAAAGAATGGGAAGATTTAGTGGAGTCAGTAGATTCTTGGGAATAGGGCCATGGAAACAATGTAAATTTTGTCAAAGGTTTGGTAAGGAAGATTCAATAAAGAGAACCAACAAAAACCTCACTTGGTTTTATACTAAAGAAACTACCAAGATTCACACATAGGTGGCGTGAGGGAATGGGAGAATGTTAGTAGTAAAACACACAAAAGGGTTAGGGTTTTGAGAAGGAACTACCATGGATGTAGAAGAAAGCTCTCCAAAACTTTTTCTTTTCTTGTCTTGTTAAATGGGTCTCATTATGAAGGTTTATTTTTTTTAGGCCACTCATAAGTTTTGTCGAAAGACTAATGACGTGGTTTAGGCAATGTATGTTTTTTCCTTGTTGACCAAAAGGCGGTTCCGATGTTCAACTCGTAAAGGCAAAGAAAAAGGGATCCGCCTCGTTAGCCCTATGTAAGAAAAATATGGTTAAGCCGCTGTTCCCATCTTTCTAGTAGGGTTCCTCCATTATAAACAAGCGGGAAAAGCTTCTATAGTGGGCAGCACAAGGTTTTCCTTATGGCCCATAGATCAGAGTGGGAACAGTTTTTAAAAACCAGGGAGAGTTTTCCTAGGCTAAAGCTACTTGATTGTACCGGAGGGGGGTAGTCAACTACCGTTCACTATTTTTTCACGATTGTCGGCAGACATAAAATAAAGTAAAAAGTGGGGACATTCGACAAACGAACGGGCATCGAGGTGCCAAACGTCATCAAACCGGTTAAAACTTCTTTAATAGTCCACTGTTGGCGGAAGCCAATGTCCCGGGGACTCTTCATTAACGAAACAGAAAACGATTTTCTTTTCATTTTCATAGTGGATATAGTTTTTGTCAAGCCAAGCTTGGCCATAGTTCTTCCATACCAACTTAGCTGCCCGGCGCTGCTTCATAAGTAAGAAAGGTTTAAGAGCACCTCGGCAACAGCAAAGGAAATTCGTTAGAACAGTATAATGTTCTATGAGCGAGACTCTTCTTTTACTAAGATACACTGAACACCAAGCCAATCCCACCGGAGAACCCATGCATTCAATTAGAAAACCTGCCCGGAAAGCTACTCCAATCACTTCCCACTACCAGAAGAAAACAAGGGGTAGAAAGTTACTTTTTAACTTACGCAATTCTAACCTTGCTTCAGGGAATTCGCGGCAAAGAGAGCGAGTGGGGGGGTAGGGGGGAGGCACGGGTGGAACGAACATCTTAAAGCATTGGCGCAAGTATCCCCTGCACGACTTGCATCAAGATCATTCAAAGCAGTTGTTCAAGCTCGAGATAGACTGTAGCTTGAGCCGGCAGCAAGCAAGAAAGTCTTCAAAAGGGAGGGAGTTATCGCATGCCTGGCTCAGCCATTAGAGTTAGAGTCCGGATAACTTACCACCAAATCAATCGAAGAATTCTTCATCCTTTGGATTTAGAAAAAAAAACAAAATCCTATGCTGCTTGAGGAAGGGGACAGTCACAGGCTCGCTTATTCTTCCTTTTCTTCTCCAGTAGCATCTTCTTCATCGGCTTATGTGTCTGCGTATGGGGATGCTGTTCTATATCTTGATTCTGTTCTAGACCCATAGGACCATGTTTCAAAGCTAGCCTATATACCTTACCCCCGAGGAGCAACCAAAGGAAGCTCTAATTCCTTTAGTTTAGGGCCCTTTCTGTTAGTTTTTCGGGTGCTGGATCATCTTATCGTAAGAACTCCCCCATCCACACCACAACTTTTTGCTTGCTGGTGACGGCTTAAGCGACCGTTACTTGCTCGATGCGGTTTGGCATATGCGACTACTGCTTGGTCGAAACCCCCTGCTTGCTGTTATGGCCTAAGCAACCATAGCTTCTACCTTGCTTGCTGGTTACAGCTTTAGCGACTTTCACTTTAGATTCAAGCAATTAACTACGTTAATCGCCCCGCCAAACAAAAGGGCTTCGAAAGAAAGAAAAAGGTGCGTGCCGCACTCACGAGGGACTGCCTCTATGAGTTCTATTCCGAACACAGTTGTTTGAGTGGATCCATTCTTTTCCTTTTTTCAACCTCTTTCTATTAAGTATAAATAGATGGAACCGGAGCCCCGTAATCTCATCTCTTTGCCAGTTCAGTGCAACCCTTCCATTAGGGCAACCTTAACTCGCTTCGTCGTCATGATCGGGAGAACTCACAATGCCCAGATATTCTTTCTTGGACATCAGTTCGTGATGCACTAGTCTCTCTTTCTCTTTGAAGTCGCGGGCTACCATATCTAGAAGGAAAGGTCTTAAGGCGGCCGGGCTTAGGGTGTGACGAGAAGGTTGAGGTACCCGAGCAAGATAGTCACATCTTCGAAGATGATACTAAACCACATTTCTGAGGAAGATGATTCTGATGAGGATGACGAGAAAAAGAATAAAAACTAGAGCGATCGTCAGTGGCAGCCGTTAGGAATTCGATTATATTAGTAAGCTAAGTCTTTGGAGTGTAAGTGCCAGCCCTTTTCCTTTCTTCGGGGGCCCACCATGATAAGCTTTCTTCCCAGGCCAGTGCCTTTCTATCCAGTTATAGATGGAGTGCTAAAGATTGGAGTCCTAAGGAAAGACTATCCAGGTTCAGTTGCTTTCCGTCTAGTTGAAGTGCTAAGAACATATATTTCCCTGTAAGTTTACTTTGCTGTAAGTTTGAGATTCCTTTTTTGAGGTTCCATAGTAGCGAGCCATAGGAAGTAAATGGTAAGGCTAACAACGAGAATAGTCTCTAGTAGGGATATAGATAGTTCCCTTAGAGGGCCAAAGATAAGGTCTAACTAGATTGATTTTTCTTATAGGGATATATTTTTTACTGAGCGTAAGGATCCTCCTCCTTCCCTTGAGGTAGGTACCGATACCGATCCAGCCGAGGTAGAATAGTTTCCTTTCCTGTGCTAAACGCTAAACTTATTCAACTGCAGAAAAAAGGCAAGCCAACACTCAAGTACAAGCAAATGGGCAAGCGGGTAAGCTCTCCGGTCAATACAGCAAGGAAGATTTGGAACCCCAACGGCACGGACATTTTCGGGGACTAGCCCGCCTCCACTATCTTGATCATATCATCCGATCTCTCTTCTAAAACTCAAACTGACTTAAAGGCCTAGAAACAAGCATCCAAACAAGAGTTAATACGGTATGCGCTACCATACGGGGTAGAAATGAAGTTCCTAAAGATGTGCCAGTAGTTGGCAAATTCTTATCATCTGGACATGAAAAATAAATTCTATGTAGAGAGATAGATTCATATGGAGTCTATCCCACTACTTTAAGTCCCACGGCTGATGATTCAATTCATCTGCACACCGCTTATTCAACAAAGGCTATTTGAACAACGGGTATTCATCCATGAGCTCCTACTACCACTAGCCTTAGCTGTTGACTATCTAGCTTCAAAACCACAGTCTATACGAAAGCTGCCTTTATTGCCAACAGCTTTTATTGCATCAACCGCGGATCATACCACTTGCATCGGTTACTCAAGGAGTTCAGTTCCTATTGAGGAAGATCTGCCATTGGTTTCAAAAGAAATCCATTTCGTACCCTCTTCCGACTTAGATTTATTTGATTCACTTCCTAACTCGTCTTTTGCTGATTAAAGAGAGGCCTTATCGAGCCCCTTTCTACACAATCTCTTGCTGTCTTAACCCGGAGGACGGGTTTTGATCCTTTTCTAGCCGAGTTTTGTGTTTCGAGTCTCATGTTGAGTTTTGTCTTTCATGTGATACTTTGCCTTAAGAACTAGAGCTGAGCCCGTTCCTCGCTCAAGTTTTGTCTCTTTCTTGACCCGCCTGCCAGATAAGTTGGCTAACCGTGGCCTACTCCTTTCCCGAACCAGCCCTCCCTCTTTCTGCCTCTTTAGTTGGAACGACTGCCTACGCCTACCCTTGGTCGGTTAAAGCTATGCACTGATTCACTTTTATCGTATCGGGTCGGGAACGAAAGCTTTCTAATATGGGCAGAGACTTCAGGATCGACCATAACATAAGGATCCTCCGCTCTGGTTCTACATTCTATCTCTCTTCTTTGTGATATGGATTTCTAATGAGAGGATTATAAGTAGTAGGAACTGGACCATCTTCTGGAACATAATCAATTTATTACAAAGATTCTAATTCGAATTTAATTTCGTAGAGGTAGAAGATTTAGAAGAAGGTGAAGAAGATAAGTTAGCTTTATACTACTATAAGTACTCATGCTTCTCAAATCCATGGAGATTAAGGTAGGGGCTGCAGAGATCTTTCCTCATATTCAAACATGAAAACCTTAACCACCTATGATTCCTTTCTTTTTTCAAATTATGCATAGACTTTCTTTTCCTTTCTTCTTGGACTTTATAGGACCAGGTAATCCCGAGACAGAACATAGCCATCCCCGGACTCAATAAAGTCTCAAGGGAACTCTTAGGTCCTTCTCTTGCCTTAGAATAATCAAGTACTCACTCTCTTCTCTGAACTACGTTACCTTCGGTGAATGCTTTCTTGCCAACATGCCTTCCTTTTAGACCGGATCTCTAATAGGTCAAACTTAAAAATGTAAAAGAGCTCTGGTAAGGCTCGCATAGGCTATGTCTCTGAGCTCAGAAGGACTGTAACTTCGCTATGCATAGATCTCTCTATGGGTTATACCGATGAAAGAAGTGGCTACGATGGTTCAATAAGAGTTTTCGCCGAGCCGCCCCGGAGAAATGGGAGCAGAAAGGAGGTTCTAGAACTGGATTGTTGAGCAAATACCATAGCACATAGTACTAGGAGCCCAGAGACCAAGACTCAATTCTTAAAAGCTCGAACTTACCCATCCGAACAAGACGCACATACCCCTTTTTGGGTATGACTAGTGAGCCAGGCAGGAAGCTGACAAAGAAAGAAACCGTCTCCTTACGCCCTCATGCTCAACGCGTTGCTCAGACAGCTGATAGCGAACGGTTTCTCGCACGTTCAGAAGCTCCGAGGAACCGGGCACCAGCTCTCGATTCTTCCTTTAGCCGGCCGAGAAAGCGATTGAGAAAGCCAACAATTCTATCCGGATCTTTATTCCGAATATCTTAGATAGAACCTCACAAGCCTTATCACCAGAATTCACAACTCACTCCCGACCGATAAGAGGCTCGATGTAATTGACCTCGATAGAGATGCTGAAAGAGTTTGATGATCCATGTACAAATAAATAACCAATCTATTAACATTTTATTAAACAAGTTGCCAAGATAATTATATCTCAAATATGTTCACGAGAGAAAACACAACGCAAGTTGTACTTGACTAAAAATGGTTCCATAAGATCTATTATGGTATTCCAACATATATTCAGAAGGAACCATCGACAATATTACAATACCAACAAAAAAATGAAATAACACTGGATTAAAATTGCTTTCATAATAACCACCTGATTAGTGAACAGGAAAAAAATATCCATAATCCCTATCAGCATAATGTATAGTAATTGCATCCACATACATTAAATAACTCCATAAGCATAATGTAACTAAATTATCTCATTGACTGTGACTTTTGAGAAGTATGAGTTTTCCATAGTTGTAGAAAGGCATAATTCAATAACTAAATTAACACACCAAACAATTAAGTAACCTGTTTAGGGAATCAACAAAATCCACTTATAATCTCTAACAACATGATGTGTGTGGCTGCTGCATATATATAAAAATTAACCAAATTAGTAACATGTAAATACAAATGGAGGACTAAGAACAACATACCTAATTATAAAAATTTCGATTAATGTAGGACCACTAGTGTTGCTAGGATTAAGGACACTTTGAAATTGATTTGAATTACACGAATAATCTAAAAATGAGTTTCATCATGTGCTACTTGGACAACCAACTTCATATTACAAAGCAATATATATGTTAATTGGCATCATGTGACATAAGCGGAAAGATTACCCAATCAAATTAACTAGAATAATATGTCACTCACCTCGGCTTTCTATTTACGTTGGATGTGTTCCTTTTTAGATTTTATATTCTTTCTCTCTTAAACTTTTAAGCCTTCCATAAATTGTTCCCTTTCCTTTCATTCGAAGGGGGTCCAATACCAAAACCTTGGACAAAGAAGCCTTATTATCATCATCACTAGCATCATCAGTCATAACCACACTTAATTTTACGATGATAGTTTAGCCTTTGCATTTTCCATGTTCTTTGTCACTATTCTCATAGTGTTTACATTTTTTGCTCTCAAACTCATCAATTCAAAATATCGCTGTATTAATGTGGAAAATCGATTAAATTTAGAAGGACTTGATGATATTTGACAAGATTCATCATTCACAATCCCTTATTTGGCCCATTTAGTCCATCTTTTCAAAATATAAGCAGATAGAATGCTCGTGACTGGTATGTTCTCAATCAAACATTTTCAAGACATCACGATACAACCACCTTTTGATTCAAAATAATATACATTCACAAAAAAGTGAAAAAGTCTACAAGGTCAAATTTGACAACATGTTCATGTCAAATCCCCCATAAACTTGAGAGTATATAAATAAGCCAACCCATCAAATGTAGCACTTGAAATATGCTCAGAGAGACTTTGCAAAATTCTTTATTGAACCTTTTAAAATTAATGTGAGTATACACTAAAGTAGTATGATTCAAGATCCCATTATTTGAAACTTACAATTTGGGGTTCCCATGAGAATGTAATCATTTTGACTTTCAATTTCTTTTATGTACTTCAATTGTTCTTTATAGTGATGGACAAATTCTATAAGGGTCAATGTCTTCGTCGACATAAGTTGGAAGACATTATAAAAGCTTTCATTCATTTGACTTGATCTTCGACCATATATAAAAGTATCACGACCAAAAGCTAAACTCCATTTATGTTTAAGGTCCTATCATTGCCAAAGCCAATTGTTATTCTCAGTAACCCACTCATCTTCCTTTTCCCTTCATGTACATTCAAATTCATCCTTCAATTTACATCTATACATAAGCTCTAACAAATATCCTTAAAACTTGGCTTGTGATAAAGATATGCAATTTTTTGATTGACATTTTTACCGATGTGCCAAGTGCATAAATGATGATGTGTATTCGAAAACACTATTCTAATGGCTTTTGCCATGGCTGCATCTTAATCAGTGAACATGGTTTTTGGAGCCTTATCTCCCATAGACTTAAAAAAAAAACACCTCAAATAATCAAATAAATAATTTCACAATCTCGTCTAACAAAATTGCACACCCGAACAGCATGTTCTTCCAAAAGGTGCACATATTATGTTATATTTAAAAGACTTTGGCAGTCTCCCCAACCAATGTTATTGGATCTTTTCATTTGCAAATTATTTTGACAATCATGCATATTAAAACCTAAGTTTTTGCTTCCTCTAAGTCCATTTCCTAAAAACTCATAGGTTGCAATTCCCCTAGTGCCGACTTTATTCATGTCAACTAAAATACTCCTACAAGTATTAAACATCGCATCTAATCAAATACTTTTAATCTTCCAGAATAAATGCATGATCATGCTTAGAGACATACTTTATGACTTCATAGACATCATTGTCAATCTTAAATTTGATACAAGGAAGACAACCACATCTAACTTCATATCTCTCGTATTTTTTCTTTAGCGTATGAGCTGAAAAAATGCCTCTTACAATTATATACAAAAGTCTTGTTAGGTTACTTCTTCTTTACTATTTCTGAACATATTACCTTTCCTCACTTCAAATCCTTTACCGGTTGCATATGTCATGTACTAATGATATGGTTCAAGTTCATTTGAAAATACCATTCTTATTGCAAATTCAAAATTTTCCGTATCAAGTATTACATATGAAAGATGGGAAGTTTCATCCTACAATCAAAAGAACAAAAAGTAATTGACGTAGTGCTTTTACAGACAAAGTAACATCTCATTCGTTACTTAAGAAAGCAAAATATGTTCCTCTTAGCATGAGTGAAGAATGACCTCGGATTCATCCGTTTGATAAATTAACACATGCATATTTGCACCCAAATTGTACCAAATTGTACCAAATTACACCAAATCAATCTCGGAGTAGGTTTAACTTTAGTAATGACCAAAATAACTATCGGGGAGAGAGAGAGAGAGAGAGAGAGAGAGAGAGAGAGAGAGAGAGAGAGAGATGATGTCATTCGGTGTGGTTCATCGGATGGTAAAGGCAACTATCAAGGTGGAGGCAATGGTGTGGTTCGTAGTAGGAGAGCTCGGACATGAGGCAAAAAGGTCAGAGTGGAAGGGAGAAAGAGTAGAGAGAGAGAACCCACGAAGAGCAAAGTGGAGAGAGAGAGAGTCTAGTGTCACGGGCCAAGAGTTTCCTTGGCCTTAGAACGACCCGTGGGCGCCTGGCGAGCGGAATTCGCCGGGCCAGCCTTCTTTCTTTGGTTGTTCCAGCGAACAAAACGGTGAATGCTTCTTCATGCGAGATCCTACCTCGTCCAGGGTCGCTCGGGCATCTAGTCTATCTAGTGAGACAACAGATCTATTTAGGCACAACAATTGGTTTTGGCCTGCCATGGCCTCGTCAGGAGAGCAGCATCAGCTCCCGACCAGTTTGTGCACGGGAGGCCTACCCCGCCTTCAGAGTTCCTCAGTGATATATCCTTTTATCCTAGAACTCCTAGTACTAACCGTCCTGACGCCACTCCCACGGACCAGTTGTGTTCTACCCTTCTGCCTCACACTCTTCACCAGATAATCCCAAGCGCCACTCACAAGTGTCACGAGTACGGGAGAATTCACGGACCATGACATTCTCCCCCACTCAATTCGCAACACCCTTGTTGTGATCTACTCTGTCGCTTCCTTGCGTAAATTAACCATTGATGCGCCACTTTTGGGAATTCACATCGAATGGTCACGCTCGCCCAACAAAACAGGTTTTGCTCCATCGGTAGCCTCTTTTGATCTCAGCCGCTCGGCCCTTCTTAGTCACTTGCGCTTTCTGGCAAGTGTGACATTTTTTGCCAACCGCATCTTTTGGCAGCACCATTTCAGCCTAACCAGCATCTTGACCCTAGCCAACCAGATGGAGGTTCTTTACTTGTTGAACAGATCTATTTAGGCACAACAACTGGTTTCGGCCTACCATGGCCTCGTCAGGAAAGCGGCATTAGCTCCTGACCAGTTTGTGCACGGGAGGCCTACCCCGCCTTCAGAGTTCCTCAGTGATATATCTTTCTATCTTAGAACTCCTAGCACTAACCGTCCTGACGCCACTCCCACGGACCAGTTGTGTTCTACCCTTCTGCCTCACACTCTTCACCAGATAATCCCAAGCACCACTCACAAGTGTCACGAGTACGGGAGGATTCACGGACCATGACATTCTCCCCCACTCAATTCGCAACGCCCTCGTTGCGATCTGCTCTGTCGCTTCCTTGCGTAAATTAACCATTGATGCGCCACTTTTGGGAATTCACATCGAATGGTCATGCTCGCCCAACAAAACAGGTTTTTCTCCATCGGTAGCCTCTTTTGATCTCAGCCGCTCGGCTCTCAGTCACCTACGCTTTCTGGCAAGTGTGACATTTTTCGCCAACCGCATCTTTTGGCAACACCATTTCAGCCTAACCAGCATCTTGACCCCAGCCAACCAGATGGAGGTTCTTTACTTGTTGAAAACGTGGCAGTAGACCTCTTCTTCAAATTCACCGATCGATCCAGGAACGTTATCCCTATTCAGTGAGGATTCAGTTCTTCTCAGACTCGCTAACCGCTCGACGAGAAGCCGACTCGTCCCAGTACCCATCCACTAGGGACTTATCTACTTCACCCGCACTAGAGCGAGGAGTCCAATTCTCCAACTCGCTCACTTACTGGAGGGATTCCTGCTCCGATACCACTTGTCGTGGGCCAAGAGTTTCCTTGGCCTTGGAACGACCCGTGGGCGCCTGGTGAGCGGAATTCGCCGGGCTAGCCTTCTTTCTTTGGTTGTTCCAGCGAACAAAACAGTGAATGCTTCTTCATGCGAGATCCTACCTCGTCCTGGGTCGCTCGGGCGTCTAGTCCATTGAGTGAGACATCAGATCTCTTTAAGCACAACAACTGGTTTCAGCCTGCCATGGCCTCGTCAGGAGAGCGGCATCAGCTCCCGACCAGTTTATGCACGGGAGGCCTACCCTACCTCAAGAGTTCCTTAGTGATATATCCTTCTATCCTAGAACTCCTAGCACCAACCGTCCTGACGCCACTCCCACGGACCAATTGTGTTCTACCCTTCTGCCTCACACTCTTCACCAGATAATCCCAAGCGCCACTTACAAGTGTCACAAGTACGGGAGGATTCACGAACCGTGACACTAGTTTGTTTGAAATGAAATTAGGAGGGCTTATGACATGGTGGGCCCAAGTGATAGTCGCCTGGTGAATAGATTTAGATTTTGATACGGTGGAATTAAAGCAGTACCTAATATTTCCTATTGCCTCCTCCTTTGTTTTCTTTTCTGATTTTTTACTCTCTTTCCTCATTTTCTTCTCTTCTTCTTCCTTCTTCGGTGGATCACCAAAGAACCGCTGCTCTCTCACCCCTAAACGCCCTAACGACCCTCTAGTGTTGAATAGCTCACGCTGCTGGTGAAAGCGTCGTCGTTCGCTGGGTTGTTCTTGGTGTGCCGGGTCGGTGACAGGAGGTTGTCTGTAGGCCTCATTGATCGTGAAATGGAGCTAGCATTATAGATGAGGCCCCCCACCCCCTCTCTCCCCTTCTTTCTGCGCGACTTTGTTTTTTCAACTATTTCCGGCATCAATCTCGCACTTGACACCCTCTCGCAGCCGCAATCACTTTGGCGTCGAAATTACACAACACGCTTTGATTTGATGAAGTAGAGTGGCCCGTGATTTGTTCCTTCGTTCTCACTGTAGGTTTCACTTAAGGGGGAATATTCGTTTTAAATTTGGCAGGCAAATGATTCTCTCGGTACTGAATCTGAATCCACCATTTTGTTCGTTCATTCGCTCCATAGTTATTCACGAACTAGCTCATGCTTTTGTGTTCTCGCACCATAGCAATTTTGCCCGAGCCTACTCGCATTTATTCATATAGGGTGGAGAGCTGGGCCTGTAGTTAATCACGAACTAGCTCATGCTTTCGTCTTTTCCACTTGAATATATGTCTTGAACTACTAAAACCCACTCCGTCCAAAAAGGGATTTGTGTTTTGATTTTTTTTTTTTTTTTGGGGGGTTGTGGTGGAGGGGAATTTAACGTATGCAAAGTTTTCACTTTATCTAGGGGGAGGAAACATCAATGAATGTCTTTAAACATGAAACTGAGGCTGAAAAATTTGGACATAGTTCTTAGATAATGCCATCTTGGACATTTTGAAATATTCTTTAACTTTACTCAATCTCTCGAGTCAAATTCTTCATGTTAAAGGATTTTTGTTATTTTTGTCTTAATAAAAGAACGCCAGCAAATGACTTAGGCGGCCAGTGAGCCAAATCACAATAAGATTTCACTTGCAAATCCTAGGACACGGTGCAGAACTTCTTGTTCAATCCAAGATTATGATCTTATTTTTTAGTTTAGTGTAACGAGAGTAATGTTATTTTGAATTGATGCAGAATAATTGTGGGCTAAAACCCAATCCCAAAAGCCGAATCTTACACTTTTTTTTTTTTTTTGTCGTTGAAATGAAATATTGAGATAAATGATCAGCTTGAAATAGGAAATGCCGTTTTAGTAATGGGAAAGAAAAAATAGGCATAATTTAATTTTTAGTTGTCAATGTTCGATAAGAAATAGTTATAATAAGGGACACGTGTAGAAATTTTTCTTATTTGAGTTAAAAAAAAATTGGTGAAGGATTACAATATACATAGTTAAATTAATGTTCTTACAAATTAAAAGCCTGAAAAGTTTGAGGAGTAGCATTTGTTTATTTGTATCAACCACGGACATCTTCATTCTTTCAGATTCCGTTTGTTTCGCAAAAAATAAATGATTTGAAAAATATTTTCATCATCTATGCAAATGTTTGGATATAAATAATGAAAATATTTCTCATTTAATAATTATTTTAAGCGACATAAATAATTATTTTTAGGAAAATGATGTTAAGGCAAAAGTTTTTGCGAACGTCCATGATTTGATCTATCGCTGAAATTATGAAGTTTGAAGGGAAAAAAAAAGAGTTGAGGAACGCGTTCAAAAGCCAGTCACTGTGGAAGTGGCCAAGTTTAAAAGTACCAACGTCTTGACAAATTAATTAATGATTAATTTATAGTGAGAGAGCTAAGTCAATAGACAGGATGGTAGCATACCATTCTCATCCTATGAATAATTTCAAATTGATATGTTATGACACATTTATTTACTCCAAAATAATTTTTGTTTCGTGAAAAATCCAAAACCACTACCTTTATGACATATTCAAATCAGTACCCCTAATCTAGGTATTGGTTTGAAATTTTTTGTGAGTTAATAAATAATTTTGTGATAAATATGTCACAAGATAATGCTTTGACACTTTTCACCAAAAAAAATTAATTTAGATTAAATGTGTCGTGAAGACTAATTTGACATATTTTGTGAGAAGAAAATTAGTTTTAATCTACTTTGAAGAAATGGGTTTGGGATTATTTAATGATATTAATCAAAAAATAAATATAATCAAATTGCGTGAGATCACGGTCGAGTACCTTTAAGTGAAAAAGTACAATTGGATGATCCGAGGCACGTGAGAATCATCTAGGAATTAAACCAAAGGACGTGGCAGCACCTAATTGGTCAAGGTAAAGCCTAAATTCAATGCCAAGCGACCTTCCATCACATGCTCGGAAGAAAGAAAAAGAAAAGAAAAAAGAAAACTTTTGATCACATGCTTTTGCTTTTCGCATATTGAATCCATCTTCATAATCAAACGATCAAACCGAGAGCGTATCGGATTCCATCCCTAGCGTATTTCCTTGGAAAGGTAAAAGTTCAAAAAAATGCATTAGTTACTTGAATCCTACTTGCAAATTTCACATAAATTTCGTGGCCTTATACAAATAATTCTTACTTCTCAAAGATAGAGGATTTTGAAGAATATAGGGAAAGTCGGTGGTACTAGTTTTTAATTTTGACCCAATATACATATCATTATTGGATTTTTTTATTAATTAAATTTGATCCTTAAATTATTTCTAAATGTTCAATTTAGTCCTTACACTTTTAGTTTGTTCTATCTAGTCTTTCAATTTTTCGCAATAAAATCAAACCGAACTATGTACGATTCATAAGTATCAACACTTACATGATTGTTCAGAATTTTTAGAGTTTTTTTTTTTTTGTTGGTAAAAGACTTTAGAGTATTTTTTTATCTCAATCTATTTCATAAATCAACGAAAAAAATATGCTAAATCGATTTGATATTCTTTCTTTCCTCTCTAAAGCCATCCTCTCACACTCATGTGAGATTTTCCGACCACAAATAATAGACAGACTTAACAGAAATTTTAAAACTATTCCATGTCCAATTTTTAGGATTTAAATAGAATGGAAAGAAAATGTAATGAGATATAGGCTCTGTTTATTTTGAGAAATATATGACATTTCTGAAAAATGGTTTTTGTAAATTATTTTTTTAGAAATATGATAATATTTTCCTATTGTTTGGTTGAAATTTGAAATGAACTAATTTTTTTTTCTTTATTTGGTATAAAAAATTTGATTTGATTTCCTCGATAGACAAACACTATTTGGCAGGTTAGTAACTTGGATATAGATAGTTGGGGAACTAGGTACGAGTAATAAAGTCTTGAGTTCGCTGTAATGGACCCCAAATTAGGCACAAGGATCAAGGCACGTGCACTTGGGTCTCGAGCTCGACTTCAATGGACCCGAGTGCGGGCATTGATGTCTCAAGGCTAGCCTTGGTGGACTCGATTACAACCATTGTGGAGGCTTGGGTGTTGGGGATCCAAGCTTAAGTACTAGGATTCCACATTCAACCTTTGTGGACTGAGGTCTAGGTGTCGGGGCATTGGGCATGGGAACCGCGAGTTCAAGCCCAATCTCAATGGACTTGAGCATGGGCAACGGGGGCCCAAGCCTTGGCATATGGGTCTTGGGCTTTGCCTTAATGGACCTAATCGAGGGTGCTAGGGGTTCATGTATTGGCACTAAGGTCGTGGGCCCAATGCCAGGGTGGTAAATACCTAGTAATGAAAGTGGGTGACTTTGGGTGTATTCGGTAATATTTCTGTTCTTATAATTTTTTTTTTTCAGAAACACTTTTTTTCTGTTTTTGTTCGCGGAATAATTTCTAAGCGTTTGAATGTGTTTGATAACTACACAAATTTCTATTCTCGAAAGAGAAATACTAGTGGTATGACCCGATATATTTTTATGATTTACAATTTCTTCTAATTTATTAATATTTTTATTATTTTCTTCATTTTTTCTCCTTCCTTCGACCGGAAAGGTCGGCCTCGGTGGAGGCTTGCCGGCTATCGGTGAGGTCACCTTAAGCCTCACCTTGGCTAGGCAAGGCAACCTTACTTGGGCAAGGCCGAGCTTTCCCTCGCAGTGGCTGAGTGAGGCTCGGCCTTGCCAGATCTAGGTGAGGTCGAGCCTCGCCCAACTACAGCGAGGCTCGAGGTGATCGGCTAACGGAAGAAGGGAGGAAGAGAAAGAAAAGAGAAAAAAAAAATTTGATTCTTGATTCTTATTTCTTGAATTGTTTTACAGAAATAAGAAGCATTTTTTTTTTATTTCTATTCTAGATTTGTTTTTGAGAACAAAAAATTTACTAAACGCGTTTCTATTCAATTTCTATTATTGGGAACAAATGAGCAGAAGCACTTGTTCTCAAAAGTTACCAATCGTGCCCTTGAGAACTAACGTTAGGATTTGCTTGTTTAAGCATAGAGTTTTAGGCTCAAGTGTTAATACCTTGTTATATATTTGAAAAATGATTTTCAATTTTTTAGTGAGAAAATCATTTTTTTAATTTAAATATATATTTTTTCATTGATTATGAAAAATTTTCTCTTGATTAATATTTTTAAGCGATTTTTTTTCGTGAAATAGACGGAAGTTCAAAAGTCGGATCCTGACCATTTTTATGATTGCTTATTTGAAAAAGAAGTTAACCCCAATCATCGTCCGCCAAAAAATATCAAGGATCTTCACGAAATAAACTAAGGATCCGTTTATTTTGCGAAAAATAGGCCATTTCTAGAAAATATTTTCCCATAAGTCATTTTTCAGGAAAATGATAATATTTTATAGTGTTCAGCTAAAACTTGAAAATATTTCGGAAAATATTTTCCGGTGTTTGGTAAGGAAAATATTTTATGCTTACCAGATTGGCAAGCGCAAGCATCAAGCTCAATGCTCACCGGATCAATGAGCGCAAGTTTGAGATCGACGATCTTGAGGTTTACCCGATCATGGCCGATGACTAGCCAAGAAAAAAAGAAGATGGGAAACAAAGAAAAGAAAAGAAAAAGAAAAAAAAGAAATAGAAAATTAAAAATAATTTGAGTAAAAAAAGAAAAATATAATTTAAAAATAATTCAAATAAAAAAAGAAAAGAAGAAGAAGAAAGAGGAGGAGGAAGTGAGGATTTGTGGATGTGTGAGATAAGAGAAATCAAGTGAGGAAAATGTTTTCCATTTTTGAAAAGTGGAAAATATTTTTCTCCACTTTAGAAGATTTTTCCCTTTCATGGAAAATATTTTTCCCTTTCATGGAAAATATTTTTATCTTTTTTTAAAAATTTATTTTTCGTGAAATGAATGTCGAAAAATTCGAAAAATATTTTTGCGAAACGAACGGAGCGTAAATCATAAATACACGCGCACGCGAGCCCCTCATGTTTCTGCCTCTCTCTCTCTCTCTCAAGATTTTCTAGTCAGTTCTGCACTTTCTTCTCTCTGTCCGCTCGCTGCCCACTCTCCTTCGAGCTTTTGGCCAGCCAAAAACCCAACAGCAAGCAGCAGGCAGAGATGGCGACCCTCTCTCTCTCCTCCCCGAACGCGCTTTCTCTCTTCCACCGCATCAGCAAGAAGCCCCTGCTCCTCTCCCCGAAACCTCCGCTCGTCGGCGGCGGCGGCGTCCGCGACCGCACGTCGCTTCTCTCTCGCCGCGCGACCTCCTCCTTCGCTTACAACCCTCTCAGGTCTCGTCTCGCCCGTCTTGAATTCGCCGTTTCGGTCGCCCGTTGATCTTGAGGACGTACCCAATGACGAGGCGGTCTCGAAACTGATGCCGGGTCGTTTTTGTCCGATTGGCTTTTTTTTTGCTAGATATGCGGTCGAGCGCGAGGGGACGGCTTTCACGAGGAGGAAGACGAAGAGGGGCGGAGGCGTTGGTGCTGTTTGCTATGCCGCGCCTCTCACTGCCCGTAATATCCAGTGGATCTCCGCCATCTCTTCCGCGTGAGGCTCTCTCGCTGTGTGATGAATAGTCCGACATATTCATTTTTCACTCAGTGTTAGTTAAATTTGACTCGAAATGCGTTAGGGGCTGTTGAGATGGTTCATGGGTTGGTCTGAGTTATAGGAGACAGTTCAATCAGCGAAATGGAGTCACCAGTACTTGCCAATGTGACATTCGATCTGAATGTCGCCGACTTGTTGCCGAGACTTCAGATCGTGTGAACTGGCAAAGTAATTTCGGGTTCTATGAAGTATTTCGTTTTTTCTTTCGAAATTTGTTGCACCCAATGAATTTCAAATTTAACCGTTCAGATATGCATTAATTTAATCCGACACGAGAGTATGGAGAGTGCGATCTGACAGCCTTCTTTTCTTCACTAATGCTTTTTGGAAAATGCGGTAACTGTAGTGTTATTATCCTTTCAGTGGACCAGTCAAGTTTGCCTTTTCTTCTTAATGGTCTATGAAGAAGCTGAGGAGCAGTTGTTGGTTCCTTCCTGGTGCTACTTTTCTGCTTTTCAAGATTGTAAAGCGTTTTCTTATGAATTCTTGTATTGATGCAGGGTACTTTTGCTGGCAAAGGGGACTCCTGTTCAGAAGTCCTTTCTTGTTCCGCTGTTTGCTCTGCAAGCACCATCCAGTCTCATTTCATGGATGAAGTAAGATATCTTCCCATATCTGATCTCAACCTTCTTCACAACCATGCTATCTAACCAGCATTATCCTTCATGGGGTGGTGATGGATTTGTTTCGGTCAAAAGTTCTTGATGGAATCTGTGCCCAAGTATTTGTCCTTTGGATGGAGCACAATATTGTCTCTGCCCTAGTATCATGTTATGATCAAGTTTATGAAATACTTAGTCTGTAATGTTCTTCAGAGTTGCATCTTTGGTAAAATTCTGGTGATTTGAGTTTTGCAGGGGTGAATATGGCATTTGGGCTGCCTTCCTGGCACTTCTCGTTCGTCTTTTCTTTTATATTCCAGGTATGTTGACTACCTATGCTTGATTTGCGACTGGTATGCGTTTTCACTCTTCCAAATTAGGCAGGATCATACGTACTGCCCTGAACTGTTGACTTACTGGCTATGCATATTTTTAATTCTTCTCTTTTTTGGCATAACTAGGAAACTTGCAGATATATCGGCATAGTCGCCGCCTGTAGGTTACTTACAAAGCATTCTGATGTTTATCTGGTTTCTAAATGGTAGTTTTGCTAGACTCCTGTACAAGTTTATTCATCATATCCCTGGTTTTGGGGCAAATTATGGCTGTGGCATACTTAATGAGAATTTATCTACTTATTTTGTTAGTTCACATATCAGAATAAGCTATATTGTACTCCAGTGGGCTGTCACCAGTCACCACCAAACCTAAATTCACAGTAAATTGACGGTCTATTGAGGGTTTAAGGGAAACAAGGTTTTGTTCGGAGATAAGGGGCAGTGGGGAAGTTGAGGGATGGGAAGAGAAAGTTGGAGCAGAAACTCTTAACTCAAATGAATTTTGAATTTTGTCCTATTTTCTCTCTTCACTTCTCATTTCCCCTCCACCTTATGTTACCAAACAAAGCATAAAAATCAATGGCACACCCTTGAGATCATCACAAATTTCTTGTACATTTCTATGCAGTTCTGTTATTAATGCTGCCTTGTACTTTTTATGCTACAAAATGACAGCTAATTTGCACGAATTCTTATTTTATGCTCTGGTCCTAGGTGAACTCGAGTTGCCATTTATGGCATTGCTACTGGTGATTGTGGCTCCTCATCAAGTTATGAACTTGAGGTAAGTTGAATCTTTCTTTTGGTGGAACCATATGTCAGGCTTGTAGTTATCTTCTATTTCCCGACCTCTATGATATAATGTACAGGGGAACGCAAGAAGGTGCTATTATTGCAGTGTTAATAGCAGTGTATCTGGGCTTTCAGCACTTCTCCCGCACCAGCTTGCAGAGATCATTCGAGCAAGGTTCAATTGTCGCCACCATAGCCATCATTTGCGTTGCAGTTGCCTCACTGTTGTTTCTAATCTGAACTTCATGGAAAAGGTTACAAATAGATATGTCATGTGTTGTGCCATGAAGATTGTAGAATAATCATCGGTCTGTGTCCCGGGAGATGTTCCATACAATCAGGGACAGTATAGTTTTCTAAGATAGGTTGAGCGGTATACAAAAGCAGATTTGTTTTTTTTTTTTTTTTTTCTCTTCTCTATGTAATTGAAAAGTTTTAATGTTTCCCATGGACTTTGGACTTCTTGTATACGGAATAATGCCTTTGCCTCATCGATCAGAGACTTCATCTCTTTTCTTGTATTTCTGGGCAATTTTCATTCTGGGGTCTGAAGTGTGAGGGGAAGGTGAGGATGGAGCTAGCTTACGTCAAGTATACGAAAGTGAAAGAGAGAGTTGCTCCTCCAGTGCATGCAGAGAGGATGTCTATATGTATGCATCCACGTCTATATCTATATCTATATGATTTTGTATGATCTTTTGTAAGAAAGAGGTTTAAGTGAGGTGCGTGTAATTTTTCAGAGTATGGGTGGGACAAGAATAAAGGGGCTTCTGTCGTGCCCGAAAGGGCCCAGTCCGCTGTCATGTTGCGTATTATCTCAATGTCTCTTTGTCAGAACTCCAGTACAACTCGTCGTGAGACACAGGCTTTAATGCAAAGACGAGATTCATTTCTCTGGGGAAAATGATATTGATGATTTCTCAACTTTACTCTAGTGTATAACGTCATATATAAATTTTTAATTTATTTAGTATGATTTTTAAATTTTTTGTATATATTTAATTTAATCATTAAATTATATAAAAATATTCAATGTTGTTATTTCATTAATTCAAATTCACGAAATTTAATGATTTGGCTTCTAATCTGGTAACATTTAAACAGTGGGCAAAAACAAATGTTATAAATGGATTTTTTGGGCTAGCAACTCAACTTAGAATAGAATATAATAGTCATTTTAATATGTTTAATTTGTTCAATTTGTAAAAATGATTATCCGTCTTATTGGATGACTTAAACTACTATATCCTAATTCAAGTTAGATATCTAACATAGATAATCTACATGTAAGGTTCTTTTTTTTTTTTTTTTTTTTTGGTTCATTATTCAAATGTGCTTGATTGGATGTGAATGGTGCGTTTAGTAATATTTTTATTATAGGAAACATTTTTTTTAGAAATAATTTTTTTATTTCTATTTTTTGGAACAATTTCTCATTAAAAGAATGCACTTAGTAATTATACAATTTTTTTTTTTTTAAAATTTTCGGAATAGAAAAAAATGGATTTGATACGACCTACGATTTTTTTTTTGTAATGTAGAATTTCTTTTAATTTTTAATATTTTATTAGATTTTCGTTATTTCCCTATCTTCTTCTTGCTCCTCCTTTTGCGAGCGGCGGCGGCAGTTAGTGACTAGCGGTGGTGGGTGGCTGAAGAAGTGGAGCGGTGGATGGCGGGAAAGAAGAAGAAAAGAAAAAAAGAAAAAAACTTATTTTTAAAAATTGTTCTCGGAAACAAGAAGTTATTTGTTATTATTTCTTATTTTTGTTTCAAATCTATTCTTCAGCTATCTTTCTATTTCGAGGAATAGAAAAATTAGTAAACGTTAACAGATGGATCTCTGTTCTTTTTTTATTCTGAGAAATAAAAGAACAAAAAAAATCAAGGAGTAGGAATGTTTCCATACAAGCCCCAAATTATCAAATTTTGTTAATTTGAACTAAAGGAAGGATAAAACTGGAAATTTCCATATAGTCTAGAGACTAGATTGAACATTTATCAAATGTTTAGAAATAACATTACACGTATGGCTAAAATTCAAGGACGATATATATTGTCAAAGCTTAGGAACCATTTGTGTAATTATTTCATTTATTTGTGATCCAACGGGAACTAAATCTAATCCCTCAAAGGATTAAAAGCCCAAGCGCAAAAGATTTTTTCTTTTGGCCAGCCCTAAGTTTGAAAGATTTGCACAAGTTGCATTGAGTAAGGACAATATAAGAAAAAAACATAAGAAAGTGCTTAAATAAAAATCTAAATTAAATAAATAAAAAAATTAATATACAATAAGAAATATGAAACTTGAAAAATTGTAAGTGCATTATAGAAGGTTGTATTTCCAATAAAATCTTTTAATTAAAATTATGATTTACAGCTAAGTATGAGAAGCATATTAAGCAAAAGTGCGACTGCCATACAAAGTTGACAGATTGATATTATCGAAACTACAATTCAGGTGATCCCGTGAAAGCTCAAAATTAAACCCTATAATTTAATGTTAGAGCTAAACTTAAAATATCATTAAGTCAGGAACTAAGGATCACTCAAAGGCTCATGAAGTTGAAGTTCGAAATGGCATCTTTATGGAATTATCAACTTAAATAAGATCAGTTACCCAAATTAGCATAAGGTTTATGTGATTTTCGTTGAAATTTGAATATTAGTAGATCGGATGAAGGCATTCTTTGCAAACAAGAAATTTGATGCATACAACCTCAGTGGACAAACATAACTTCAATACATCGCTAATTATTACAAGATGTAATTCAAATTGTCAAACTTCGCTGATTATTGACCTCAACAAATAAACAGATTCTATAAATGTATATGGCTATGGTGTTAATTCCCATAAAATGGAAAGGAAAATCATATTTGCACGAGGAAAATTCGAAATGCTTATTTCCACAGGTTTAAATAGTAACGAAAATGACTAATACAATAAAAAAACCCCAATCCATTTTATTGATTGTGACACAAATATCCCAAATTTTTCTTTGTGTCACTAAAAACCTAAACTTACCCATTGTGACACAAATACCTCAAACTTTTTTTTTTGGCGTCAAAAAAAATTTTGAACTTACATCAGTGTGGCAAATATACCTTGGACAAAACTAAAATAAAGGGTATATATGTCACATATGAATAAGTTTGGGTTTTTTATGACAGAAAAAAAAAAGTTGAGAGTATCTGTGGTTTTGTGTAAGTATTTGTGTCATATTAGGCGTAGTTTGGGGCTCTGATGGTATTTGCCCTAATGAAAATTAAATATTGAAGCTGACGAAAAGAGAATTCAAGAGTGAGATTTGATTATGGACGGATCAAATTATTTCGTCAATTAATGTAAGCATATTGTTAATTTTGTCTTTTTGATACCCACCATTTTTACAAAGAAAATCAAGAGCCTCTAAAGTTGAGTTTATCATCTCAAGCGATACTTACTTTTCGATATTGTAAGCAACAATACATGGCTCGCTTGCATTGGAGGAGGAAGGATGATAACGATTTTCACATTTTAAAGGGGACGTGTTCTTGAAGTTTCATGTGGTTACTGCAGAAATCTGTAGATACCTTATCCATTTACTCAGCTTGCTATGTTCCCCATGCCGCTGTCAGCATCTGAACAATCGTGCTTTCCGATGTCCATGAAAGACAAGGAGACATCTTGCTCATCCAGAAAACTAAATGAATTATTATCTGTGTTGACTAATTGTGTGTAGATGATTCTTACACTATATGACTATTCTGATTTCCTGTATTGTAAATTATTCTTCTGGGTCTGCATCTATTCTGGTGTTGATGTAAAAGACAAGAATACAAGAGATCTCGTGCATCTTGATTGCTTCCAGGTTGGCTTCTGTAGGAAGAGAGCACCACCTTGAAGGTCGATCAGGCTCCGATAAATCAAAATGCCTCCTTGCGTATCCTGGTTGTCTCCTTCAAGTGCAAATACCATGAGATATGCAAGGAAGCGATTGAATTGCCTTCTCATAGTAGCGCTAGCTGCAACTCTCCTTGCCTTGGCTTAGGGACCACATGCGGGAAGCGACCACGACAGGCAAGCTGCGATGAGTAGAAACGCGAAGCTGCATGTGATGGAGGTGGCTGAGCTGGGAAGTCCGTCGGCTCTGCAACCCCGTAGGTTGCTGGTGACCCTGGTACTGAAGGTGGGGTTTGGTAAACTGGTGTGCTATATGTCGGTGAAGGTGGTGAAGTAGCAGTCGGTGGAGTAAGAGAAGGTGGAGTTGAAGTTGCGCTGCATTGGAAAGTTCAACCCAGTCATTCTCGGTCACTTCGTATATCGCAATGAGTGATAAAAATAATAGGTTCTGAGGATTACCCGGAAGATGAAAAGTGACAGCTTCCATGGCCTGCCATAAATGAAGCAAAAAGAAAGATCGATGCTAATTAGCTACGCGCATTGAAGCTGCCTAAAATCGATTTTCTGTGGGTATTGGGATTTTTAAGGTCAAGAAGTTTCATTGATATTTAGATTAGTGCCATTGAAGCTTGCTCATTTTAGAGCTTTTGTGGGATTGTTAATCAAGTTATTTCCAGTGCTAATGACTCATAGAATTTGTACACTACCAGATTTAAGAAATATATGATGGATCCCAGTTTTCCAGAAAATGAAAGTGTCGGATAGAAGTATCTTACTTGGGTCAGTTGAAGTGAGTTGTGCCGTTCCTCCAAAGGCACAGCTAGTGGGAGCCGGATTCTTCTGGTAGTAATCATTGAAGGCATAGGAGGCATGATCTTGGAGGGTGTTAGGCTCATAGCAACTCGCGCCCTGCTGTATCGCTGAGCAGTCCGTGCCACCATAACCGCAAGCGTAGTCAAGAGCCACCTGCAGAGCTGTTTGAGACGCGCCCGGGTTCGCGACACACCATTGTCCGCTTGACGATGTTGGCGTGGTAGTTGGCGTGGTAGTCGCGGGAGGCGTGGTAGTTGGCGTGGTAGTCGCCGGAGGCGTGGTAGTCGGCGTGGTAGTTGCCGGAGGCGTGACTTCACTTGGGGTTGGCAACGTGGTGTCTGGCGGGGAAGGTGATGTTGGGTTCACAATGGGAGTTGAAGAACCTGGAGTTGTTGGGTTGACAATAGGAATACTTGCAGGAGTAGTGTCTCGCTGCACGGCAAATGTGGAAGTTGATAGTAGTACTTCATTATGCTCTTTCAACTGCTGTGCAGCTCTTGAACCTGAGGAACATGACGAGAATCAAATTAGCAGCAAATGGTTGGACTTCAAAACTGACGAGAATCCAATTCATTTTTTCTTGGGATGAACATGACGAGAATCAAATTAGAGGCTCTTGTTTTGGTTGAAACATGACGAGAATCGATTCATCTTTGGGACATTGGAAAATTGCCGAAATTGAGCACAACTTACCTGAATTGAGGCATAGACACACGAGGAAAAGTACATGGCAATGGAGAACCAAAGGATGCATTGCTTCTGTGATGAGGGCTTGGAATTTCTTCTATGTATCTGTCCGTGGAACAATGATAGAGAAGCCAGCGTTTATTAAATAAGAGAAGCAACGAGGGCTTTATTGCAGAGAAGGCTTCAGGCATTGGTTCAGAATAGCGAGGAGGGAATTGTAGATGAGAGAGGGCAGGGAAGGAATCAGAGCTTTCTTGGGCTCAGGAGAGACCCCCGAACAGGAAAGGTGGGGAATTTAGGAAACTTGAGAAAGCAGGCATTGGGAATTGGTGGATTTCGCAAGCAAGTGTTAGGGGCCTAAGGAAGCGGCAAAAGGCGAGGGGCAAAAAGGCAAAAGGCGAAAGAGTGATCCGCTTGGGGATTTCAATCTGGGTGTTTTGGGATTCTAGATTTACCAATTAAGGCACAGCTCATGTTAGGGGGCAAGGATTCCTTCCTACGTTACCCTGCATCATGGGACTAAATGGAAAGGGCAAAGAGAATATTGGTAATTCCTGTGGTTACTTTACATTTTATTGTCTTGAATTGTGAGAGAAGTGAGGCAAAATGGGCTGGCACATAGGGGCCACTCTCCAGGGTTGGCTCACCACTGGCATTGTCACGGGAGAGAGGTGGCAGGCTCGCCCAGTTGATAATATGGTGCAGGTCACAACAAACATGATAGATTCGAGCAAGGATTAAATTGTCGACACTAAATCTGATATGGAATATTTACATGATTTGGTGGTGCGGCTACTCCACTGGAAGAAATTGACGAGATGGATTTACTATAACGAGTAAAAAGGAGGTTACTCGAAAATTCTTACATTCACGTTTTTCCTGATGCTAGATACGCCTAAATCCACAAGAATCACTCACGAAAAAAGAGTTCTCTCACAATTCGACTCTTTTGAATGACGCCTTTGAAAGTTTTTTAGGTTCTCACAAGTATCTCACCAAATAAAACTACAAAATTCGCTCTCAACAAATGCAGAATGGGGGCCACATCTCGGGGCGGGTATCTGGCGAAAATTGGCTCGGTCGCATTATTGGAAATTGTTTTGGGCTACATCTTGGTCGGGTACCCGCTGAGTTGCCGGGTTTGTCCAAGCGGTGGGCAGGCTATCTTCTAACTCAAATGGAAATATTTCAAGTCACAATCAACGAGTCTCCATCTTGCTTATAAGTTCAACTTCAACTTCACCGTTGTCTCCCTGGAGCGCCTCTAAGCTCTTCATTCGCTACAAATGCTAACCAAGCCCAAACAGCATTGGAATTTGGCCAATGAGATATGCTCATTAGCATATCTGCCGCATTATCTTCTATAAACTTTCTCGGTGGATGCGGTTTCCTATGACAAAATATTATGTACAACATGGTATGTGACATCAATGTGTTTAATTTGCCCATAATACATTTGATTTTTAGTCAAATTATTGTGCTCTAATTGTCGCATTAAAAATCAATTTTCTTTTGCTATAATCATAGATCAATAAGCAAACCTTTGAGCCAATAAGCTTCCTTGATTGCTTCAATCGTCACCAATATACTCTGTTTCAATTCTTGACAAAGTAACCACTGACTGTGATTAAACTATCCAACTAACGTCACAACCATCAACAAAACTATAATCCATATAATATGTTACATCTCTCATAGCCTATCTCTTCCCAAAGGTCAAATCCACATCATTTGTTCCTCTTAGCAACTTATGAATCCATTTCACAACTTCTCGATATCTTTACGAGATTACTCATACCTGCTCACAACGGTAATGACATTAACGTTTGGAGGGACACATATTCTCTTTTGTCATTGTGGTACAAGGTCAGCGAAAAGCTCAAAGTGCACAGTTAGCAAGTACTCATGGCTTGGCATTGTGCATGCTAAATTACCTTAGCACTTTAGTAGTGTGACTTCTCTAGCTCACTAGCCGTCTTTACATCCAATGGCTTGGATCGATCAATGATTGATTCATTAAATGTGATATCTTATGTATGGATTTGAGCCCTAGTCTCCCTTGGAATATGTGATGATGCTCAACCAACTAAGGCACGAGCAATCTCGAACTTGTTTTGGTAATAATAATTTCGACTCGTTTTTTAACATCCTTCAAAAATTGAAAAGGGAGAACCGTGTTGGTGAGATTTGAACAGGCGCTCTCCATGGATCAACCAAGCTTATGTGCTGCATATGGCATCTCTATGATATATATATATATCAATGTGTATTTTGTCATGGTTCACCTTTTCAAGCTGCTTGGTATAAACGGTTGAACCGTGTACAGCCACCAATCCGGTTTGGCGTGCGGTACGGCTCTGAATGGACACCAATTTTCTTTGCTAAAAGGAGCTCCACTCTTCATGTCTATTGTCCTATCCGTACAGTGGTGTGCATTGACATGATGGTCTATTCTTACTATTTAAAAAGTAGGAGACAGGTTAAATCTCAAAATTTGGTAGTTCAACCTACTAATATAATCTTATAAAGATAAAAAGGTAGGATTTGGTAGCTTAGATAAAAATGCTGGATAAGATAAAACTAATTCTATTTGACGTTGGATAAACACCTTCAAATTAGGATAAGCCCGAAGAAAGCCCGGATAACTTATCCAAGCCCTAAGGGGTGGGATAATTCTATCCCACCTTGTCTCACTTGACCTAGAATAAAAATAAACAAAAGAAAAAGGAAAAAACAAAGAGGCAAATCCCAGAAGAATCATCCTAGAGACGCAGATGGCAGCGCCGCCATTGGGGTTGCTGACTACCGCTGCACTGTGATCACGCCCTTGTTGACCTTGCTAGAATGGTTCCGATGGTCGCCTAAGATCGCAACCCTTCAATTAACAAAACTCCCTCTCTTTGCTTTGTTCTGCCCCTCGTTGCTCCTTGAGGTCATCATCGACAGGCGGGATTGTGAAGTGGTTACTAGTTGACAAGCAACTGTCGTGATCAATGTGATCTGTGCAAAGAGTTCTTTCTCTATGTTGTGGCGCGACTATCGCGATAGTTGCGCCAGATTGGTAGCCACGTTAGTGGCAGTCACCCGCGATTAGGCTAGACCACCGTCACCTCTGTGGTCCCAAAGCCACGGTCCTCCTCTCTCGAACTTTTATTATTTTTGTACTTTTTAAAGTAATTATTTAAATTTTCTATTTCATTTTATTTTTGTGATTATGTCCGCCACCATATTCGATGTAGGCCGAGTTATATTGCATTAGATCTCTCTTTCTCTGTGGCACTAGAATAAAGGGAGTACTTATTTCAATTGAGAATCTCATTGGACATGTCGGAGAATAATATGTACTCATTTATGAAAAAGATACAGACGTATCGACACATATATCGGCAGCAAGTTGTCACTTAATAATTGATAAAGCAGCAACTAGAAATAAAAAGACTTTAGGAGTTTTCTAGGATTGCTTTCAGAAGTTAACAAAAGGAGGGAGGGAGGGAAACGATTCCGAGGCCTGATTAAACTAATAAAAGCAAATAACGAACGCCAGATCAGGTCCCTAACTTGTGTCTTAAACCACATCTGTCGTGCTTTAGCTGGACAAGGTAGCACCAGAACTCGATTACTCGTCTTTATACCGTCCGAATTCGCTACTTTTCGAACTCGAGCCCGTTTACGTCGTCAACTTTGGCGCGGATTCCATTCCACAATGACAAGGCAAAAAGGATGGGAGTACTCGACGCGTTGTCGTGACGACAAAAGCGAATTCGCATTCGATTTGAGGGCAAAAGAAATTCAGAACTACCGTCGCTGTTTTACCAGGCGGATCGAGAATGTAACTTTAACAGACAAATTGGGAATTAGGGGATCGAAGAGACTTTGGAATAATTTCGCCGCAAACAAGTTTGTCTAGAGCGAGAACACCAATCAGCCGATAGCTAGCATTCGACTTCATCCCAAGAAAAGAAAAAGAAAGAAAGCGTAAACCTGATGATAAATCTAAACCCTTTTATCGACAGAATGCACCAATCTTTTCTCCAAAATAGCGAGATTTGCTTCTTTCTTTTTCTAATTGTTGTTACATCATTTAATTCAAAGATGACAAGAACGCGTATACTTCATCATGATAACGTATTTACACTTTGGAAATCATCTACGGAAGAACCTCCCAAAGATGGCCATACCCAAACATGTGTTATGAACTCTAAATCGGGACCTGTAATCCAATCCTCAGTGGGGTTTAGTTATATGGTCATAAACTCCACCTTGGCCAGAAAATTCGGATCCAGAAGAGAAAAGCTATCCTCCTCCGATGCAAACAAGTTGCCCTTTCACGGTCCAATGCAATCAGGTTAATCGATAATTTCCCTAACATACTCCATCAAAGCAGTGATCCACCTGATGCAGCTGATAAAAGATAACTTGTGATATCCTTTATGGAAGAGTCGCATGTTGTATTCCTGTAAAAGGTGAAATGCCTAAAGAGAAATGGAAGAATATGATAAAGCTGTAGTCTATTGCTGAATAATTCACGCTCACAAATCGATGCCCCAAGTGGAAATATAAGCTAAGAAATACACAAAGCAAAAACTTACCGGTGAAGACCGACAAAGGAAGTTGAAGGGCGGCCGGCACATGTGCTTAGCCTTGTCTAAGCATTTTACACTGAGAAATGTGCTTGTTGACCTCATTCCAAGCTGCACGAGGGATATATTGGATTAGATGTGCCCTACCAATTATCTAGCACATTATTCCTCGTTAGGAGCAATTCTTGCTTTCACTTAGTCTACTGAAGATAAATTCAGGAGCCATAGGTGGCATGGAGCCCATGCTTTCATTGATCCAATATGGCTTATCCTAATAGACCAGCCTAACCAAGATTTTGCCCCAACATAGGCGGAAGGATGGAGCATTAGAAAAAAGGAAGAAAGTATATGTACCAGGGAGACTTCGATAATCTGGCTCTATTCCATTGCCATTTATGTCCATGTGATTTGGGGTCACATACTTCCCAATGGTGACAACAACACCAGAACCATCATCAAGTTCAAAAACGGATTGGATCAGACCCTGTGAAGAATAGGTACTCAATCATCTTTATCTCACTCTAAGTTTATACTTGTATTAATTCATTGTCAGCAATTTGAACAGATTATTTTAAGCCAGTTGTTGAAAAATAATCATGGTGAAGCAACTTACTCCTATACAGAAATATTTCTGTACTTGATTTCCTCACGTAAAGAGTACAAAAAAGATTCCAAACAAATGAAAAAGGGAAGATGACTTCGCAAAGATTCCTAAGATGAATTGATCAGATGAAATAATGTAGCTAAAGGCATGCCTTAATTGACTCTACTTGCTACTGTTAGTTTAATCTAAATCTCGTGGCTCACGTGCTTTCACATTTTTTCTTTTTTTTGGACCTGGTAAACCTGAAACTTCACAAAATACAAAGATTGATGCGTAAGTTAACATATCATTTTCTCATAATATTTTGAAATTAGATAATATAATTAAGATATGGTAGGAAAGTAAAAAGTTGCTTGCTTTCTTTTTCTTAAGCAAAAATAAACGCCTCCTAGGTATAATTTATCCCCCTAAAGAAACAGTTCATTCTATTTGCGTCCTCAAATAATATGCAACACAGTTGATAATCCGTCTGTCTCATCTGAGAAGCTAATGATAATACCACAGTGGCTGATAAACCTAATGAAACTGCTCATAAAAATCAGTAAGTGTTGTCTGCTAGATGACCTGATTCCAGATCCTCCATGAAAAATTATGGCCAACAGATTTCACCAAAAATAGATCAACATCAGTACCTTGCCAAAAGTCCTTTCTCCCACAAGAACAGCCCTACAGTTGTCATGAAGAGCAGAGGCAACCTAAAAGAAAAGTCAAATGGTCATAATAATTCAACTTAAATTGAGATGACAGAACTCATAATAAGTTGTTCATATTTTAGATTAAGGAGCTTACAATTTCACTAGCGCTAGCTGTCTTGTTGTTTACCAAAACCTGCATGAGAGGCTAAACTGTTAAAATGACGATTTATGTGTAACCATGAAATAAAAGTCCACAGAATTGGCACAAAAACTTGTAGAGTTCTAGTAATAATAAGCTACTCAGTGGAAGTTGGCGGAAGTCAGTAGTATGCCCAAGCAAGAAGAAAAACACCACTCTTCATGCCTCTCCTCATTATGCAAGTCACGTTAATGAGTGACATAAAGAAACTTGTTAAGCAGGGATTACACAAAACACGAGAACAATCAGTGCATTGGTTTCTGCAGAGTTTCATCAATTAGTTGCTTAACAAGTGCCTCTAGGGTGGTTTTTAACAAAAATCCTTGTTATGCACAGAACACAATAATAGTCAGTGCATTGGTTTCAGCAAAGTTATATCAATTAGTTGCTCAACAAGCGCCTCTACAGTAGTTTTTAACAAAAATCATTGTTATGTTGAAGGATTTAAAATAGAGGTTTTCTTTTTAATGAATTCGCATAATAATTGAGATAAACTTTTGGAACCAGAAGTTGGGTGTCAGTCTAAAGAAGACTTGTATCAGTCCCAAATGACTCTACCGCGAGAAGAGACTCATTTTCTCCACAGTCAATATTGTCATCATATTGTCTTCTTCTAGGGAACAGAAATGAAGGGAAATCCTTCTTAATCAGAGAAACGTCTCTAAGCCTCTTAATAATAAGTTAATGCAACTCTTATTACATACAATAACTGGATCTTTGACCAAAGGAGCAGCACCAGCAGTAATTGTTGTCTGGTACTGGGAATCCCTTCCGACAGTATAAGTCACCTGTTTAATTGCATCAACAGGACAAAATTTGGTTAACACAGTCTCCATAGGATTCAATATAGACACATTATGTAATCAATATACATGGTTAACAAAGGTTACTATCAACAACTCTTTTGAAAGCTACCATATAATAATAATAAAAATAAAAATTTTACCCCAAAAATATAAAAAAAATTACCTCGGTAGTAGAATCCAAACAGTAACACTTACTAGAGGATAAAAGCTTGAGCCGAGAAGAAACAATTAGCCATTTTAATTAACAAGTAGTACATACTATGTGATTAGGATTCCTTTCTCTTTGTGTCCCAGATACTCTACAGGTTTTGCTTAATGGTTAACTTCAAAGAACTCATTATGTATATAAAAGGAGTGGGTGCTATAAGGTACTTGTTAATTTTAAGTATATAAAAATAAACTTCAAGATCTTTTTTCTTTATTTTAAACTTCAAGACAAAATACAAAGATTGACGCATAAGTTAACATATCATTTTGACCCTCAAAATACCCGTGCTATAATTGTACTCCATCACTAGATGAACTTCCCATTCATCAAAGAAAAAGGATTCTGATAATCAAAGAAAGAAAATCACCACCAAGAGGAGAATGTTCAGGACAGTCAACTGGCCGGAAAAAAATGTCATTAAGTGAAAATCTCACTTTTGTCACACTTTAGATTTCCTAACCTACCCTTCCATTACATAACAGAAATACCATATGTGAGATTTTGTGAGACGACTACCAACTGTTCTAAAAGCTTAAGCTGTTAGATGAAGACGTGGTTTATTATTTAAATATTCTAACACTCCCCCTCACGCTTAGTCTGGTCTTTTGCCTAGTACTAAGCGTGGAAATTTTAATTGGGGAGGTAAATAGAGGCCTGGAAGATTCGAACTCAGGACCTCCTAGCTCTGATACCATGTGAGATTTTGTGGGACGACTACCAACTGTTCTAAAAGCTTAAGCTGTTAGATGAAGGCGTGGTTTATTATTTAAATATTCTAACACCATATATCTTTCGTAACCACCTATTAAAAAAATAGCACCCACTTTCTTTCTAGACATAACCACCTAATTAAGCATGCAATAATGTAGCGAGTGCCGCTAACCCTTATGTCAAATATGTCAATTTTAAATGATCAATTAAGACATGCTCATGCACACATTAATGTGTAAAGTGGTTCCAATGACAAATTATTGTACAAGAAAAGTTTGCTGTTTGCAGCTATCTGTTTTAATCAATTGCAGCAATATCAATAACAGATCATACAAGTTTGTGCGGACAATACTCTTAGCAACCATATAGGGGGAAAAGAATACTTAAATCACAAATAAGCACCATGGCACAAGAGTCACGAAACTCTGGAAAGTCCACATGATAAAACGTACCGTTTCTCCTTGGTTCAAGAAGAGCTTAGCAATTTCAATTCCAGCCTGAAAGATCAGAAGAGGTAAAAGTAGCATTACCAACAGAACTCTTTAAACCATACATTTACTTCCAAATTATGCAACTATGCATATCTAATAATTCATGAGGTATTGTTTAACCATCTATCAATTACATATGGATTTTGAGTTCCTCCTAGTCTGCTGATCCTATATATTTCAGCTTAGATTGCAAACAGCTTGGTAATGATCATTGCAATGACCCTCAGCCTGACTGTATAAGATTATTTCTGGCCTCTACCTACATAAGAAGAATGTGATGCTATATCATCAAGTTAAAACAAATCTCTTCTCTTAGAAACTACATAATGACCTTTTTGCTAAATTAAAAAGCTGGAGCTGTTTTGCACCTATATATAGGACTCTGCAACCTCACACTTCACATACAAAGATACAAAACAAGAAGGAGACCGAAATATTTCTTTCATTTGCATTTAAGAGAGTATTGGAATTCCTTCATCAAGAGATACTGTCTACAAAGTTGACATAAGTCTTGGCATGGGTGATAAGCTTCAGATGTGAAAAAAAAAGGAAAAAAAAAAGATGCTCTCACCAGAACAATAACAAACATGGACACAATTATAGAACAGCATAAGATGCTTGGTTTCAATAACTCCAAATAACTATAGCATCAGTGCACTTATGAACAAAATTAAGATCAAATAAGCTCATGCTCTTGAGAAACCTAATGCTGAAAAATAGTTCGTCTTTTTAGTGGACATGGTGAGTCAGACAGTGGAGTGTATTTGCTTGGTTGATGTCATTCCCAACTCTATTGGAATGTCGCAAATGGGCATGGTCAGGCAAGAATCTTTTTTATTTTTTTGTAACCAATAAGATGAATTTAGATGAGGAACCAAGGGGATGCCAACCCATTAAAAAAATAAGGAGTCCAATCCATCAAGGATAGCATTTACATCAAGACTCGTGCTGTGCATGCCAAAAGTTCACAGTAAAAGGGCAAGAGCCCCTAGCTTTTACTAAATGGCTCTTAGAATTATTGAAAAATCTCCTCTCTCTCCCTCAAAATCAGCTAAAAAGTTACCAGAGGGATCAAAAGAAACATCTTCCTCTTCTCTATGCTAGCAGGGATGGCCAACGTGCTCTTAGCTCTTTTTCCTTTTCACACTTGTTCACTGAGTGTACAATACTGAATAACCATTGCTGGCAACTTATCTTGTATAGCTATCAGAACAACCTAAAAAGTTAATGTACAGCAAAGAATGCAGGTACACAGGTCAAGTCTGAATCAATATTGCCAGTGTCAGAAAAGACACATAGAATTTGTTGCCATTGCTCATTCAATCTATGCTGCTACAGTAGAATGTTACTATGAATTGAAAAAGCATATGCCAAAAGTTCTTCTAGAGTCAATTACATAGAGAAATTAGAAAAACAAAAACACAATTTTCTCACAAAAATATCATCCATGCCAACATGCATATTTTTTCGGTCTGGAAGACTCACCATAGGAAAGATTTACAGTGCGGAAAGAATTTTAAGAATTTTAAGAATCTGAGAGAACAAAGGCTCGTAACTCTGGGAAAACACAACATAAGAATACTTAAAGCAAAACTGTATATCTGTCGACATCAGACGCATACCTGCACAAGCCCCCCAAGATTATCTCTGAGATCCAAAATGAAATACAAGGAACCCATCTCTTGAAGGCGCTTCATTGCTACAAACATCATCACATCCTTCAGATTCAAAACAACAACACTACATAGAATCTTCAGAAGGACATAAAAGTCCACATTTACACACTAGAGATATTGAAAGTACTCAAGTAGTATTGACAAGGCTGATCACTACTACTACTACTACTACTACTATGAAGGTTCTTTCTATCCCCAAATTTATAATACTGCGTTCTATGCATGGTGACAAATCAGGCAGTGCACAATTTACATAATCCACTTCATTTTTTTATTGCGAATTACCATGCCCCATGACAAATGAGGCAAGATGCAGTTGCTATGTAAGCTTCACTTAAACATGCAAAACATAGATCATAACAAAAATATAGAAAGCTTGTCATAGTTTTGCAAGAACAACAAATTCTACATCCAGCATGCATTTCTCTTCAAAGTAAATTTATACAAATTTGCAATACGGACATCTTATTGCCCATTTTTAGCAAAGAAGGAAAAGGCTGATCACTTCAACTACTATTATGAAAGATTACTTGTATCCCAAACTTGTAAAAGTACCTCAAGCATTTTCAATTTCAGAAGAATTGTAAACAATATTATCTTCATCAAGAATAGTTGACCTTACTGCCCTTCTAACACATGTCAACCTCGCTCACAAAGGCAAGGGGTTGTCAGGTTGACTCTTACTCTTTAATTCTTACTCAATGTAAACCCTATGGCTCAACCATTTTGATTTTTTATTTTTAAAATCCAAAACTCCTGAAATTTCAAATATTGACACACAAATTCACATATGATTTCCTCATAATTTTCTTAAACTTGAATAATATTTTAGATTTGGGTCAGAAAGCACTTTTTGCTTTTGCTTAAGTGTAAACAAACAGGCCCTAGAACTTCCTCATGTTTGCTTTTTTAATAATGTGACTTCTGAATAAGAGAAAAAGAGACAAGCATTGGCTCATCAATGCTCATGAGCAGAAATAGCAAAATGAACCAGCTGTAACAACATCCAAGCATATCCAGCTTTACAGTTACCAGTAAGTGATAGAATACCTAAGTTGCTCATGGCACGTAACTTCTTATATTTCTCTTAATGGCTAAAAGAAGAGTGTATCATCCACTCAAATCACCAAAAGAATCCCCAAAATATCGCAAAGGGATTTAAGAAGTTAAATAATGAATGTTCACCTGTAACAAGATCTTTTATGGCCAATGCATTGAACTCCTTCAGACGTATGTAACCAACAGACATGCCATTTTCTGCATCTTCCAACCGATATAAAACCGGGGTTCGTGCAACAAGTTGCCTTTGGACTTCGAAGGAATGAACAGGTCCGCAATTCCCATGTTTGACCTGTCATAATTTTTGTAAATATGAGAATTCAAAAAGAAGATAATCTTTCTTAACATGTATTGCACTTGAAAGGAGAGAACAAACTAAAAGCAACAATGCTCCCAATAAAATTGCTTTAGAATATTAACCTCAATTTTTACTGAAGTTCCATTTGGTCCTTGCAACAAGGACGATACTTCGACTGCTGATTTTCCTCTGATATCATCTCCATTAACCGTCAGTATTTCATCTCCCTGGCATGAAGAGATAAGACTATCACAAGATGATACTCAAGGCAAAATTGACAAACGTGAGGCATATTTTTAAGAGGATACTTCAGAATATGATAACTCTTGAAATGGCAATTGCTATAAGAGAATCAATCAAAGCAAATCTAACCATGCCAAATATGCATGTTCGAATATATCTAGATGAAACTAAAACTGGTAGAGTAGGAGCTCATAACAGCAGCGGTAAAGTATAAGAACCTTCCCATCGAGAAATCGTCCTCTGCCTTCTGCCTATAGCATGATAAAAGGACATAAAATTCTTTTGTGAGGAGTTCCACTCAGTCTCTTACACCAAAACACTAAAGCTATCAGAATGGCTTTCGGTAAGTTATTAAGAGGCTTTCTTAAACTAAATAGGTCCTTCAAGGAAATACTACTCATACAATACGATAAATTGCACATTAAGTTGTCAAACAATGCATGACAAACTACAAAGCAGTCAAGGACAGAGAAAATCTTTAATGTGTTAAAAACAAAGCCCAGATATGGAAATGCAAAGATTTCCATGATAAATTTAAGAGAATCATGACAAGAGGAAGGAGAATTTTGTTCCTAGAAGAAAAATGACACAACAACTCTGTTTAAGGCTTAGCACTGAGTCATGCTGAGATCAGATATACTCAAATAAAGTTCACTAAACCCTAGCAATGAGTGTGAAAGGCATATTTAATCACCACATAGTGAAGGAAAAATAAGCATTCACATGTAAATGTTGGTCAATGTGACCACTGCCAATGACAAATGAACCTGTGAAGACTGGAGAGTCAAAACAACCTGTGTCAAGCATGCACGTGCACTCATCAAAGAGGTAACAAAATTGAAGTTTGTAGTTTGTAACAGCAAATTGAAAAGACTAAATTTAAGTATCTATAGCCGTATGAACATGTTTAGATATATTTGTACGTCTATGTTTAAATATATTTTTACCTGCCTCACACCAGCAGCATGGGCTGGTCCATCCAGTAGAAGTCCTAAAACCTTCAGTCTGACCTTTCCATCATCATCCTGGACTTCCCTTAGATTTATCCCAATACCCGTCATGTCATACCTAGCCATCCTGGAGAACTTTCGTCATAACGACATGTAGAAACTGAACAGATTGTTAGTAAATGCTGAAAATTTGGAGCGTCTATTCTGTCGAAATGAAAAAGACAACCACCAGAATTTAGTAATGTACTATATTTATAGGCAAACAGATGGTCATCATGACTTACACATTAAATCAATATCCAAATGGTATGTTCCCCCTCCCTGGTTCTTTTAGTTATGGCAGTGGACTCCCCCCCACCCTTCTCTTTCTCTTTTTTTTTTTTTTTTTCCTCTCTCCCCTTGGTCTCTCGGGAAGTTTAAGGTGCTATGATTAGGTGACTTGGAGAAACAATCTCCCAGAGAACAAGTACTTGACATAAAATCAGAACAAGCAAAAGTGCAAAAGACAGCACCAAAATGCTTACCTACATATGTGCCACTAACATTCTCCCAAAACCTCCAATTATAAGTTACAACTACCAGGCCTCTTCCTGCTAAGTAGAGTTGCCGACATGGATCTTCAAATGACATAAATTATTCTACCTTAGAATATGGCAAATGTAGTTGTTGCTTTTTAATAGTCAATTATGCAGAACTCCATTCCATTGATTGAGCTAATATAACAGAGAATTAAAATTAAGATCAGTAAATTTCTCATATAAATACATTAACAAATGGGAATAGGATTATTGCTTAATAAAACATGCTTGATCATGTCACATGTTAGGCCTTGAGCCTAGAACGAAAAAACAAGTGTCCCCTACTGTCGCGCCCTAAGAATCACCCCGCAAACCTTTCATTATCAATGGAAAAAAAAAAAAAAAAAATTCATTATCAAGATTATGCATCGGAAGTCCAGAGATGATATGTGAGTTTTGACCTAGGTTGAAGTAGGGAGTGGTAGACATCTGAAGATGTCGACAGAAAGTCTAAAGAAAGATCTTGAACACTTCAATCTTACCTAACACTTGAAACCAACAAGAGGAGACTAGTGTAGTAGGATCCATGTGGCTGACCCCACATAAGGGGAAGATGCTTGTTACAGTCAGCTCTCGATTATGTTACTATTATGTAAGTGATCGGCGTCAACCTGATGTAAATGAATTTTTATTTTTAATCTTAGCTCAAGCAAAAAGAACTATCTTGGGCTCAGCGTAATTAAGAAGAAGCACTATAATTGGGAAGTGTTATACATTGTAATTTTAAGTATATTCAAATATATCAAGCTTGTTTATTATAAGAAATAATCCAAGACATCCTATTAGCAGAGCTAAGTGGTACTAAATGTTGGAAAACAGTACTTCTGGGCCTGGCCATGGTCCCTCAGAAGGGACTAATCCCCAGTATACCCATCATAATCCGGGTTTACTTTTGTCATAACTCCTATACAATGTGTTTTAACACATAAACACCCAGAATTGTGTTATGACTATTCGTATAGGAGTTATGACAAAAAAAAAAAAGAACTTGGATAAAGACTAGTATGATAGGGAAGTGGTGTCCCTTGAGGGACTAGATGAAAGCCCCACCGAACAATTTCAACAGCACAAGTTCCACAGGACTCCCACAATATCAGCACCAAAGCCCTAATGGTGGAGGCTTGTTAAATTAGTTCTACAAATTGATGATGTCTAAACCATCTTTTTCCACAAGAAATGAGAAGGTAAATACAAGACACCTGAGGCAGAATGATTCCGTGGTTGTGAAAGGAAGTCCATGAAGTTTGTGAAGCAAAAGATGATGACCAAGTAAATTTCATGCTGACAGGTATACAAATTGACTGCTGAAGCTTTGCCATAATCTTTAATGAATCTCTCTAATTGTAGTGGACAGGATTAGACTAACAACTCAGGGAAAAAAGCTCTACTGATATTCATCAACATACTACTGCCGGTTAGGGCAGTCACTATATGGAGGACACTAATAGACCCATTAAACAATTCTAGAAAGATGAGTTCAAACAAGGACAGAGTTCTGAGTTACTTCTTAAAAAAATTTCTCTGATATGCATAAATTGTCACTGATCTGGACATTCTATGGAAAGGTGCAAACTTAAGTATGTTAACATAATGCAAATTTGTGGGCCGCAAAGAAAATGTAAAGCAAGTTTACATGCGATGCAAATTCTTTTATAGGGGGTCAAAAGATTATGAAATGCAAAAGCAGTGCCAGACTCCTCCATCCCAGTAATCGCCATATCCACACACATTAATATACCATAAAATTTACAAGGGTAAAGACGGAGCTAATCACCTCATCAGGAGAAAGAAATCGAGTGTGAGGATCGCCCAAACCCGCCAACATTCGTCGTATCAATTCGTGAGCCTTTGATCTTGTCGGAATTGAAGTACTCAGTATGTCTTCCTTCTTCCGCTGCGAATTAAGCAAACACAACAGCTCAAATACTCCACTCCACTCAAAGCATAAAAAAAAAATGGAGAGGTAAAAAGCAAACCAAAAGACCATCAGCATTCACAGAGAGAGAGAGAGAGAGAGAGTTTGCCTGCCATGCTTCAGGCGACCAGCGACGGCGACCGGTGCCGAGGAAGCTCTCATTGACGATGCTCCAAGCTTCCTCCACGATGCTCTCGTTCGTCACTCTCTCGGGCACGGCGGCCGCCTCGTCCTCTCTCTCCTCCTCGCGACAGTACTCCACCGCCGGCGGCTCGGACCTCGTCGTCCGCGCCGGAGAAGACTCCGCCGCGATGGATGGAGGCGAGAGCAGGAGACCGAACGAGAGAGCCCCGGCCAGCGCGGCGGACGTGAGCTTCCTCCGGGCGGACGAGTCGCGGGGGACTGGAGTCGCGGCGGCGGCGGCGGCGGCGCGAAGCTGAGCCGGAGGCGGCGGCGGTGGCGGCGGCGAGAGGGCGACGGAGGAGCTGCAGAGGAGCGATAACGGCCCCATGTTGGCGTGGTGATACTCTCTCCTGTCACCGAAGCAACGAGAAGAAGAAGATGACGATGATGGAGGTTGTGAGAATTTTTTTATTATTATTATTTTCTTTTCTTTTTCCATGAGCGGGCTTAGGAGGGCTCGGGTCGGGCCTGCTTGGGCCCAAATCGCTAGACGTTTTGCCCAGGCTCGCCTAGGCCCAACAGGCGGATAGGGGCAAAGGCCCACTTTTGTGCTTTTTATTCTTTCAAATTCCAGCTTAAAAATTAAATAAGTATGGAAAAACGATTTTCTTGGGGGATTTGTGGTAATTTATTTTATTACTTTATTTACGGGTTATACACTATTTTTTATGCGACGTTAGAAATTTGGGGTTATTTTTATTTATTAAATTTTAAATGCCAAAGCAAATTCATTAATGAAAATGTAATTCATTAATTATTTTAATAAATGTGTGGGCGTGGCAAGTCCTTAAGGGCCTTGTTTAGGCTCAGCTCGCCCACCAACCAGGCCTAGAAGTTTTTACCAGGCATGCTGATTGCGATACTCCTTTTGTAGCTTTTTTTAAGAGATAATTGCATTGGAAATTCTGAAACTTGTTGCAAAAGTATAATTATGTTTTAAAGTTTTCAATTAGTACAATTAAAGCCTTAAAATTTATCGAAACGTGGCAATCGAATATATCCATTAATTCTGTCCAATTTGAGTGTGGAAAATGCCAATGTGGTATTTTTTATTGTTTTTCAAACAAAGAGGTGCTGAGTGAATACCATATTAGCCATTTCAAGGGGGAAAAACAAACATTTTGGACCTCCTGGTTCACTCATTATACTTTTCTGGTCTAAAGGAGATTAAGGCCAACGGCCAACTTCTAATGCACTTGTATTTGTATTTCCTCCAACTCATGGTATTTTGGGTTGTGCTCGTGCTTCCTTTCGATTTTACAATAGCGCGAGATGTATTATCCATGATAATTTTCAGAAATTTTATTATAATTATTTTCTATACTTAAATTTTTCCACTTAAAGTCTTAAAGTGGCCGACAAAACCGTTAGTTATTGGCCGTCGGCCATGACATCGCTTATCAATTGGTTTACAATTTGACCAAAAAAGGAAAAAAGAAAAAATCGCTTACACACACCCGAAAAACCAACTTTCTTTTACCCTACACCCTGCTTCTTCTACTTCCAAAATAAAAACCTTGCACCCTGAGGTTTCGAAAACAAACCTATGGCGATTATCCAATTTCTCCATCAGCTTTGTGGAGCAGAGTTCTGAAAGGAATCTACTTCCCAAATGGCGATATTTGGAAAGTTAGCAAGGGACAACAACCATCCTAGGGCTGGCAAAGCCTGTTGATTGGAAGAGAAACAATAGCATCAGATATCAAGTGGTTAGTGGGAGATGGAAAATCCATTAAAATGCGGGAAGATAAATGGCTAAAGCATGGGGTGATTGGAGGACCAGCAAACCAACAGAAACCTATCTTGGTGTCAGAATTGATAAATGCATATTCAAGAGCTTGGGAGGAACATCAAATACAAAATGTTTTTGATGAAAAAATTGCTAATGAGATCCTGGCGATCCCTCTGAGTCTGAATCCTAAGCAGGATAGTCTAGTATGGACAGGAAACAGGT
Source organism: Eucalyptus erythrocorys (assembly GCA_014182555.1). Lineage (NCBI taxonomy): Eukaryota > Viridiplantae > Streptophyta > Magnoliopsida > Myrtales > Myrtaceae > Eucalyptus > Eucalyptus erythrocorys. Next base: position 26,356,333 of record CM024601.1, on the reverse strand, counting down.
CAGGGCAATACACCGTGAAGAGCGGCAACAACAGAGCCTACCCAAAAATCCTTAGCACAAACCAAAACAGGGCATCATGCTCTTTTAAGCCCCCACGAACTCTATGGACTCAAATTTGGAGTCTTGCCATACCTCCGAAAATGCGAACGTTCCTCTGGAGCCTATGTCAAAATGCCATCCCCACACAAGAAAATCTCTACAAAAGAAAGATTATACCCAACCCCTTATGCCCGTTCTGCTACACGAAATTAGAAACCACAGAACATCTTTTTCTGTTGTGCAAATGGACAAAAACAATTTGGGAGGATCCACACATCAACATCACCAGCACCCCAAGTAACATCAAGCGGTTCGATCAGTGGCCGATGGGGGTTTTCGAAGGAAGATGAGACTTACCTGAAAGAGAGCTCACGAGGGTGGTACTCTAAAACATCTGGAAGGCCCGGAACAACTGGATCTTCAGGGCAAAACGTCCGCAACCAGCGGATCTAATGGACCTTGCATACGAATAGCAAACAACTTTCAGCAGATGGTAGAATCAACAGAGATCGATACCCCCAAATCGCAACATACCTGCTTGATGGAAGCCACCGGACCAAATGGAGATGAAAATAAACGTCAACGCGTCATGGTTCCCAGGAGATTTCCTCTACTCCATAGCTGGAATCGTTCGAGATTCATCTAGGAAGGTCGTCGAGGGTTTTGCTTATGAAATTAGGGCTTCATCCTCTCTGCATGCAGAAGCTGAGTCTTTGCTGCATGGGCTCGTGTACTTAAGGGGACTCGACATGCGGCACATGGGAAGAGAAAAGAGTCAAACAGTTCAGTGGACGTGCGAAAGTGACTGCTCAACTGTAGTAAAAATTGTAATGGGCCGGGCCAACCCTCCATGGGATTTAGTAGAAATAATGAAGAAATGCACAGACGAGTTAGAGAGGTGCCAAAACGCAATAGTGGTTTATTGTCCATGTGAAGCAAATCGAGCAGCGGATTGGCTGGCTAGAACCCATCGTGCCAAGAAACTTCCTTTAAATTGGGTGAGCTACCCTCCTTTATCCCTCTCGGAAATTTTATGTTCAGAATTTTCTCCATCGTTGTCTTGTAAGACTTGTCTTTTTCAATGAATGAATGCACTATCTATTTTTCACCAAAAAAAAAAAATGTAAGGAATTGTAGAAAATAAAGGGTGCAAGTGTAAGATTTTGAAACCAAAGAGTGGAAAGTATTGGTTTTGAAATAGGTCGGGTGTAGGTTAAATATGGAAGTATTTCAGAAATGGGTCGGCTGTAGGTTACTAAATCTATATTGCATAAAAATGGATCAATTTGGGTTGGAGAATTTTTTTATTTGACCCAAACATGGCCCAACTCACCTATGTGTCAGGTCTATTCATTAGAGGATGGTGATACCGGTTTAATGAGGGGAGCGGTGCCTTGGTGGTGTTTCTTGTTGGGTGTATGCCTTAAGGTAATCATGTGTTAATTACATATTAAGGATTTTAGTTCTTCTATCAATCTTATTATTTAATCAATGACAAGGACATATCTGTTCATTTATCCAATTATGTAATATATATGAATGATGTCATAAAATCGGTTGTGACTGAGCCTATTATTGAGATATTTAGAATATGTGTGACAGTAACTATTCCTAGTTAATGGATCATTGAATGAATATTAATAATTCTGTTAAGATTTGTGTGTTCGCAATTTCACCATTAAGTATTAGATACTTAATGGAATAATAGTCACGAGTCATTGGGTACTGTGATGCCCAAATTTGAACACGTGTGCTTGTACCAATTAAGTTCTCTAAACATGACACATATAGAATGATTAGTGACATAAAAGTTTTAGCTTTTTCAATGTCTAATCATTCATCAAGTGCTTACTTGTCTGTTGGATGGCTATGGTTCACATGTGCCCATATTGTTGGTTTGTTGATCCGTCTTCATGCTTGATGATTATAGTTCATTCACATACAAAGTTACATGTATGCACAAAATGGAATATGCCTCCTTAATGATGTCCTATGAAATCTAATTATGACATAGCATTAAAATCTTCGGTTGAGATTGTAACTAAGAATGAACTATTTATGTCTTGTATAAAATGTATGACAATCAGGTTTGTGCAAATAATTGAATTTGTGATTTGACAAATATTCCATAGTCTTTATTTGATCAGGACATAGTAAAAGAGGGATTGAATGATATTGTACCCAAAGCTGACAATTTTATTATGTTTTTAAAGCATTCGTACTATCTAGATGGTCACGATATATCACTAGATGTCAATTATGACTTATAGGACTCAAAGGTTGATCGAGCCAATCAACTCTCTTAGAGTACAAATGTATGGGTGCAAGTCTTATTATTAACTAAGTGATAAACTTAAAGATATCACACACTATAACAAATTCATGATAATGTTGAAGGGGAGATTGCAAATATGTTTGCACTTATAGGAATCGAATTGATTCGGGTTAAAATTAAAATATAAATATATATATATATATATATATATATATATTTTCTTTTGGTTTTGGTCTTGAGTGCATATGATGCACACACACGTCAAAGTGGACACATGATAATGTGCCGAAAGTGTACACATGCTGGTCGGGCCCTTTTATGTATATTTTTAAAGAAAAAAGTTGCACACGGTCAGCAACGGCTGCTGGTCGTGTGCTGACCTTGTGCTGCACATGGTGAGCAACCATTGCTGATCGTGTGCAATGCACAGCGTGCACGATCAGCAACTGTTGCTAATATTAGCGTGTGTAATGTTTGTGCAGTGACTGAAATATCAAGAGTGCAAAGAATTATTTCTACGGGATTGCTAGCACTATCATAATGACAACATACAATTGATGATGTATCTAAACTAGAGTTCCAACATTTGTAGGGCTAGAATTGAAACACATTTGAATCAAGTCATTTTGGGCACGCTACGCGTGATGATCTGTTTAACCCTTTTTGGTCTTCCGATTTTCTATTAAAATGCACGAACAACGCCTAGAAATACTTGCATGGCTTAATTTTATTTTTGCTTCAAGCTGTGTCAATATTTGATTTCACTTATGCATGTTATGTAAACTCCAACATTTCTTGCGTGGGGAACTTGGCGCTCTGGCTGGTATATGGGAATTCATTCGGGAGGACACGGAACCAATTCCCAATTGGAATTCTTAAGGTGGTGTTGCTGTTTGGCAGGATCGAACTGGCGATGTCTTCACGAGATACGAAGACGGAGTCTTTCGCGATGTTGGTGTGCTCCGTCTTTAATAGTGCCAAGCATCGCACTAGGATTTGGGCGCGGCATTCTACTGTTCTTGTTGCTTAAGTTGAGGCGAATGAAGTGTTTGTTCTTCATTAAGATTTCCAATGTCCTTGTCCAAAGATCCCGGTGACGAGACGAACGTTTTTCTCTAGGACTTTGTAGTTGGGATTTAGTTGCTAGCGGACGAGAATGAAAAACAATGTTGATCCAATTCATCAGTTGTGGGAATAGGGTTTGAAGTACACGACAATTGTAGCCCCAATTTGTAAATATGGAGAAGACAAACGTGATACACAACGTCATTTAGCACTAATTTTGCTGAATGCACTCTTGTACCGTCGGCCATCTCATATTAAATGTTCTTTTTTATGGTTTGGCAAATAAAATTCCTATATATATATAGAGAGAGACACCCAGCTTTTGTGGTTAATAAATTATCATTCTAAAAGCCACTGGAATTCGCCCCTGAAAAGAGAGGTGAAGGGTTCAAAACCCAACATTCTCAAGGGAATGGGGTAAGGGAATGGGGTGGGGACGAATAAGTTTCAAGAGTGGGTTTCGACTTCTATGCCATGCAGGAGGCAGGGTAAAAGTCTGAGGGTGAGTATTAGAGTAGGAATAGAGTATGACTGACAAAAAAAAATTATGATTCTAGAAATTGATTTACTTTCTTCCCTCATCAAAATATCATAAAATTAGAATGGTGAGAAATTATTAAAATATCTTAAGCTTAAGTTTTCAATGTAAATCCTACAAAATATCATATGGTATTAAAGTAGAAGATCTTGAGTTCAATTTTTCTAGATTACAATTACCTCATCAATTAAATATGTCAACGCTTATTTAGTATAAGGACAAAAAATGAGATTAAGCAAGAAAAGTATTAAAATATTAAAATAATAATTATTAAAGGCAACACCTTTGTGGAAGTATTTATCCGCGTTTCGAGCAGTGTGCAGCACTTGACAGAATATTTAAATGATACACGTTACTAAAGCCGACAACTTTGGTCAAAGAGATGAGCGACATCCTGTGGCTGATGCTCGCGGTCAAAAAACATTCGTCAAAGAGATGAGTGACATCTTGTGGATGATGCCCGTGGACGGAAAGGGGACGCTATTGCTAAGTTCGTCCGATTTGATTGCTCTACCACATCTCCAGATCACAGGGTCTTGGTAATCTACAAGAACTATGGATAGTTAGGGTTTTGGAATTGCTGCGACGAGGAATGGACGGCATTGACCTCCCGAGGTATTATAATTTCGATATATTCTTTAAGGGGTGCTTTGTTGCTCTTAATTGTGAGGGTTGCATATTGAGTTGTGACCTGGTTGTGAGCAAGCTGTCTAGTGCAATCAACAATAGATTTTCTATTGCCAGTGTCGTGATGTGGACAGCAAAAACCTAATGGAACCTTTTGACTTCATGTTTTCGCCATTGACCTAGATACTGGAATGTGGACAAAAGTCAAGAGGTTGGAGAACACGTCCCTCTTCCTAGGCTGGAATTCTTCCTTCTCATTGGAGATGGATGAGAAGTTGGAGATAGATGAGAAGCATCGTCCTGGCCCATGACAGATGGAGGAGGCAAAGACATGGGAACCTCAAAGATGGTACAGTGGAGCCGCAGTTCGGGGGCAAATCTTATCGCAATTTTCCTCCTCTGCTTTCAATCAAACCAAGCTTTTAACTTATAGCTAAAAAGCGTGGCTTGTAAATGTTGATAAAGTGAGTAGATAAGTGGAATGTTATGCGATAGATGCTGTTGCCACAAAAAGTTAAGAATTCATTTCAAAACCATGAAATTGTCAGGTCAGTGGGAGTAAAATTGTAGTATCAAACTCATTTCAGTTTTTGACCAAGTTTTCTCCTTGTTTTTCATTCCTTTAATTTGCAACGTCCCCATGTGTTTTACTTCCCCTTGTGTAATTGAGAAGACAAGCTGCTGTCACCGCCTTTGTCTTTTTCTTTTTCTTCTTTGGGCCCAATCTCTTAAGCTGTGGAAACCCTCACTGACTTGCATGTCAAATTACATTAACTCTTGTCAAAGTTTCATTATAGCAGGGCACAATCATGTACCTACAACCATTGTAAATTTTAGAATGAATCCACGAGTACGCAAATTTCTTAGTGATAACATGTATTGTCCACCTCTTGCTATCCCAATGATTCATTACTTGCTTTCCTTTTTGCATGCCCACATGCACTTTTTACAATATTCATTACTTGTTTCCTTTTTGCGTGCCCACATGTTGCTTTCCTTTTTGCGTGCCCACATGCACTTTTTACAATATGGTCACATTTTGCAACATAGATCCTTGAGGTTGAAACCCTCCCTATTAAGTATATAACGTCAAACTTACCTGATAATATCGTCCTTCAACGATCATCCTTAAATAAATCTTGCATTGAAGGAACAAGAATTAGTTTAATTTGATTCCGTGAGATTGGGTTCAAATGTAAAGTAATTTCCCATTCCAGCTGTGAATCAAGTGACCCTATTGAAGGGTTTACACAGGAAATTAGATTTGCGAGAGACCATGAGCCAAAGATTCCCAGCTTGAGAACGAAAGGTGATGTTGCGACACACTCTATCATGCAATACGCTTGATAGCGTAGACGCCACATCTCATGAATTGTGTCGACAGAAATTGCCAACACCAATAGATTCTCAAGAATCCATAAGTTTATTCCAACTAACATGTATCAATATATGGGCAGTTTTTACCACCCGTGGTGGCGGCGTAGTTGGTTGAGCGCAGGTTTCTCTCACGAAAGGTCCTGCGAAGCGGCGTACAGGGTTCCTTAGGTTACCAATATATATGGGCATTTCAAGGTAATACAGGGATTAACACACTCATAGACTCACATAGCTAAGTAGATGGAAAAAATGGCATTGCCATTTGAACCTACTCTTAGTTGAATCTACAGTAACACAATCAGCTGCTTTGTGTTACAATGTCATCTTTCATTCTTAATTATTTTGTACATTTTTATCGTGTGAAGGAAGTGCTAAAATTGCCAGTTTCATCGTCATTGCCAAAAGAAGAAGAAGGAGAACTAACACCTAAAATGAGCTAAAATTAAGAGAAGGACATTGGCCATCGAAATAAGCTTATGAAAATAGGGGAGAAAATTACCAAAAAAGTTACAAACCTATTGCAATCGTATCAATTTAGTCGTAAACTTATTTTTTTGATCAATTGAGTCCTAAACTTTTTACAATTATTCCTAATAAGTTCATTCGACCAAAATTGGCCGGCTGGCAATGACGTGGCAACCAGTCAGCGCCGACAACCTTTTTTTAATAATATATTTTTAAATTATTTTTATCTTTTTTTCCTTTTTTTTTTTTTCTCTCTCTCTCTTTCTTTTTTTTTTTTTTCCCTTCTCCCTCTTCTTTCTTCCTCCCTCCTCCCTCCTTCCTTTAGCTTGTGCCCAACGACGATGGACTAAGGTGATTCAGCGGACTTGCCTCGATATTCGGCGAGCTCGCATTGCCAAATCCAAAGGGGCCTTGCCAGCCCTTGCCAAACCTAGTGAGGAGGGCCTTGCCATACATGATGGCGAGCCCCCCTTGCCAGATCCAATGGGGCTCACCCCGCCGTCGCTAGGCACGAGCTCGCTGGCTCACTGACTGGTGAGGCGAGCCCTTGTCAAACCCGGCGATGATGAGGCGAGCTCGCCTAGCTACCTCGGTTTGGCAATGGGCCAGCCCTCCTCTCTGGCCGGTCATCGGAGCCAAAGGAAGAAGGAGGGAGGAGGAGAGAGGAGAAAAAAAAAAAGAGAAAGAAAAAAGGATAAAATGATAAAAATTAATAAAATCATTCAAAAAATAAAATATTATTAAAGAAAGGTCTCTAGTGTCCACTAGCTGCCACGTCAATGCCAATCGGGCAATTTTGGCCGGATGGACTGATCATGAATAATTGTAAAAGGTATAAGACTTAATTGATATAAAAAAGTTTATGACTAAATTGACACAATTGCAATAGGTTTAAAATATTTTTCGTAATTATCCCGAAATCAGGTGTGAAGTTGCAGCCAGAAGACGAATATGAAAAATAAAGATATAAAGCTGAGGCAAACTCACTGGCGGCAAAAGAAGCTATCGACGGCAGCAACAATCTAGAGCCCTCATCGGGAATGTTAGGACGGCCACGCGATCCGGGAACTTAGGAGGCCGATACCATCCAACGCCATTGTGAGATTTCACATTAGAGAATGGAGATAGAAGAAGCATTTGACTCAATTACAGAGAGAGATAGAGAGAGAGAGAGAGAGAGATTCTTTTGCATGATGAACATTGCAAGTGCAGAGCCCAATGCGTCTGCAAGTAAGTCAAGATGTTTAGGACGTTTCATTAGGCTGTTTCAGTTCTGGGCCCAAAAACTCATCGTGGGGGCTACGTGCATTTTAGTCCGCAAACGGATACCAAATGTGCGATTGGGTTCATTGATTTTTTATGCGATTAAATCCATCGATTTACTTGATTAATGTGATCAGTCTTCGAATAATACTTTTTTATACAATAAGGTCCTTCCGTGATATATCATAGTGATAATATCGGAGTGCCACATTAATCAGCCAAAAAAAGCAAGCGACATATCTAACCTAACTGTAGCTTATGTCCTCTCAACTTGTGAGAGACTGTTCATATGAAATTCTCTACTGTGGGGATTACTACTCACTTTTCATTTGCCACCTCTCAAATCCCTAGGATTATCAATTTCTCCTTCACGTGCACTCTACTTCATCTCACTTGCTATATCTCCTGCGCAACGCTTACCTCTCTCATGATAACAATCTCATGAAAAACTCCGTGCAATTTCTTTTACTAACACAAACTACATCACAAAACATTAAAAAAAAAAAAAAATTACCAACGACAAGACTGGCAACGTGGCGAAGGATAATTGCACGAAAAGCATGATTCAGTCCCGCCCATTCGCCCGCTTTTCCTATCAACTCTCTTCATCTCTTCCATACAAGGTTTCTTGAACTAAATCAATTGGACCAAAAATTGTTCCACATGCACATGTAGGATCGCTAAACATTTAGAATCCTGAGTAATTATTTTATGGTAAGATTTGTTTTTTTTTAATTGCTATAGGACTTATATTTTAAGTTGGTGATGAAAATGTACATGCTTTGTGCATCTTTGGATGCAGTGTGACACAAGTGGAAAGTATATGAAGATTGTGCGTAGTCCATGGAGGTGGTTGTTCCTGATATTCTTTGTGCACATCAACCCGTATTCTGACTAGATTACATAAATAATATCTGAATTATAATTAAGTCAAGTCAAGTTGACGAAGTTTAATACTCAAGTTCAACTCCACTCAAATATCCTCAAATCAATACTCAAATCAAGCTCGATTGAGCTTTGACTTCTCGAGCTTGAGGGGGCTAACTTCAGTAAAATTTAATGAGCTCGAGCAATGTCAATAAATATTTACCATGGAACTTATGGAATATAATACTAGAATAGAATAAAAATGCGATAAAGTAATAACCATATAGAAAGCAAAAAGAGGAATTAGCATGGACAGTAAGAGTCAGTTTGGTAACTGTCTAAAATTCCAAACCTCGCCCAACTACCGGAGATTTGTTCCCGGGAAGAAGGAGAAGAAGAAAAGAAACAAAGAAAAGAAGGAAAAAAGAAAAGAAAAGAAAATGGACTTGATTTCGGAGTTATTCTCGAGAAAAAGTAACTTTTTTTATTTTAATTTTGTTCCAAATCTATTTTCGAAAATAAATTCTCAAAAACAAAAAAGTTACCAAATGGATTTTTATTTTTTTTTCCTTTATCTCTAAAAACAAAAAAATGGAATTAGACACTATTTTTTTTTGGTCGAAAAATTAGACACTATTTGACTAGTTACCAAACAGGACTAACTAGGTTAGGGAATTGTATCCGAAATCATAACATTAACATCTTGCGAGAATAATACCAATGGTTCTAGATGGTTGTCTTTGGAAAAGAAGCATATATATGATGTTATAAGGGAAATGAAGCATTCCGAGAAATAATTTCACCGTAATCAGAAGTGCAAATAGAGGAATTAGTATATGACACATGAAACAGCCATTGCAAGAGGAGGCGAAACAATGCCATCGCCAAAATTCCTTACTTCTTTTTTTTTTTTTTTTTTTTTTGCAATTCTTTCAATCATACCACTAGAATCATTTCAAACTCAAATAGCAGACGATAGGAATATGTTTTAATGATTGTATTGAGTTTACATCTAAATTTTTTGAAATCTCTTACATGAATTTTAAATTGGAGGGAATAGATGAAGTTGGTCGCGGCTGTAGTGTATCCCAAAAATAGGCATATGATGTTGTAGTTTTCTTTAGGACATTAATGATAACCATTATGTTTTAGAAATCAATTTCTGACTAAATATTGATATTATTATTTTTATTATCTAGAGGAATTTCTAAGAAAAGAAACGTGTTTGATAACAACTTAAAATTTCTATTTTTAGAACAGAAATTAGTTTGATAATAAAATATAATTTCTATTTTTTAGGAATAGAAATTATTTTGATAACAACGTTAAATTTCTATTTTCAAAATTTTGTTTCCACATTATATTTCCCTTATGTTGGGAAATAGGGTAGTTAGGCGGATTTTTCCTCTAATATCACAAATGATAATTTTTTGAAACTGATAGGAATTCCTTAAAAATAATGGAAATCCTCAAATACCACAACACATTACAAAAGCCAACATAAGTCAAAGAGGCAGTGCTACCAAGATTTTGTTTGCTGTCAATTGTTGTAACTACAACTCACGAGATCGCGATAACTCTCGAAACCATTAAAGTGGTTCCATGGGCCAAATAATCATACTCCCTCTCGAAATGTTGGATTCATCTTTGATCTCGAGCATTCATTCCATTCGGTGTGGAACAAAATGTTCTCCGAAACACATCGTTCAGTTGCCAAAAAAAATGATGATCTTTTGAAACTGATAAAAAAAAAAAATCCTCAAATACAAATAATTGTAATCAACAAATACCACGTCACATTACAAGAGCCAATGTCATGTCGCGAACCTTCCCTCAGCCACGAGAATGCGACATCCTTCATGATAGGACCAATCTGTGACATCTCAGGAGGTGTTGCCATCCCATGGATTTTTTATCTTTCCATTAAGTACATGCGAAAGTGTGCAATCTCTAACACCCAATAAACAACAATGGGTAGTAAGAAAAACAGAGCACACACACACAGAGCATAACTTCCGCGCGCGCGCGCGCGCAAGAGACCGTTTTGACTGGTTATCCCCACTCAAAAAGATATAAAATGGGAGGATAAATACACTATCAGTGCCATAAGTTATGTACAGTGCTCACTTTGGTGCCAAAAATTTCTATCGAATCACTTAAGTGCCAAAAAGTTTGAAAAACGTTCATTTTAATGCTAACTCCGATTTGGTTAGTCGGAAATCCGACGTGGCACCTTTTTTATTAATTTTTGAAGCTGATATAGCTCGCCGAAGAGTACAATCAGCATTCAATCAGCATTTTAACAACAAACAACGTCGTTTGGTGTCTCTCTCCCAATTCAAAACCCTAAATCCCCAAATTGAGAGAGAGAGAGAGAGAGAGAGAGAGAGAGAGAGAGAGAGAGAGAAGATAAGCCACCAGTGATGGGCTAGTCGTCGTCCTCAACGGCCCCTACGCTCGGCGGTCGCGGCTCCAACCCCAACCTCGACCCCCCCGACGACGACCACTTGGTAGCCAAGTCGAAGGCTGTGATTTGCAGGCCGCTGACGAGTGTGCCGTCCCCGATCTCTCCCTCTCCATCTTTGATCTCCTCTACGAGTGCCTAGCAGGTCTTCTAATACCTAGGCTCCGGTGACTGGGGCCGATGCTCCCTCCTGTGCCGCCGCTAGCTCGTGATCGAAGACGAAAGCCGCTAGAGGCTCACCCTCCATACCCACTCGAAGCTGTTGGACGCGGTCCCGGCTCGAAGAATTTTAGGACGTTGAAGCTGGTGAAATGTTACCGAGATTGGGACACGGTGTTACTACGACAGAGGCTGAGCGATGGTGGCCGAGCGATGGAGGCGAGCGACGGAGGCTGAGCGACGGTGGCCCGCATTGGGCGAGGATTGGACACAAAAAACCTAATTTCAATCCCCAAATTAAAAAAAAAAAAAAAAAAAAAAAAAAAAAAAAAAAAAAAAAAAAAACCCAAATGAGTTGTGTGACGTCGTTTTCTCAAGGCCATCCACTTAAGACGGCAAAACGACGTCATTTTCTTAAGGAGGACAGAAAACAACGTCGTTTAAAGGCTTGGTCAATTTTTTTTTTTTAAATATAAAAGCCACGTAATCATTTTGGCCGGAGTCTTTCGTCGGTGGCACCAAAGTGATCATTTTTCCTTCGATTTGGCACTTAAGTGATTCGACGGAAACTTTTGGCAACAAAGTAAGCGTCATACATAACTTATGGCACTAATAGTGTGCTTCTCCCTAAAATGGGGGTTAAAAGCTACAAGGGAGAGCCTATCTCCTCTAAAAAGATTTAATGAAAAGTGGCTTCCCTACAAGATCTACTACTAAGCATCATCCATAGGGCTATTTGATGGGCCTATGTCCTCGTTTGATCTAGGTGGATCAAGGAACTCATAAAGGGGTCCGAAAAGGTCCCCATCAAACCATGCATACCATGCCCAACAGCAGTGTGGAATGGGGTCACAATATCCCTTGTCGACCCAGATAGTAAAGGTGATCCTTCAGAAGGTAGCGTCGTCCCTAAACACGTCTATAACCATGATTTTCATGCTTACAGATACCCCAAAATCCATGAAATGGTGAGGTAAAAGATCCATATCTATTAACTTGAAAAAAAGGTCAAGCAATAACAAATGAGTTGATAACTCAATAAGTAAATATCCTAAATCTCGTAACAAATGAGTTGATATCTCAATAAGTAAATATCCTAAATCTCGTATAGGCAGATGTGTTGCATCGAAGACTTACCATTATCTAACCCAAATATGCCGATGATAGAATAGCAAAGCTTAAGCTTTGCCTCAACTATATATATGATGGAATCTAATCTCAACTTAAGTTGCTCGAGTCATAAATAAAGGCATATAAGTCTACACGTGTTACAAATAGTGCAAATAATAGCCAAAATATTCACACGTGTCCGATACTAGCATCCACGACATTATTAAAACCTTCAAAACTCATACAACAACCTTTAGAATGTCCACATGCCTCTCACTTCATGAACAATGACAATTAAGTATGCACGTGTCTTCTAAGTCACTAAAATGACATTTAAATCATGCATGTGTCTCACGCATCTCATAAAGTCAATGTCAAACATGCACGAACCATAAAACAACTTTCAAAGTATGCACATAGCACTTAATATTTTGCACACGTTTAGCGCATCGAGAATCACATTGTATCCCATACTACCATACTATCTCGAGTCCAATTATTAATCACACATAACCGAAATCTTACGGCTCTTTCGGAAACCTCTGGGACATCGTCTCACTTTGTTGAGCATGGCATTTGAACTCCTGTCGGGCATTCTTTCGGGCATTGTTCCAATATCACACATCCTGCGAATGTCATCCCATTGATGTGAGGGCATCATATCATTCTCACTAGCAAAGCATCCCATTAACCTAAGGGCATTGTCTCTTGAAACCTCGGTGATGAAATTCCTTGTGTGACCACATCAATGAAGCATACAAGCAATCGGTATCATCTTCCATATTAGTCAAAGTATGAATGCCCCAAGGGTGTGCTAAGCGATGTGTAACTTATGGTCTATTATAAATACATCAATAAAGTATATCGAGCATGAAATTAAAATCATGACCTGACTCGTGACGTTTGAGTACTGGCCTAAGTCAAATTCAAATCAAACAATACGTCTCAATATGGCCGAACCAAGAGAATGACCCAGCCTAACGTACTTCCACATATGTTCAAGAACCAATGCCATTCTCGATTTGATGGCTCAATGTGAGCTCAAATTTTGTCCATGACCTATGGATTTCTAATGCAAAAATCACATCCATATTGCAACCATAATGCCTGAATAACAAATCTTATAACAACTTAGATGGACGATTATGCCACAACAATCATAACATATAATAATCCACATCACAAAACCTTATTCAACCAACAATGGCACTCAAACATAAAGATCTAGCCTAAGCAATAATAATGAGCAGTCCACAAACAACAATCACAGCAAACCTTCTAACCTAAGCAACAACCTAAGTCTAAACAAACTATTTCGACAAATTACGCCAACATGAGCAACTTCGACAATCTCATACTCATTCATCACTCATTGCTGACTCTTATAGTCCAAGCATATCATAAGCAAACCATACAAAATTAATCACATGAGTTTCTTAACCTAAGATGGTCCTACAACATTAGAAACGGTCCTAAATCTGAGCTGTGTAACTCAACTGCTTAACCGACGTTTATGAAATCTACTTATGAACAACTAACATGGAACAAGGGATGATTAGGTGGTGCTGGTTAGCGGATAGCAAGGCAACAACGAGCTAGCTAGTGACGGCAGCAATAATGCAGCACGAGGATAGATGGACACTGCAACGACGAATGGTGGATAGCGTGCAATGGCAAATGGCAAGGTGGCGAGCAAACAGGCAGTGAGTGGTGAGGGAAAAATGAGAGAAAAAGGAGAGAGAGGAAGGAGATGAGGGGTCGGCCTAAGGGGGGTGAGGGAGAGAGAGACGAGGAAGAAGACGACTTAAGGAGAAAGGAGATTGAAGAGAAATGGGGTCTTTCACATTTAATGCTTCTCAAATTATTATCCCTTATCCATGATGATTATAAACTTGAGTTGCAAGAAGAGATCTTAGCATTCCATCTTGCCACTGGGGTTCAAACTCATCACCTCTGAAGAAAGGATCATCAAGAACTTATCCAGCGGAGCCACCACGGTCGGTGGTCAGTCAATGTATTAGTTGTAACCTTATTTTGTGTAAATTTAAACCGATACTCCAGATCTTCATATAGGGAAAAAATTTTATCCATTTTATTTAATCAAAAATGTAATTATGGATAGCATAACATGCAATCGAATATGTGCTTATTTTCAAATTGTAAATGAAGGTATGTATGTCAAAATGAAGAAGTAATTATTTAATGCCACAAATGATCTCTCAATTATGTTCTTTAGAGAAGAATGCTTGTAGTTGCATAATTCTCTTACTGTTGTCGGCCCGTTTATCTCTACCCGTATAATAATTTAAATGATACTATTAATCTTTTAAATGAGTTAAAAATTCCGAAATTGCTGTATAACCAAAATCTTTCACATAGTATTTATCTATAACAAGGTATTCATATATTGGTCATGATTTGTAATTGTAATACAATCATTTAGAAATTTACTCCTTAAAATACAAGTAAATACTTAACGATGGTCAAGGAAATTCTAAGTGAGGAGTTTCGACTGTTGCCTAGAGCACTCGACAATTGTCAACAGAGCCTTTCCAACCAACATACCAAAAAAAGTAAATTTCATATCAAACGAAAAAACACATATCACATTCTAATTGGTAATTCATTTTATACATTTAAATGAGATTTGCTTCAACACAGATACAAGAGCATGAATATGGGTTCCATCAATAGCATCAGCATAGTCTTGTCATTTTATTAAAGACTAGTATTATACAAGATTATCAACAAAATAAAACTAATGTTGTAAAGGAATGTATGAAAATTCTACCTTGAAGTAATGTTTATGGTTAGGATCCACAAAAATTTTATATGGGATAACATCAAAGGAAGGTTGTATAATAACCTCTTTTGTTAGTTTAAGAATTACTTGTAATACTTTAGTGAAGTACTTACTGATAATTCACCCTGAATGTTGGAATCTCTCTTTTTATTTGAGTTCTTATAACAAATTATAGATGAAAAAAATTAATTTGTTCATCTAACCTAATATATCGACTATCTTCTAACTAATATTTTGCCTTCATGAGATCACAAAGGTTGAGAAAAACATGTCTCTCCATTCTAAAAGCTTCATAGACTCTATTTAAAGGCGTATAAGAAACCTCCCTTCATCATTCGATTTCTAATGATAAGATGTTCCTAATAGGTTCTTCCATATGCATGGATACATCCACTGCAACCATGCACAACTATACTATCAATATATCGAGATCAAAAACATGAAAATCCTGCTCAATTGATTCAACTAATGCAATTTGACCATTATAAACTTTACTTTCACCCACTCCAAAGTACCTATGCCATCATATAAAATAAGAACTTAAACCTATTAGATAATGACTCCAATAGAAAATAATAATAGAGATATTGTCACCATAATTGTAACTTAAAAAAGCCAAAGTCTCAAATACATAAGTCATAGAATGAAATTAAGCCAAATATAAATCTAATGTATATTTCCTAACAACTACTTAAAGAAAATCAAGAAGTCCACCTCTCTTTTTAGGTAGAGATATGATGAAAGCTTCTCTCTAAGTGGCATAAGGCATGCCTGGTTCATAACTTTGTTGTAAATATTATGCTCCAAGTCAAACATGACATTTAGGATGGCAACTACAACTGTTATGGAGTAGGGGTCTATAGGTGGTAGGACATGTGAGGTGACGGAGCCACTTATTGATTGACTTGTTTCAAATTTGATCATTTCTTGATGGCTTTACAGGTGCCACTAACATCATAAGTATTATGCTTTCTCATCCTCTTAGAATTTGGAGTTCTATCCAATTTGAGCTTCTTACAAACTAGGAGTTACAGCAGGTGTAAAGACTCCCTCATCAACATGATAATTATTAAATTCCTCCAGATCCCTTGCCGTAGCATTACCACCATTATCACCACTAAAACCACCGTCTTCTGCCTCCAGCACCACTAAGTCCTTTGCATTTTTTGCTACATATTCCCAAATAGCATATATATCATCAAATACAAAGAAACACAATACAGAGGTCATGATACTAATGAAACCCATCATTCTTAAATTTAGTCTATTCACTATTATCCTTCAATTGTCACAATAATGACATACGTCGACAACATAATTGAAGCTTACATCTACGATAAGAACAAATAGACCTAAATAAAGTGATATCTTGATGTGAGACTCTCAAATGCTTGGATCTTCCACAGTAACCATTTTGTTTACATTATTTCATCCAAGTCTAGATTATGAAAGAAGTTTCTTAAAATTACTATACAATTTCTTCAGTTTATTTATCCTATTCTTCAACTAAAATACATTAAAGTGAAATCATCATGTATGTTCATTGAATTCGCATGTATGTTATTCCACTCTATTTTGTTGTAGGTATGAGTGGTGCAATTTCCCTTTTTTACTTCTTTTACGAATAATTTACAATAAAATTAGTCAAAAACTCAGTCCACTTTGCCATAAATGCCTCTTTGTGAGGGTGTCATTTAACCTCAAATCATTGAGTGTCAAATGAGCCATATCAAATGATGTACTAATTCACGACAAAAGCTTTAATGTCAAAATCACATAATGTAATGTTCTATAATTGTTAATAAAACAAAATGCACAAAGGAAATTGAAAGAGAACATCATATTATATTATGCAAGCAAGCATATATCCCAAGCATACATGTACAACCCATAGGAAAAAAAACACAAGAACTTCCGTATATGTAAATTATAACAGTATATCCCACACATATTTTTTTTAATGTAATGACACCACATCTCAAAGGATAACACCAGATCATAATATTAGATATTTACACTACAGGCACAATGCCAAATAAACAATGTCCACATAATCAAAGAAGTCACAATCCATAACAAAAATCAAGGAGCAAAACACTTAAGACAAATCAATCCAACTATCTGGAGTTACATGCGTAGCTTGCGATACTAATACAAAATCAAACTTTGAGCAATTATGTCATTCAAAGGGAAATGCGTCATCCACCTTTCGTTCCTTTCTCATAATCTAAGACCATGGCAGTACTCGGTTCGTGGTAACCATACTCATTAAATACCATAATGGCAGCAACACTACCAAAAGTAATAACAAAGCCATTTCTTTACCAAGAGAGATTAATTGTTAAATACATGATTTTTTTCGGAAGATAAATTCTACTCAAACACTAATCACAAATCGACCTTTATCATATTATCCCACTAATTTGTGATGCAGCAATCATAATCAAAAGAGGATTGTGCTCTTTTATGGTAATCAACATGACTAAACACCATAAGATGTACTTCTTTAGTACCAAAAACAAATGATTCTCTCGCATTTGAAGCAAAGATGAAAAAGAATATCCAAAATATGTATCTAGTGACCAAGGCAAAACAAAGATTATGAGTTTAACATGGTAAGCAGTAAGCTGAACATATGCATCAGTTTACCTGGCAAACCACATGAAGCAACAACAAAGACAAGCTTAATTAGAAGAATACAAATCTTTCGTGTTGATAAAAAGATATACTAAACATAAAGATATGAAAGGAATCATTTATACTTGACAATTTCTGAAAATAATCAAAGTGTAGTACACATGGAGAAATGGAGGACAAGAGAGAAGTACGCATAGACTAAGAAGTACACATCATTTGCAATGGAGTTCTCATGACCATCACCAGAGTATTTAACTGTTGGCTTTGTCTTTACAAGGCCAAACACAAGAACACTGTCACGAAATATTCAAGTAGCATGTTCTGAAGATGGAAGAGTCAAAACAAATGGACCATCTAGGCAAAACCATATCAACACTTATTTAACATCACACTTATAAGCTCTCAATCACGTAGTATGATTTGGATAAAATGAAAATCACATGTCAAGATGCTACAAATAATTCAACGGCGAGTATTTGCTGTTTAAAAGCCCTATCACAAAAAGGCCCAAGATCACACCCTATTTAAGCGACTATCGAAACTCCTAGCTCCATTTAAAGTGAGAGCACGAGCGAGACGAAAAGGCAAAGCCCATTGAATATGTGGGAAAGTTGATTAATTGCATTTACCTAGAGGCATCAAGAATGTATGCTTGTGTAATCAATGAGAGCCTTATGAAGAGAGGGTTGATGGGAAGGACGGAATGGAAGCCGGCGAGAGGAGGGAGTCAAAGTTGACAAGGTAGAGAGGATGGAGTTGGAGTTGACGGCGAGGTGAGTGACAACGTGCCTAAAGTTTTTGGTTGAAGTGTCATTCTGTTGATGAAGAAGAGTGAATGCCGAAATGTATGTAAGTCTCTTCTATTGACGAGGAAGAAATTATTTCTATTTTTGGAAAGCAAAAAATTTTAATTTTTTTTCTTGTTCCAAACATATTCGGAATAAAAGTCTATTCCATAAATAGAAAAATGAAATTTCATTAACAAATAGATTTATGTTTTAAACTTATTCCCACACAGTCATAATAGTTGTATGTCATTAATTGACACAGTCTATTTTTGGTACTCAAGATGGTGGCTTATGCAAGTGCTATTGTTATATACTCTTATTATAGTGACTATTTTGAGCAATCATATAAGATGAGAGAAATATATGCGTCAATGGACTTGACTTGTTACTTGCATAGTTAAGATGATCTTACTAGTTCATTCTACAAGAAGAAGTTAGCGAAATTCCTTATAACTTTATCACGACCAACTTTATCAAGCTTCAGAAGTTAGGTTAATGGATCAAATGGTGACCGACATTGACATATCTTGTGCCTTGATTGATCCTTATATTAGGAAAACCCCATAAGGGTTGATGATTCATACTATTGTTAAGCATGGATAGGGATTGACCATTAATATGTCCTAGATGAAGGAAAGCCATATGATAGATAAACAACTCATATGATTTATAAAAGCAAGTAACGAACCCTTTGCCTTGGGCAATCCTTAACAAAGGAAAATCATATGACGGATTGACAAATCCTGGAGTAGCTAGGGATTGATGAATCATATGCCTAATTAGTCATTGTCAAAGGGATATCATATGATGGATTGACGAATCCTATCATTGCTAAACATTGATATGGGTCAGCGAATCCTTTGCCTAGGTAATTCTCAACAAAGGAACATCATATGATATATTGACAAATTCGTCACTTTTAAATGTAAGCAAGGATTGATGTATTTCGGGCTTAAACGATACCTGATGAAAGAACACCCCATGATAAATTGACAAATCCTATCATTTCTAAACACAAGTAGGAATTGACAAAATCCCATGTTTAGATGTTCCTTGACTAAGAGCATGGATTGATGAATCTAATCAATTCTAACACAAACAAGGTTTGTCGAACCCCTTTCTTAGACGTTTTTTGTCATACCACATGACAAGCTAATAAATCTTATCATTCATAAACATAAGCCGGGGCTAACAGACGTCATGCTTAGATGCTCTTTAACAAAGGAAGACAATGTAAAGGATTGATGTAAGCCATGGCTTCTAAACACATGCATTTTTGTGCCCTAGATAATCCTTGATGGAGTATGGTGGATTTAAGAATCCTTCTAATCATAAACATGAGCAATGATTAACATCCATGTTGGAGAAAAATGACATGATGAATTAATAAATCCTATAAAAAAATACAGGCACGGATTGACAAATCCACGTCTTAACAAAGGAAGATAATATGATTGATTTGACCAATCTCATCAAGCATAAACGAGGCAATACAGTCCAAACGACGAATGACAAAGGGGACTCTAAGCTTTTCAAAAAATAGATCCCTTGGCAAAAAATAAATGAGTTCAAAAGTGGAGGAGGAATTATTGGTCCTATGCTCTTAAGAAAATCTTTTACGAAGGAACAGTATACATGAAGACAATATATGAGCTCATGTAAAAAACATGTTATTAAAATTCAGAGGTACTTACCGGGACATTTTGCTCTATGCTAGTTTTGGAAACTAGTTTCTCAAAATATCCTACAATGTAATTAGCGAAGGTCTTTCAGAATAATCAATATCGGAAAGAAGAGAAAGGAGAATGAGATTTAAGTTATGTTGTTGTTTGGATGCTGACAAGGGGAAATAATGAAAAGAAATGTACTATGATTTAAGCATTATTCTATGCACTAGGAAGTAGAGATCAAACAAAATTCCAGGAAGAGAAAAAATTTCTTTGTTGATCGAACCAATAAAATTTTCTACATTCAAGTTGATTGAGAAGCACTAAAAAATGATAAATGCATCAAAAGATCTAATATTGCGAAAGTGAAGTCTAGTCTTAAAATTTTGAAGAAGTGGAATTTAATTCTAAATTTTGTCCAATTAATACAATCGAGTAACTTCATTTAATTTGAGTGACCAAAATGTAATGGCTGTATTCTTTTGATATTTTCCGAAGGCATGCGACCTTGATGAACAAAATAATAGATAAACATAATAGGGAGAGTGAGGGAGAGAGAGAGAGATTGGGGTAGATTAAGTAGGTTGTGCCCATTGATGAGCCTTGCCCACAATATACGGGTCACTGCGAGCATTGGGTATGCAACATTTTTGGTTTACTTCAAGAAAGTCTCATAATTAGCAAAAATGGCACGCAAATTGTCAATAACTAGATTTGTAAACAGAGATCTCTAGGTCTAAGCAAGTAGGGATAGTGCTGCAACTCACAAACCTCAAAATCTTAGTTGGAAGAAATAGGTTTCAATCTCAATAAAGTTTATTATCAAGCATACTAAATAATTTTCATTTGGTTTAAGCATATAGAGATGGAGGATCTAGTGTCATGCAAATAGATTGTTCAAGTAGAAGAAAGTTGAAAAACACATATGCATGCACAGTCCTAGTAAGAACAAGGACAAGCACTCGTGGATAATCGGAATAATATTATGAGTAAAAGAAAGCCAACATCGCACATAGAGAGAGAGAGAGAGAGACAGAGAGAGACAGACCTAGCAAGGTTGACGACGAGCACTGTTGGATTACAAATTGCATAAGGAAGGTTCAAGTTTCCTTGAGGTCATGAGCTTTGAGTATTAGTTATTGTGGCAAAAGAAAGGCGACTAACAACGACTTACTTGGGTGATAAGGAGCCCATGCAATAGGGTGAGGGTTGTTGATGGAGGCTATGCAACCACCCTTTTTAACTTCTTGGCCCGACGTCCTCTGTCTTATTTTTACCTTATATAATTTTTTGCTTTCAATTTAGTTTTTGGCACTTATTTTTTGGGGATGACCCTTGCTCAGCATAACGTCAACACTACATGTCCTAGTAAAATATTAAAAAATATTGTGTCAGCATTTTTCATCATATAAATTGGATTGAATGAATGAAATTATTTTTTTTTATTTTTTTTATACCCAGGGAACCCCGTACAGCCGGTAGCCGGCGGGTAAACCCTGGAGCGACACTAGCGAAGGACCCACCACCCCGACGTCGCGCTTAAGATCCCGTGCGGCCAGCGTGATTCGACCTCCTCCACTTTCGTTAGTTTCATTGGAGAGCCTTATCCAACTGGGCCACTGTAGGCGGTGGTTGAATGAATGAAATTATTTGATATCACTAATTGAATAAATTTTAAAACTTAATTATGGTTTTTTTATAATTTTTGGACTTGGCTATATTTTGATAGCAAACTTTATGACCTTTGTTGCATTTATTTTATAAAAAATTATCTACACTAGTCCCTCTTGATTTTTCTTTTCCTTTCTTCTCATTTAGTTTGCCTACCTCCATCCACATGGGTGAGTTAATTATTTTCTTATGGCTCATATTTTTTTTTTTTTTGGTAAAGGTCTTATGGCTCATATTTTGACCTTCACTCAACACGATAAGACCTAAATCCTTTTATAACATACAAATGTCATGTGTAATCATATATAATAAAAGTCAACTAATATTTTATATCCGGTAAGATAGTTAATAGGCAATTTGTCACTTAAAATAAGGCAAAATCAACAACACTATGCACTCATGTAAAATTTCTCCATGCTTCTCTAATGTAGAAAAAGAATACTCCTGATGTCACATTTTCCTTATGTTTAATATAGAAAAAGAATACTCTTGGTGTCACATTTTCCTTAAAATAAGGCAAAGTAAACAACACTGTGCACTCATGTAAAATTTCTCCATGCTTTTCTAATGTAGAAAAAGAATACTCCTAGTGTCACATTTTCTTTATGATTAATATCATGATATCAATTTGGGGTTTTTCGTGATATTAATCATTTTTCTTATGGTTCTTTAGTTCCGTAACTTTCCAAATGATCATTTAAAGGTCACAACTTCTAAAAATCAATCATTCAAGTGGCACACTTCGATGACAAAAAAAAAAAAAGTGACTCACTTATGTCATCGGAAAATCACATGTGGTGTTGTTTTTATGTTAAGAATAACAACACATGGCTTAGTTAATGCTTTTATCATTTAGTTATTACCACTAATTCAAAATATTTTGAATTAGTCCATGTAATTATTGTAACAGCTAGTAGGTAAACTCTACAAATGCAAATGCTATCTTAGAGTTAAAGGATAAGGGAAACTCATGCTCAAACATAGAGTCTATATTTACATTTTAAAATAAATAATTGGATGTGTCTTGTCAAAGATTTTAACACTCGAGATATCAAAGAAATAATGTTGTTTAACAACATGAATTTGCTTGAAATTAATGCATTAGGTTAAATTTGCTTCATAAACCAAAACCTAAACTTGAAATCTTCCCTCAAGTTGAGAAATTAGGTTTCGATTATCTTCTAAAAAAGCCCTAGCCCCAAATTTCAGTTTCAATTTGAACAAATTGTTCAGCATGAAGACGATTCATCTCATTTAGGTGGCAGCTATGGTGTTGACAATTTCAAACACAAGCCGCTTTAAGAAGTTTGGCATCAAGGTCCGCTTGTGGAGGGAGGAATGGCGTGCGTCAAGTACCTAGAGAGAGACGGTTTAGATAATGACTGGAGGTGGCAGTCGAAAGAGCTAGCAGACAAGGTATCTAAAGTGAATCATTGATTTTAGTTTGCAATCGTAAAAATGGGTAGAGGTATAAATTGCAACCTAATTTAGTCCGACATCCTCAAATTAGGGGCAAGAAAGGTATTTTTTTCCCTAATATAGCCAAAAACTTCAAATTAGTGCACTTGCGATAAATTTACCCTAGACTAATTTTTTTGCCATAAAAAATCCCAAACTATTACATGTGTACCAAATTCGTCATTTGTTAGTTTTTGTTAAATTAGATTAATACTATGATAAATCATAAACAACAAAATATTTGTGACCAACAAAAAGTGAAACTCCAAATCAACACATGCATCACTGTCACACGTCATCTAACTTAGTAATTTAACAATAACTACCGAAAGGTAAATTTATCATAAGTGTATTAGTTTAGAGAGTAAACTTTTCATAAGTATACCGGTTTATGATCTTTCGTGGTATTAACTTCTTTTTTTGTCAAACAAGAAAGGGTTTACACTGTGTTGTTTTAAAGCATTTTCATTGTCATCATCTCCCTAATGAGTCAAGTTAGATGGTTTAGTATCGAATATTCCCATATAGGATTTTCAACAAAAGAATATATGGTCCGTTACCAAAAAAAAAAAAAAAAAACAAAAAATATATGGAGTGTGAAAACTCGGCACGAAGAAACTTAAGTGCTAAAAGTTATAAAAGTGATACTTAAATGCTAAAATCAAAACAAAATGGATTAATTAAGTGCCAACAGCGAGAAAATTCGACCAAAATGTTGACATAGCGATTTTCTAGCAAGACAAGTACAAAATGACATTGTTTTAGAAAAATATTTTGTTGACGTAGCTAGACAATCAATATAAATATTGATTAAATTAAATTTAAAACTAAATTTATTTATATATTAATTAAATATTTAAAAAAGGAAGAAGGCGAAGATTGCAGGTGGCGGCTGAGGGTTAAGCCCTTGCCCCCACCTCTTCCTCCTTTTTCTTTTTAAAATTTTTATTTTAAAAATAGAAATGTTTTAATTTAATAAATATTTATATTAAAATTCAAAGAAAAAGACAAAACGACATCGTTTTGGTTCCTCATCGCTGACTCAACTCTCAAACGTGCCACGTAGGTAAGTTATATTATTAAAAAATTGCCACGTAAGATTTCCAATCACCTTAGCTGAACTTTGCACTTAAATGACTCATTTAAAAAAAAAAAAAAGTGGCATTTAAGTGTCACTTTTGTAACTTTTGGCACTTAAATATTTTCTAGTGCCAATTTTTGACACTTCAAGTGTCCAGCTCCTTAGAATTTTCATACAAGAGAATTTATCAATGTAACATAAGTGAATGCTTTTTGAAAATTATCACACTCAAATAATTGCTTGAAATATTATGTTATCAAGGTGAACATCATGCGAAAATTATAGTATTGTTGGTGTCCTATTCTTTTTTTTTTTCCCTAATTTTTAAGAATGTTTTTGCTATTAAAATGAAAAGGAACGAAACTTTAGTATACTAGGAAAAGAGTAACAAGTAATGCTTGCAAAAATAAAGCACAAAAACACAAATATCATTGAAAAAAATTCCAGACACTTTAAACTTGGTCAATTTAAAAAATGGGTCAATATACAAGTCCTAAACTGGTACACTCATAATTTATTTATCTCAAACTAATTTTATAGCTGTGGAAAACTCAAATTCCTATACACATGTAACTTTTACCTAATATTAATTTTCGAGTATAGAAAATGATGGGAAAATTTAAGAATTTTTATAATGTGAAAATTAGTATGGAATAAATGTGATATGAGTGTTCCGGTATGGAAAGTTTTGTGGTATTAACCTTTTAGAAAAGTACTTTCGATTTTTGCAAAATAAGAGGTATTAACTTGCTAGAAAAGATGAGAAAAACACTTACGTTCGATCGTCTGAATTTCTAATCAATATAGGACTAAGTATAATAGGATATAAAATCCATATATTATGCTATTTTATCCATTGTTTGGTGGATCATAATAAATAAAATCAAATATATTTACATCATATCATGCATATCGTTTTGTATGAATGGCATATCAGTGTAAATGAATGTAAAAGTTGACAAACAGAAATTATGAAAATCTCTCGTGACACTTCTACTTATTTTTATTTGCTTTTTTATTATTATTCTTCTCTTTTTTAATTATTTTCATTTTAAATTGTAAACTGTATTAAGATGCCTAAAATACTTAAATACCTAAAATATGTCATAAATAAAATAATTATATATAAATTTATATTAGGAAAAATTTTAAATAAGAACCCAAAGTGTCATCATTTTCTCAAAAAGGACCGAAGTGAAATTTGTCTCAAATAAGGACTCAAAGTGCTATCATTTTCTTCAAAGAGGACCGAAGTGAAGTTTGTTTCAAAAAAAGACCTAAAGTAGTTATTTAATCTCAAAGAAAGACCTCACTCGCAGATCAGTGAATAGATGCATCTCCGATATATATTCCAATGGCCTAATTACGGTATTTTCGTCCTTTTTTTTTTTTTTTCATTTTTGGTTGCCCCGTTCATCATCTTCTCCGTCTCTTGTTCACTTCTTCTTGCCTAGATCAAGAATACCAGACTTGGGGAAAGGCCAACGAGTGCTGGCTATTGGTAAGGGCTGGCGAGGGCTCGACACTTATCACCGGCGGCAAGTAAGGGCTCAACGAGGTTGTCAATGGAGTAGCAAGTGGAGGTGGGGGAGGTCGCTCCCCACGGCCATCAGCGAGGTCGCCCCTCACTAAGCCTTGGGTGAGGGCTCGCCTACCTCATCAGCCACTGATAAGGGCCGATGAGGGCTCGACGACCCTCACCGGCCGCAGTCGAGGCCACCCTCGGCAAATCTGGCGAGGGTCGGCCTGCAAGCCCTCGCCCACGACAAGTCCATGGTGGCCCTCACCTACTGCCGACAATGGGCATCCAACCCTCGTCGGTCCTCACCAACGACCGGCGCTCACCGGTTCTTCCCAAGTCCGATGTTCTTGAGAAGAAGACACATAGTGGATGAAGAAGATGATGAATAGTGCCACCATTAACCCAAGAAAATAATAATAATAAAGAACAAGACAATCGAAATTTTTAAATATAAATTTTTAAGTATATATATATATTGGACAAAATACCCCTAATCAGGCTACTGAAATATGCATCGAAGATACATCTATTCACCGGCTGGCAAATGAGATCCTTCTTTGAGACTAAATGATCACTTTGGGTCTTTATTTAAGACGAACTCCACTCCATGTCCTCTTTTGAGAAAATGAAGACATTTTGGGTTCTTATTTGAAATTTTCCCTTTATATTATAAAATATAATTAAATTCAAAACTAAATTCTTATTTTTTATCATTTTGAATTTCGTATATTTATATTCAAATATTATTTATATTGAAATATAATTTTAATTTTATTAATTTAATAATTTACTATTTGAAAAAGATAACTTGCCTATTATAGATATTAAAAATTCTATTCACCTTTATCCATTTCTTTATAAGATAGTTTTATCTAGATTATATCCCTCATATATATCTTACGTTATCCTAACTTGAATGGTCATCCAACGTAGGATAGGATAAATTTTATCATATTTGAATTTTAATTGCCAAACCTAGCCTACAACTTAAATTTCAAAAGTGTTGGGGATTACTCAATTACAACTTAAGCCTTACAAGTTTATTTTTAAAAATTATAAGCGCCTTAGAAATTTACTTAACTTTATTATAATTTTGCCTCTAATTTACCATGGTATTATTAGATGACCTAATTTACAAAAAAAAAGAAGAAATATTAACTTTCTTGCCATTATTCCGTACGATGGTGATGGTTTTGATGAAGATGCAGGTTCTGATAATTAATTTCCAAGCAGCCCTGATATTGATGATTTTGAAAAAAGAAAAATTGTGGTGATTTCTAGGATGGAGTATCGGTGAAAGAAATTTGAGACCAGAGTGAAAATTGATAATTTTTGAACTTTCGAAGAAAAGTTTCAAGTAGAATCACTGTCCTTAAAATTTAGGTTTTTGTTTAAAGGAATCAATCCTAATTATAACCCACTTAATACGACATACTAGTTTCTTCATGAAAGAGGAAAAACAAAAGGAAAAAAAAAAAAAAAAAAAAACAGAAGTGAGTGAGAGTCTCTAATTTTTTTTGCTCTGTGGGCAACAACGTGGAGAGAGTCTCCAATCTCAAAAAGGGGTAGAAATAAGCAAAATCGGGGCCATGGGGGGGCGACTATAAAAGGGAGATTTTGCACGGAGTGGGATAGAGCGACCCGAGCGATAGCGGAGAGACGAAGGGTTTTTGGCTTTCGGTTCCCGAAGAGAGAGAAAGAGGAGAGAGAAGCCACACACACGACACACTGCGACTCCCTCCCCTCCCCCCTTAGAGAGAGAAAGAAGAGAGAGAAAGAGAGACGCGCATAGAGATATCTTTCTTCTTCTTCCTCTTCCTCCCCCCTCTCTTCGCCGCAGAAGTTTCTGCAGACAGAGAAAGGCGAGGAAAAGCCCCACCTCCCATATCGGGCCGCCGCAGGAGAGGGAAAACCCGACCCGGATTTGATTGGATCTACCGATTCTGCTCCGGCGAGAGGAGGGGCGGCGGCGGCGGCGCGGAGAGAGAATGGGGAGCAAGGGCGGCGGCGGCGGCGGAGGAGGAGGAGGGGGCAATGGAATTTCGACAATCCCCACGGGGTCGAGGAAGATGGTGCAGAGCCTGAAGGAGATTGTGAACTGCTCGGAGCTGGAGATCTACGCGGCGCTCAAGGAGTGCAGCATGGACCCTAACGAAGCCGTCAATCGCCTCCTCACGCAAGGTCTTCCTGCTTTTTCTTGGGGCTCGTTTCGCCTTTTTTATTTCTAGGGCAGAGCGTCGCGGTGGTAGGGCAGGAAGGGCTTTGAAATCCTAGGTCTTTTTGAGGGGGGTTTTTGCGTCGGTGGGGACTGGTGATGGGGCTCAGGGTCGCTTTAAAGGCGGGTTTTTTTGAGCTCTTCTTGTGTGTTTTGTGGCCTGGGTTGCTGAAATTTTGCTTTCGGGTGATGGAAGTTTGAATTTTTCGGGAGCTCCGGGTTCTCTTTCGAACTGCTTTCGAGAGCATCTGGGTGTTGATTGTTGGCCTCTTTCTGTTTTTGTCATCACTTAGTTTGAGCTGCTGCGTTTTGCATGTCGGCTGAGGCACATATCTGGTTTTTTTTTTTGGCCTTTTGGTCTGCTTGTTGTCATTGTTTGACATCCCATTCTTAGAAAGCGTTGGGCTTTTGTTGCGAGGCCAACGTCCCACCATGTCTGGTTAGGAGTTTCAGTTGTACTAGGCAGCTCTGAGTTGACAGACCGAGTTTTGGTGTAGCATTGAATGATCTGACTGGGCGTTTGAGTCGGTTTGAGTGAGTGGATCGCCAGCCTGAGGAGGGGGAAACACGATCCTAGCTGCCTGTGGTACTGTTCTAATTTTTTGGTGACTTCAGGAACCAAATATTGTCATGGAAAGACCTTGAAATTTATGGTGGCACTGCTGTATATCATCTCCATGTTAACTGCATGTGGATGTATGTCACTTTGGCGTTATTCAGCAAGGGCCGTGCCCTAGTGGTTCATCTTAGATCAAATTATGGCTTTTAGTTTTGTTATTTTCTCTATGTGTTGCACTGGAAGCTCTTTCTATGTTTCTATTGCTATGATATACAAGTTAAGATGTCTCATTCCACTTTTTGCCTTTGTCCCGAAAATGGATTAGAACAGCCTGTCCCCCTTTACATGATGAAGGTTCGGAAGGGTTGATATCTTGTCTTTAGAGCACGGCATTGAAGGTGTTGATGTTCTTTATAGCAGAAATAATTTGGATCATTGGACCATGTTTTCTCATCCGTATGCTTGCACCTGCCATTTTCTATTTAGACCAACAGAGAGATGTGTGTAATACGAAAATAAATGTCTGAAAGTGTGTGCAAGTGTTACATTGGGAATTGTGAGTTCTTTTGCTGATTGTTTTCTATCTTATGTTGGCCATGGGCTTCAAAGCTTTTGCCACTTTGAATTGTCTCTTTATACTGCCTTAATGCTGAATTGTTTTCATATAATGTTTGACTTTTGTACTCCTTTACAAAATAGTTCGCTGTTGCAAACTTTAAATTAATTAATTTAGCAAGTATCTGGTGACATTTTGAGTTCTTTTCTGATGTGGAGCTTATTGATTTGTAGATCCTTTTCATGAGGTGAAGAGCAAGCGAGAAAAGAAAAAGGAGGTGATTGCCCTCGCTATTCATAGTATTTTGTGGGGATGCTAATATTTTTATTTGTGTGTCATTTTAATACTGTCTGCAAACATTTTGATGATACTCTGAGCGATTTCCAGTGCCAGTCCGTGATTTGATTATTTGGATGACAAAATGAAGAGTTTGGAGCATATCAATATTCTGAATATATACGAATTCTGTCTTAATAAATTGGTATTGGTCGTGATTTCAGTTTTATGTTGTGCTTGAGCTCGAGTATTAGTGCATCTTTGTGTCTATTGGTTGCCTCTTCCATTATTGGCTTGTGCTTCTTTCCTTCCTGAATAAATTAAGTTGCAGGTTTCTTGTTTGTCAAGGCCATTATTCATCCAATGCTTATGTTACTTTTGTAATTGTGACAAATCAAAGTATTTATCTTTGGCCTTTATAATAGTTATCATAAGTCCTCTCCCCTGTCTTAGTTTCTTTAGTCGATCTGTAGTTGCTGGAACTCCCTTGCTTATTTTATCAGTTGTTTTATTTATGATCATTTGAATGATTTGTTTTACAATGTAATTCACCATTCAGAACAAAGACACAACAGAGTTGAGACCTCGTGGGTCTATTAGCACAACAACTCGCGGTGGTCGGAGTGGTGCGGAACGCTATGCTGGTCGTGGCCGTGCAAATGTACCAGGTTCTAGTGGTATATGAATTTATGAATTTGATAAGACTTTGGCTTTTATGTTATAGTTTAAGTGAAGTTCCTTAATATGTTCCTTACATTTCACCTTTCTGGCAGAGCCTGGTAAACAACCTCCATATAAGAAGGAAAATGGTTCACATGTTTACACAGGTTCTACATGTTCTGCTTATAATATGTTGGGAAGTAGTGTGAACCGGCAAATCGTGCACAGGTTATTCCTTTTACAATCCAGACTCTCCAGACTGTCTTTCTACTTGTCTAATTGGCTTTTAGGAAATTTATCTGCATGGCTGTTTATTGATCATCTCTACATGATCTGTGTAGATATGTTAAAAAGGATTGTTTTTCTCCCTTTTTTTATGTGGGAGTCTTGCTACTTTTTTCTTGTTGCCATGCCATGATATTGTTTTATCCCTTATTTGTATGCTTCTATGACTGCTTAACTTCTCAATAACGACCTAATATTTTGATTATAAGTATATTATTAGGAATGTTTGAACGTGGTTGTGAAGCACTTTAAGTTATAATCTCATGTATTGAATATCAACTGGGAATGAAACATGTAGAATTGCTACATTCTCCCAGGACTTTCAAAAGCCATTGTTGCAAACTTTTCTGTATGTTTTATTGTCCTAGAAAACACCATAGCCTGATAATGTCTTTCTTTATTGTAAGATTTGCTGTTAATTTTTAACTGCAGCTTTGGATAATCTAAATTTTACTTGAAATTTCCCTCAGTGACGCTTCGGCCTGGGAAAATAAGGTGTCTGCAGTTGGTGAAACTGATCTCATATCTTCATCAGTTCAGCCTTCACCAGGATTGCAACGAGCTTGGGCAGGAGTCCCTGGTCAAGTATCTATGGCGGATATAGTGAAGATGGGTAGGCCACAAGGCAAGGTTTCTGGGACCTCGAATGCACCTCTTCATCAAGGTGTCCTTCCGCCTTCTTCGGCAGTTTCACACGATGACTTTCAACAATTGGATCAATCTTCTAAAGTATATATGTCAGATCCCAACGATGACTGGCCCTTGGATGAGCAGCAGGCACCTCCTCCTAGTGATGAGTGGCCTCCATTTGAGAATTCACGGACTGCGGTATCCTCTACTTTGGATTCACAAGTGGTGGAGTCAAAACTGTATGGAGGTCCATCTGACTTGCCCTTGGATGAAAGCAGCCAGCATTTGACATCCCAGCTTGACAATGTTCATCTCTTGGAAGATGGATCTTTGGAAAATAGTGCAAACCACATGGGACTTGCTTCGGTATCCAACAGAAACATTCAGGACGATGATGATGTAGAGACATCCTATTTGGAGAACAATGTCTATAAGAACATCAGTGCTTTTCAGGCTCACATGCATTCATATGAGCATAATGAAGGTGATTACATTGATTAAGCTCATGTTCTTGGTGGGGTCTTTCTGTGCACTTTATTACTATTGGCATACCTCAGTCTGTAATTGACGTCTTTCTTTTTCATTTGGCTCTTAATATCTCTATGCTTTACATAACAAACTGTTGGCCTTTGCTTTTAAGCCAAGATATTTTCTCTTGTATGATCTTGCTGAGTTTGATGTTTACTTCATACTGGTCGGTTGTGTGGTTTTTGGCCTCCCCTTATTTTCCTTACATTCTTCTGCTTTATGATCCCTTAATCCGAGTGTGCTCTACTGAACAGTATCATGTGACTTAAAAGCCATTGTCTTGAGTTACTTTATGGCACAGCTAATTAAGATCTGCTTATATTCTCAAGAAAGGATATTAAAAGTTCTGGTGATGAAATATTGTGCAGATACATATAAATAATACCAGTTTTGCATGGTGTGTCTCTAATCTGCATTATTGATTGTAGCTGAAATTGTCTGATCTAAATATTCTGCAGTCAACCGTGTTATGAGCCATTCATTATCTGGTCCTGTGGGTCGATGCTAATGTTAATTTGTACTTGCAATTGTTAGCTGAAGATGTTGCGACGGCTGCTACGAACTTGCAACAACTTAATTTACAGAACAGTGATGAGGAATCAGCGTCTGAGGAAGATGGTCCTGCTGTAGTAATTCCTGACCACTTGCAAGTCCATACACCAGATTGCCAGCACCTCAGTTTTGGTAGTTTTGGCTCTGGTGCTGGTGCTAGGACGTTGAAAAGTAATTTGGCTGAAACACAACCAGTTACAGATGCTTCTTCAGTAGCCCTGTCTGACACCAGGTCCATTTTATAAATCAAATCTATTCATCCTCTTTCATGTTATGGTTTGAAACTGATACCTTTTTTTGCTACATCCAGAAATACGGAACACTATGGTGATGAGCATCTTAGGCCCCCTTCAGATGGAGATGATGTTCATGTTACTGTTGCAAGTGCTGGAAGCTATGAAGCTCCTTCAGCTTCTCAACCAGACTCATTGAAGCAGCAGTCAGTTGAAACTACTTCAGGGAATCAATACACCTTCCCATCATCAGCACCTGGTTTCAGTTATGATAATGCCCAACACCTAAATGCTGCATTTAGTCACCAGCAAACTAGCTCGCAGTTGCAAAACCTTGCTTCTTTCTCCAGTGTACTGGTAAGATAAAAGATCCTTCACTGGAGAAAACTAGGATCTTGATATACAAGTGTGCATGTGGGGGTTTATGTGCACAAGAACTATAAGACCTAAGTTGTATTTCAGATAAGGCATTGACGGGTGGGTAGAAGGACGACTGGATTAGCAAACACCAATGCATGTTGTGTAGTCTGCTGAGAGCTTGTGAGGACCCTATGTAATGACCGGTACTCTTAATGAACTTCCTCTGCTCTTTTCAAGATGCCTCAGAGCTTGGAAACTTTGAGACAGCGAGAAAACCATTAAGACTTAACTTCCGCGTAATTTTCAAAATGAAGGAATTAAGTTATTAGGCCAGTGATCCTGATCTAGAATTCAAGCAGAATTTAGAACATAATGTCACTGCTGACAGGTAAAGTTGTGACAGAATTCTTAATTCTCCTTTCTTGGATAGAGGGAGAGGGAAGGGATAAAATGAATGAAAAGTGCTTGATTTGATTAAGGAGGGCAAGGCTTATTGGAGTGATGAATAAACCACTGAATTTTTGTTAGGAATTATTTTCGTTCTAAAAGGATGTTTGGACAAGTGTGAAGTGGACCTTTGTGAATGAGCTTCTGTTGTGCTAGTCCCTCTTTTGTATTAGTTGCTATAGCTTTACGATGCAGGTGTTGCTGCACATTTGCATCATTGACAATCAACAGTTATAACTTTCATTTTCTTGTGTTGCAAATTGCAGCCATCATATTCGAGTTCATTACCCAGTGCTTTGTTAGCTTCAAGTATTCAGACAGGAAGAGAGTCTGAGCTCCCATACTTGCCATTCCCTGCGACACAGTCGATGCCCACAAAATTCAGCAACCCAACTTCTTCAATGAGTAGTTCGGTCCTTTCTACGCCAGAGGTACTATTGCCCTTTTCTTCCTTTACTGAGCTCTTTTTCATTTGTTACCTTTAAGGGTAAACATAGCTTGCATTCATCATATTTGAAAGGCTGGCAAGCAGTTTAGGACTGTGATTGTAGACAACCTCGATCCAGTGGCTCAATATTTTGGATAAGTTTGGCAGTGGGTCTATATAGTTTACATGCTAAGTAGAGCAGCATGTTGATATTTTTGAATTTCCCCAGCCATTGTTTGCCTCCCAATTTATAATAATATCCATACTTTGGCTGTATTGTAGCCTACAGATAAGGTGCTCTGTTAGCTCATTTGAAGGACAACTATTTAACAACTTAAGCTTATAAATCTTTGTCAGCTCATTTGAATATTGGACAACTACTTAACAACTTAAGCTTATGAAGAAGAAGGCATTCGCCGCACACACGCACTCATGCGCACACACACACTCATGCGCACAAACACATGCACAGATGCTTACTGGCGGCACAGGATTTGTTATAACTGAACTAATAGCTAAGATGTCCATATTTATAGGAGTCCATGGAGGTATAATTGAGCTGGTAAAATTGTCAGCCGAAATTGTTGCTATTGTCTTCTCATAGGAATCATTAAATTTGTGAAGCTTCACATCCTTCCACCTTTTCCTGCTTAGACTTGAGCTGAAAGAATGCCAAGTGGATGCTTGTGTCCTTTGAACTTATTGTAACGACTCTTAAAATTTGCATGTCCGTTTTGTCTTGGTTATGGAACTCAGAATATTGTAATGTCTAGTTTGCAAGGAAAAGAAAATCTCATGTGAACAATTGTTTCTTGAAGGAAGTAGTGAATGTGAAATCCTTCCAAGGGGGTGTTGTATAACTTCTGGATGTTGTTTCTACAATTAATATCACAGGTTCATATTGAATGTGAAGATAGTTCCATTGAACTGGAGTTTTATTTGTCAAACCAGGGAAATGTTATAGGTCCAGAAGTAGCAATTTCAGGTTTTCAGAAAACTATAGTTCAGTATTTCTAGGAGAGGCTGTGGGCCAAACTAT
Organism: Eucalyptus erythrocorys; assembly: GCA_014182555.1. Classification (NCBI taxonomy): domain Eukaryota; kingdom Viridiplantae; phylum Streptophyta; class Magnoliopsida; order Myrtales; family Myrtaceae; genus Eucalyptus; species Eucalyptus erythrocorys. The sequence goes on along the minus strand of CM024601.1, from coordinate 26,321,690 downwards.
CAACTTGGGGTGTTGCTTTAACAGACAGATCATAGTTACATTTTTTTTTTTTTTTTTTTTTTTTTGACTGGGGGAAAATGGGGGTGGGGGAAGGAGAGAGTACTAGGGGGGACATTTCCATTCAAATTTTGGATGACTGATGACCTTGTTTTCAGTGTGATTATTTGCTCTTGGTTTGACTTTTCTATCCTTGATACCAATGTTCCCCACCATCACGTCTCTCTCAGAATAGATGCCGAAAAAGAATACATAGAGAAGGAAAAAAGGAAATGTTATTCTGTGTCCCTTCTGATATGGCATGGAGATGATATTTGTTTGTTACTTTTGCAGGCTTTCAGAGCAGCTAATATCTCTGGAGCTCAGCAAAACCCACAAAACCTCCCCAATGCTGGCCTCTCTACAGGACCCGCTCTTCCTCAGCACCTTGCAATGCACCCTTATTCACAGCCTACGCTTCCTCTGGGCCCTTTTGCAAATATGGTCAGTTACCCCTTTATGCCTCAGAGCTACTCATATGTGCCGTCAGCTTTCCAGCAAACATTCACTGGCAATAGCACATATCATCAATCTTTAGCTGCTCTTCTTCCCCAATACAAGAATAGCCTCTCGTCTAGCAGCTTGCCTCAGTCTGGTGCAATTCCTTCTGGTTATGGGTTTAATGGTTCAACTGGCATTCCTGGAGGGAATTTCTCTCTAAATCCACCAAGTGCACCTGCGACCACGACTTTGGGATATGATGATTCTTTGAGCTCACAGTACAAGGATGCCAACAGCTTGCTGTCTCTTCAGCAGGTAATTGTCTATTGACTGCTGTTGCGGCAGTAGATAATATTTGCTCAAAGTAGTGGGCCAATGAAGAGAATGTTCCCCCTGTGATTGCTTGATTGGGTCAGTTTAATTTGATGGGAAATTCATAATGAAACCTTTTGGCACTTTAGTTTAAGAATAAATACCTTTTCTGGTTTCAATCGCTAGCAATCTGCCTTGGTTAGGGTTTTTACACTGCGGCCAAATATAGCTGTTTATACTCCACTTCTGTTCTTTCATAGGAGTTTTATCCTGTGTTACATGAATTAAGAGGGATGTAAATGGAACGAGAGTGGAAGTAAGTGAGGCAGAAGAAAAGAAGATTGTAATTTGTCTCTCTTGCTTATTTTAATGGTAATGGAAAATGATGAGGGAAATTGAGTTAATTGACGGTCTAAAACACTTCTTGCCTTTTGTATGCTTTCATAAGAGCACCTTCTTCTCTCCAATAATACTTGAGGATTTTTTTCCCCTCCCTTGTGCTGAAGGGAAGAAGTTTCTTTCACTTCCTTTTATTTCTTCTCTCCAAGATAACCGAATAATGAAGGCATTTATGTAGGTATTTTTCCTCCCGCTTCCTTTCACCTCCAGTCACCCAAGTGTGTCTTGTCTTTTGCACTTTATTATCTTTATGAAGGGCACAGTTTGTGTGTAACTGAGTTAGACACAATTTCCCTTCCTCCCATTTCTCTCTAATGCCGGGAACTTTTTGCTCTCCTGGGTGTCAAAGGGAAGTAATTTTTTTCACTTCTTTTCTCCATGATGATGGTGCTTCTGTAGGTATTTTTTTCCCACTTCCATTCACCTCAATCAGTGAAACAGTGTGTTAGGGTCTGTCCGTTATTGCTATATTTTAGCTTTGTTTTGGTGCAATTCTACTGGAATCGGTTGTAGTTTTGGTAACATGTGTTAACTTGTAATACCTTGAAGCTGGATGCACATGAGGTGTTGCAATTGGGATTGACATGTAGCAACTGCAAGGGTGTTGCTGTGAGGTGGTTGCTTAGTGCTACCTTTTGAAAGTAGAAAAAGCCATTCTAAAAGCTGTAATTGTAGCCTTATACGGAACATTCTTAGTTCATGTCTTATCTTCACGGTCCCTTATAATCAACCAATCATTCTTCAAGATACTTATAATGGACACTTTTTTTTTTTTTTTTTTTTGGGGGGGGGGGGTGAGGATGGGAAGGAGGAGGTGTGGATTGCTGAGATGTGTTCACCATCTATTATCATGAACTTGTGAATGCCATAAAGTTTCTTTCTTTAATTAACCCATTCATATTGATGTCATCCTAACTGTTGCATATGTTCCTCAGAATGAGAATTCAGCTTTGTGGCTTCAAGGACCCGGTGGGCGTACAATGCCTACAGCGGCAGCCAATACATATTACAATTTCCAAGGGCAAACTCAACAACCTACTGGTCTCCGACAAGGACAAGGCCAGCAGCCTTCTCAGCACTTTGGGTCTCTTAATTACCCAAACTTTTACCAGTCAGCTGGGATGTCACTGGAACATCAACAGCAAATTGGTAGAGATGGTTCGCTCGGTGGTTCACAAAGCCAGCAAGCTAAACAGTCCGCTCAGATATGGCAGAACACCTACTAATCTTATTCCTTCCCGTCTTTTTAGGGTTTAAGTTCTCGGTTTGAAAGTGGCCAATGAAAAGCATCCATGCGCAGAGCGGAATCATCATGTATCATTTGATGGTCCTTAAAGGACCTTGGCTGGATGCCTTTTTGTGCCACGAGGTTGTATTTTACAGATACCCTTTCGAGTTAGGTTGACGTAGGACCTGTGCTAATTCGGAATGGTGGATTTTTCTGTCTGCTTGTTTCGATCTGTTTTGCTTTGCTTTTTGCCTCCTTACTGTCCTTGTGTTTCGTTCCTTTCATAGAGAAATTGCATTTACTCCATATGTACCGGCCTGTGTAATTCTTATGCTATTTTGGTCATGATCTAACCTCTTTAGATGTGTTGCACCAATAGACACTAGTATGTTGTCCAATTATATTTTTTTTTTTTCGTACAATTGGTTTTAGAACTAAAGGTTTTAGAACTAAAAGCGAGCATGATTTGAGGGTAGAATTTGGAACTGAAGAATCTAACTGTTGGGAATTTGTCCGGTTTCACATTTCGAAGTATGCAGGATAGATTTCAATTTCCAAAAATTGGGAAACATGTTTCGATAGGTAGGTTTTAGATTCTAAATAAGTGGAACTTGGAATTTGGAACTTAAAACAAGTTTTGTGTTTTTCTTGGTTTATTTCTTCATGCAGTCTTGCTGTTCGATAATGAGTATAATTTGAAATCAATAGTTTGAACTTCATTTTATGATTTAGACTTTTATTTTGTTATTGTTTTAAATTCTTCGTGTCTAATGTAAGATGTGGTCAATTCATCCTAGTGATAAGTGGTGGTCATTAAATGTAATGATTTATTGCAATTGTTTAACTAATAATATAGGTGGCATTTGGGTAGAACTTGGAATTGGCCTTACAACTTATGACAAAGTAGATTTGGAGTTTCAGTGTATGCAGGGTAGGTTCGAGGTCCTAAAAAATAAGGAATTTGTTCCAGTGGGTAAATTCTAAGTTGCAAGTGGAACTTATACGGAACCTGAAATCATTCACCTCAATTTAGAATCAATCTCAGGTGCATTTATAGGGGAGTCGTGGGGGTATGCAAGTATTGTACGTCAAAAATATCATGTGAAAGGTTCTTTTGCTAGCGTTATGTGGGAAATTATCGATCACTTGTAAACTTAGGTTTATATTAAGTACTAGTTGTCCATGACTATATTGCTTTCATGGGAAAGCAACGGAACATGGAAGGCCGAGGCAAAAAGAAAGTTTCCTCTGCGTGGACAGAACAACGGCCAGTGGTTTGTAGCAAATAAATTGAAGAGTTAAGACAATTTCCTATAAATTTCTATGTCAAGTACATATTGAAACACTAAATTTCCTGATAGATGCCAATGGTGCTTGATTTCTTGGGGTCTGATGTCCGGCTTTCGTTAAAAATCCACGAAGGAAAATCAAGGTAGAGAGAATTGATGTCAATTATAAATTCTCTCCGAAAATAGTTGATGCTATTGCTTTGGGAGCAGGTGCAGATCGGGGTCATTGCTAGTCGAACTGGCCGAGCTGATAGTTCAATCTCTTACTTTCTTTTCCACGTGAATGGGTCCAAATGGAAATCGAAAGGGGGGTTTGGGTGGGGGTTTGGGTTGGGATGGGTTCTGGCGCAAGGGTAAACGCTTCTGATCGATAATGTGCTTAATGGTTCATCTAGGTGATTTTCTGAGCTCTCTTGTAGATTAAGCCGTGCAGTGTATCGAGTTATATGTTAAATAAGGAATACATGTGAGTTACACACCACTTAAAACAACGTAGGCCGAAGGGGTTGCTTTTTTATCTGACTCTTCTAGTGTAATGGCTTCGGCTATGAAGGTCTCCATACCTAGTCTCGTTCTTAATGTATTGCTATAATTCAGTCCCTCCAGGCGAATCGACGCGTTCAAGTTAATTTCCTATAGTGATTCAAGGTCCTAAAGGTTCATACTCATCAAAGGCCTCGCGACTTATTGTCATCACAATTAATGTTTGAGATAGTTCACAACTACCATTTTCATAATAACTATTGAGTAAATATATATACAAGTCTTATCTCATCAATTGGTGTCCACTACGTTTTTAAGGCACTACTGTTTGAGCGATTTCAAGTTCTGCAATTTGAAACCTATCCATTAGAATAGGTTCACTAATTTTTTAAACTTAGAACTAATCTTACATACCCCTAAATTTGGAATTTACTCTATGATAAGTTTCAAGGTCTACTCAGGTTTCATCTGCATTCTAATGACCACAATTTGTTACAATTAATCATAATTTATATTTATACGCATGGAGATTATGGAATAATAATAAAGGTAAAAATCTTAGTCATAGATATCGCAAAAAATCGAAATTTTGATTAGTGGTTTCAGATTACACACTCATCATAAAAACTTCATGGAATATAGTAAGGCCACTCAAAGACATTAGACAAGAAAACAGAAATAGTTGTTCTGTGTTCCCGATTTTTAGTTCCACCTGGAACTTAGAATCTACCGGTTGAAACATGTTTTTTAATTTTTGGAATCAAAACCTATTCTATAAATCTTCAAATCTAGAACCAGACCAATTTTCACCAATCCGATTCTCAAGTTCCCGATTCTAATTTAGATCCATGCTCAAACCTACTTGTCTATTTTGTCTCTGTCCTTTATGAAGATTTGTAAGGATTCTCGAAGAATGGATCCTTAATCTCTTGATGACTGTTGGGTAAAAAGAAAAGAGAGTTGACTCTCATATCTTGATCACAGATCATTTAAATTTTTTGTGCTACGATATTTATATAGGAGTTACTAAAAGAAAAAATGTAAAAAGTTACGGTACATATTCGGGTATGGTCCTTCGGGAACAATAGAAGTGACGTACCTTTTCTAAGGTTAAGATAGGTGAGATCTTTACTCAAGTCACCTCCTCTACCCTTACTCAGGCGTTCCCTCTGGTCATAAAGCCTTTTGAGCACCGTCGTTATAGAGCATCATCTTCTTCTTGAGCGTCCTATGATGGCCATATTTGGTGTCTACACCATATGAAATCTACTTCTCTTTTCATCTCAAATGAGGCCACGCATATTGCCCTACTAATCGTCGACTTTTTGACCCTGGTTCTCTACCTTCATCAGATGTTGCTGTTTACAGATCTCGTTATGATCGACTTAAATGAGAATAATCCAAAGTTCCCCTCGAAACTTAAGCTTGCCAAGTACTTCCATCATGTGTTTCATCAGCCAAGTGAAGAGAGAAACTAAAAAGACAAACTTCGGCATAAGCTTTGTCACCATGGGAAGGTCGTCAATTACTAATCAATGTCCATGAAATTACCTCCTCCTGTTATAGCAAAATTTGACGGCTTAGGATGATAAAGATCAGATTCAAACACAACTCTAATGTGTACACCACATCCTCTTTTTACTGGAATCTTTTCCATTAAGCTGAAAGTGGTCACTTTAGTACTTGATTTACATAGTACACTCAGTTTCGCAGCCACCAAAAACTTCACAAAAGCCCACCCACATTTTTCAGTAAATCCAGAATCCAAATCGCCATTGATAGTTCAATTGACATGAAAATCAATAGCAACGAACTGCATATGGACATGACCCTAAGCTGTGATGGATTAGAAGACACAATATATTCTGTGAGGTGCAAGAATCATTTCAGAAGAGATCTGGTCAAGTGCTCTCTCGCTGTGGCCAGTGCTTGACTTATTGTCTGCAGAAAGTGGCGGGAAAGATTGAGAAATCAAACAGTGAAAAATATGTCGAGCCATTCTGTTACATATGGAAATCAGGTTGAACATACCTGCTCGGACAAAGGACCTCCGGCATCCAAGCTTTGGCTTGCAATCTTCCCAGCTATCACATTCGGATCAGTTTCAAGAATAATGCTACACAAGATAGATTTAACATTAGTGTCTGCCAAAAAGAAAGGGGAAGCTGATGGAGGAGGGGAGGGGTGGGAGCCTTTTAAGAGGGTTCTTTTACCAGACAATAAAAGGTGCAGAGCTATAATACAAGGATAACACACTGAGAATGTCGAGAGCTCAATCTCCTCCATAACTGATACATCATTCCTCGAGATAAATAGTAAGGGGGAACATGAAATGGAAAGAAACAATACAGCAAACAAAATTGAGGAAACCTTAAAAGGCACAATTTTAAAAATGATGACCTGCTTGTCTCCCTTTCCCCACCCCAGAACCAAATCCCCCTTCCAGTAGAAAAGCGGAACAAAAATTAGAAAGGTGAAGAAGAGGCACCACAAACTGACCAGATGCAAATCAGGTTTTGGAAGTACTTTTTCAGGACTATGTATGGCACTCATGAACAGTTCATTTACCATTATGCTGAACTATAATGGAGATTATAAAGAGACTGTGAAGGTGGCAAGTATAAGTTTTGACTGAAAGTATTTGTACTAATAGATTACTAAAATCCTAATTCAAGTGAACAATGGATACCAGAATCCTACTTCAGATAGAATAATAGAAATAGCAACTAGGGCTTTTATAACCATCTGAAGTGTTGGTATCAAAACATTCAACAATTAATGAGATCAAGCATGCTTGATGATGCCAACTAGTTCAGTAATGAATTCATTGGATAAGGTGACCGAGGAAAGGGTCACTAGATGGAAAAACATTTATTGATACATAGAACTTACCAGTTATATTACTAAAATCTACCATTATATTCTTATTAAATAGTGTTGGGACTCTTATCCTAAGCAATTCAACCTGGAGAGAAATCAATGATATATCCCAACAAGTTCCAACCTGTTCAAGGCTGCATGGGCAAGGAAAAGTGGGAGGAGAAGGAGGAAGAGAAGTGAAATTGGCTGATTTTGAATATCCTTAAAGTCGCATTTCTAATGCTTTGATTGTGCAATTGGAAAAGATGCAATTTTGGTAGTTTGCCGAAAACATCAATCACTCAAATGAATGATTAATGATAACTAAGTGTACTTTTCTCTTTAGGACTTGTTCATGTAAAACTCAGAGCACGAACTTTATGGAAGGCAATAACCATAATTCCAAAAAATGATTCATTAAACACGGCATAGTCCAGACTCTTGAACACTCTTCCCCGCTAGTGTGATCGAATAGCATAGATCAAACTCAGTGAAACCACTTTACCCATAAGATTCCTAAACCCAGGAAAAAATTTCACCAGCCATAGCCCTTGCACATATTATAATAATAAGTACTCCTCCTTAATCCCCCGAGGATAGTAGGTTTTACATGAACAAGATTTGGCTCTAATAAGACATACAAAATTAGAAAATTTTATAATACTCCAGAAGTTATCCACAATGCCTCTCCATTTAGGGCAGTGATACTTAATATGAATGCTTATTATGACTTACCCGCCATCAACAATTTCATCAAGGCACATCAGTATCAGATCCAAATTTTCTAATGCCTCCCTCTTGTCAACCTGGCCCCTGGAACAAGTGCTATCAGATGACATCAGAATCAACCAGTTCTGAAGAGACACTATGTATGAGAGTCAACAGAAGCAAGAAGAAAGACCTTAATAGAATGCTGACTGCATCAAAAAATCCTTGAAGAACCGTCGCTAAAATGAGCTCATTTTCATCTTCACCTCCAGTCACAAAAAAGTGAAGATTCTGTACAAACTTGTAAACGACGACGTTGTTTTCGATCATTGCTATTTCAGCTGTAAATACGGTAGCAATCTTTCAATTCTTGGAGGCAGTCAAAGTCAACAACTTCATCTTATAGAGGATTATAACAAAAATGTAGGCAATACAAAAATATCCAAAATAGGAAAAACGAAAAATACAAGGGATGGAAATTACAAGAACAGAAGAAGGATTCTGCAGTCACCACAATCGTGAATAAGTATAGGAATATGAGTGAATCGTTTCCAAAGCTTTAATAACTGCGCCCGATTTAAGGTATGCAATTCCACTTGTCCACAAAAGAACCGCAAAAAGACAGCAGGGAGGGGTGACTTATCATGATTTAGACAGAAACAAAATAATATTGACTTCAAACACATAAAAGCAACAAAAACAATTACCAAACAAGAGCATCACGGGATGGATGACACAATGGCACATATAAAAGAGCAACTAAAACAAGTACCAAAGACGAACATCATAGACTGGACATCAGCATTAATCTGATCCGATGGAAGATACACAATTATGCACCTAACCCATCAAATAGGTCGGAATTTTCTATTCTCTTTTTACCTTCAGTCCGCGCATTGGTCTTTTGGGTCTTAGTGAATACTGCTTTTTCGAAAGCTTCCTTCGCGCTGTTGGTCGGCCAGTCATCACAGTAGTACTTAGCTGCAATGCGGTTTCCTTCAGAATCTAGCAAGAGCACATTCTTCACAGAAGGGCACAGCTCCTACAATCCATCAAAGAATTCTCAAGAAAGGAAAAACCCAAGATCAACAATGCTGTCGAATTGATTAAATGCTCACAAAAACAGCCTTGGATCACCCCCGCCAAAATTAATAACTAAAGTCGACTAGCAAAAAAAAAAAAAAAAAGTCTCGTTACATACGAAGTTCCAACTTTCAAGAACGAAACCAAAACACAAAGTCCCAGGTCAAAAAACCCTTAATACCCATATGCAAGAATGCTCACAGAAACAGCCTTGGATCACCCCCACCAAAATTTAATAGCTAAAGTCGACCAGAAAAGAAACGATCTCGTTACATACGAGGTCCCAACTTTCAAGAACGAAACCAAAACACAAAGTCCCAGATCAAAACCATTGATACCCAGATAAAAGAATCCACTCCAGCAGCAAGCACATGCATGGAAATGATCACTGATCAGCGCGAGTACAAGAACCCGCAACTTCTTTCACGGCCCAGAGAGCTACCATAAAACACTTAATATGAAAGAATTCGATCAAACGATGAGCGACATGAGATTGTGGCGAGAAACAGAGAGACCCAACACACCATCACGCGACGCCTCGCAGGTTTTCGGCGACGGAGGACTCTCGGAACACCCGCGCGGTCGGAAACCTCCGCTTAAGCTCGGTGCTGACTTCTGGAAGAAACCGGACGCAGAACAAAAGAAAACTGGAATATGCTTGAAGAAGGACTTAAACCCTCCACGCACGCGCGCGTAGCACCACTTGATTATTTTGGAAATTAGAATATTAAAAACCGAAGTAAAGAGAACGAAATCTAAAAATATGTGGCGAAATTCAGGTTTGATCGAATTCTTTCATATTAACATCATTAAAAAGATATTTATTATATTATTCTGACATTTCATTTTTCTTTCTCTTCAACAAGGATCATTTTAATAGGGATAGAACATCAAAATTGTTAAATTTCGTGTCATGTATTAAGTTTTTTTATAGGAAACATTTTGAGAATTTATTTATGTATTAATTTGTGATAAAATAAACATTTGGAAAGAGAATGAAAAAAATTAAATAGAGAAGCGAAGAATGAAGAAACCTAAAATAAAGACATAAAATATGTCTTAATGAATGGGAAAAGGTAAGAATAGATAAAAAAAAGAGTTTAAAGCAAAAGTGAAAAGGAGAAAGATTGTAGAATACTAGAATGTAGAAAATTAAGATGCAAGTGAGACTTGGTGGGGGTAAAAAGTTTGAAAAAAAAAGGGAAAGATGAAATAAAAAATGTGTGATGGTGGGTGAGAGTTGACAATAGAGATTGCACTTTTGACTTTACCCTACTGAAGGAGAGTCTTTAAAAAAAAAATACTCATACAATCTGTATATTGTAATAAGATTTACGATTTTCTCGAGACCCATTTTTGGCGTAAGTATGGCCTGCCACTTAATTTTTTGGGATCATGACAAGTTGCCCTATGATATGTCAATTCTTACAAGGTAACACCCTTGACCATTTGGAATAGATGGTAATGCGTCCCCTACCGTTGATTTTAGCTCAAATTTTACCATGTATTAGTTATGAAAGACAAAATGATGATATATCATGTATATATGTGAGAAAATAATAGGAACCGCTCAAAAATATATTTCTAAATTACATATCGATTTCCATTTAGAACTAACTCTAACGAGGTCCTCATCGAAACTTTAATCAATAAATTTTTGTATTATTATTCTAGTTATATATACATGTAGCTGCCGTTATGGCAAATCACGTGAGTAATATGTTCTCCCTTGAAAATTATATTTTTAAGCTATTATTTTAATTATTTGTAAGAGCAAAGTATACTAGAACTTGTTAAAAAAGTGCAATTGAATTTTAATTTTTTATAAAAATACAATCAAGTCCTATAAAAAAACTTTAAAAATGCAATTAATTCCAAGACTTATTAATTTGATGTAATTAAATTATAAAATTTGTGAAGTTTGTGTAATCGATATCTAAAACTTGTTAGTATTTTTCATTTATCAAGTTGGATGGAGTAATCACTAGACTTTGCCTTAATAACCACCATTTCAACATAAAAGTGAGTGATGGGAGTTTAAAACCTCACATTCTCAGGGATTTGGGTGTGGACAATTTAGTTTCAGGAGTGAGTTTCGATTTCCACGCTCTAAAATGAGGTATGACAAAAAATCTGAAAGTGAGAGTTATAATAGGAATAGAAAAAAAATTAGATGGAGTAAATGAAAGGAATTAATAAGATAAATTTAATAAGTTTTAGAATTTAATTATACTTTTTAAAAATTTTAAAATTTAATTATATATTTATAATAAATCGTACGACTTGCGCACAGTTTAAAACCCCCCACGGCCACGAGAGCCAAAACCGATTCGACGCGTATCCTCGTGTCATGTCGCGAATGATCCACACTCTCTCCAAACCTCAAGCTCAGGTGCGTCTTCTTCTTGCGTCCTTCCTCCGTCGTTCTTTCTACTGATTCTTTCTTCCGTCTTGTGCCTTCGTTTCTTCGTCAGGTGAGGCTAGCGTCACTGTTCCAGCGGCTGCGAGCGGGTCATGGATGGTGGGTTTTCCTTTCTCCGGTGCCTTGTTTACTGTGATTCCTTGGCTCTCTCTTGAGTTGCAATCGAACGTCGTGGGTCGTTCTTTCTTGTGCTCGTCGCGCGTTTTGTGTTTTTTGATCCGTGGGTTTTGATGATGTCCTTATGCTGAGAATTGGGTGGATGAGAGCTCGTGCGTTGCGTTTTTATTCGTGGATTGATTTTGGAGGCTAGGCTGGGTAGAGCAATCGCTTTTCACCGAATTTTGAACTGTGTTTTGGTTGTTGTATTTCTGCCACTGAAGTTCGCTCCGGTATCGGATTACTAGTAGACGATTGCTTGTTTTTTTGGGGGGGTAGGGAGAGAAGCAACTATTTGTACTTGGTGCATGATGCCTTCAATCTGATAATGGGTCCTTGTCGAACTCACTTGTCCTCCCTTATAAGTTGTCTGCGAACCAGTCTCGAATCTAGACTAGAGTTAGATTCGTCGTATTATTTACTCTCTTCATTTGGAGATGGGAGGGAGTTTGCATGCATATGCATGTGGATAGGAATGTAAATCAGAGTTACACTACTTGTGCATTTGGCTGTGCTCCCGCAAACGCATGTACTTGTGCTGGTTTGTGTTGGTGCGTGTGGAGAGCAAGCCCTGAGGCATTTCATTGCATACTGCCAGTCTTGTGATGGTTCTTTCTAAGATGGAGTCTCTCCCATGGATGCTTTTTGGATGGAGGGAGACGTGAGTTAGCTTCCCTTCTGTTTCTTTTCCATTTTTTTCCCTCAATTCTGCAGCTAGAGATTTGTTTCGTTGGATAGGTATGGAGAACTACTGCTCCAATATGATTGATTACAAGGAAGGAATCAATTAGTTCTAACAGGGAATGGCTAGGATGCCTCGTTGTCTTGGTAACCAGAAGCTTATAATTTATAGCCATTACAATTTTTATTTATCACCAATTCATTTCCATGCCCATGGTCAATCCGGGAATGAGATTGACAAACCCTCTACCATTATATGTCCAAAAGAGAGTGCCAAATCAGTTCCCATAGCTGTCCCATCCCAAAGCAGAGCATTAAGAGGTGATTAATTGAATGAGGCTGTATTTCTTTCCGAAAAAACAGGTATTCCTCTGCAGATGTCGACTTGTAAAATAGCATTCAGGGAACTCTGGCTGGACTGCTTCCTCCATAAGTGGTACTGATGCTGCCTATTCCTGGTGGAAATTCTGGCTTTCCAGGTCATTTTTATGGAAAGCTCACACTCCAAATAAAGAAGAATGTAAAGCATAAGATGTCTGGTGGGCAAGAACCATCTGACCTTATGTTGCCCTCTGCAATCTGGTTTCTATACAAGGTCAAAATTTTTTATTAAGATTTCCTATTTTCCATTTTTGCACCATCAGCGCAGAGGATGACTTTGTGTGTGTTTTTTTTTTTTTTTTTTTTTTTTGGGGGGGTCACAAATTGTGTTTTGAGGTTTAAAAAGCAGCATCTGTGCTTTCTCAAACTGTGGCAACTTTGAATGTTGGTGGCATGAAACTCGCTGAATGATGCTTGTATGATAGCGTGGGTGAGATGGTGTCAATTTTCTTGGTCAGAACTTTGTATTTGTGGCAGGTAGATTGACTTCCGACAAAATGCTTTTATTGCGTGTTATTCTGTTATAGCAGTTGAATAACCTGTCAATTCTTTTTTTTTTACTCCTAAAACCTAAAATAAGACTATCCATTTCTTTGTGAGAATTCCTAGCATCTCTATGTTACCATGAATAAAAGCAGCGAGTAAGTTGGCTTAAAATCCTCGATTAGTATGTCACATGAAAGCTTCCATCAGTTGGTTACTCATTTTGTTGAGTTTGAGAGTGTTGTAACTTATAATTAATGCTTAGAATTAGCATTTACCTGTGTTTCAGTTGCCAAGGCACAAAGATGTCATATATGTATGCATAAATTTTCCTAGCAACAATTTATAAAACGTCATTTCTCTAGAGCTTCATCTTCATATTTCCTTGAGACAAAGGGTTGTGGCTTGCTGAATGACCATTTTGCCTTTTTCCTCCTCTGTCAGTTTGGAGGTGGGTGTGATTTTGAAATATTTCTTCATACCACTTGGGGAAGTGATATTTTTGAATGAATAGACGTACTTATTTACAGCACAATCACTCAAGTAAACCAGATATTCCAGAATCATGTGGCAATATCGTCAAGTAGGAAGTCGCAGTGTGGATTTAGAACTTTTTCTACTAGTGAAGGTGTGTGCATAAACTTCATACTTCAATTGCTTTGCATTCTAGTTCTTTACAGTACTTATCTTCTTCTAAAACTCTTCCAAAAAGGAAAAGAAAAAAAAAAGAGAGAGGGAGAGAAGCTTCTAGTAAGCTATTGTTTGTATTGGACTATCGGGTTGATATAAGATGACTTTTTAAAACAGTTGTTTTCATATACCATTCACATCGAGCAATTTCAAGTTATCGATTGAGGGGCTGTATCTTTTAATCAGAAACTGGATATTACTTTCATGTATATTGAATAGTCTCTTGCATCTGGTGTAGTATGTGATGAAGTATTAGTGCCAAAAAACTACAATGCAAATTTTAAAGGGAAGAGTTCCCCTAATTTGTGCCAGCTGGAGGAAAAGTGAAGTACTACAATTAGCACTGAATTGAGCACCATCTAAAAAGTTGCTTGCAATTATAAATGCCTCACTTCTATCTGTTATAATTTCTATACGATAGTTTATACAGTTTCTTCTTCTCTAAGATATTGTGATCTTTGCATAGATTTTTCGGCAAAAAAGTGTGTACCATGCAACGCAAAGGACCTGAGGCCCATGACTGAAGAAACTGCCAATGAACTAATTTCTAAGGTTTTTTTTTGTGTGTGTGTGTTTTTTTTTTTTTTTTTTTTTTTTTTTTTTTTTTTCCGTTTTTGTATTGTTGCCCCAAGGAATCCTCTTAGTACTTGATTCTGTCGATAGGTACCTGATTGGAACCTGGTGAATGAAAGTGGTGTTCTGAAGCTGAATCATTCTTGGAAAGTGAAGAGTTTCCTTAAAGGACTGGAATTGTTCAGGCTTGTAGCTGAAGTTGCAGAATCAGAAGGTCTCTGATGTTGACTAAATGATAATGAGTTTATGCTTTTATTATTTAGTGTTGCTGTGGAGTAGACAATATTATTGACATGGAAGTAACTTTGATGTATTAATGCAGGTCATCATCCAGATCTGCATCTTGTTGGATGGAATAATGTTACTATTGAAATATGGACGCATGCAGTTGGTGAGAACTCGCTCTTGTTTCTATTTTTTCCCCTCCCCCTCTTTTTCTCTCTCTGTGCTTTCCATGTTGATGTACTGGCATTAATTGAGTTGTTGACAGCAGCGTGAACAACAGTAACCAAAAGACTCTTCTCTTTTTGTTAGAGCTGCATTATTAACCTCGTCAGTGAAGGAAAATGTTGCTTTTATCTTGCTTGGTTCCTTAAGATTTTTGTGAGTGTAATACTACATTCTTGTGCTGAATTCATTTGTGTGAAATTTGTTATTCTATCAATGGTGAACTTTTTTTCCCCTCTTTAAACTTGATGAGAATTCTTCATTTTGGTGTGAGTTGAGTTGTTGAGTTGTTGACAACAGCGTGAACAACAGTAACCAAAAGACTCTCCTCTTTTTGTTAGAGCTGCATTATTAACCTCGTCAGTGAAGGAAAATGTTGCTTTTATCTTGCTTGGTTCCTTAAGATTTTTGTGAGTGTAATACTAAATTCTTGTGCTGAATTCATTTGTGTGAAATTTGTTGTTCTATCAATGGTGAACTTTTCTTTCCCCTCTTTAAACTTGATGAGAATTCTTCATTTTGGTATGAAAGGGAAAATAATTGACAATCAATATGTTGCCTGATTTGTACAGTTAGTATAAACCAAAAGTTGAATTTTATTTCCATTGTCAGATCTTCTCAAGAAAGTTTAATCATTTTGAGATACATGAAATGCCTTCCTATCTTTCATTAATCTTGTCTGCTGAAATACCCAAGGCATACATTAAGTTGCCTTTCTGAAAATTTGGGTTTCTGCCATTTTTCTGCCTAGTTTTCCATGCATGAAATTGTGCTTGTGTTTTTATCAGGTGGATTGACAGAAAATGACTTCATACTCGCTGCTAAGATCAATGGACTGCCCCTGCAAGATCTGTTGAGGAGGAAAGTCAAGAACTGATATGCTCTAAGATAGTCCCTTGGTACTGTGGTACTGATATTTTCCTCTACACAATGTTTCGTCATGAGAGTCCTCGGTACTATTGTGTCTGAAGGTTTGTAGATGATATTTTTGTGGAAAATTTAACTTATAATAAAAGGGATACACTTTGGAAAGCTCAATGGTAACCTCAACCCATGCATATATGGCTCTTGCATGCTTGTAACATCAAATTGAAAGTAGGATGCTAATACTTGAGACAACTGAATTAGCAGTATGATGAGACTGACGTGTGACGAGCAGACCGACATTCTTATTGCATGTGAGAGCTCGGACTAGATTTTTAAGCAGTATGTGTGAGGTGCTGTCTGACCCTTATGAGGCGGTTGGCACCAAGCTTAAACTCCGATTAGCTGTATGGAGAAAGTTTAGTTTCAGGGTGGAGGCAGTTTCATGTTTACTTGAATCCACTTATTAGCGACAGAATTGAGTGTCGTCTCTTTTTGACATGAGTGTAGGCTTTGCAATCCATGCTTATTTGTAATGTTCTATATTTAGATTGTCTCTAGGGATTAGGATTTTCACGAATCTAAGGTTTTGATAGTTGATGATTATCAAGGAAAATGCCTAATAAAATTTTTCTGCAATTGTCAAAGGCTTGCAAACTCAATAACTATCCTTGAATTATCCAAAAGGATTTTTATTTTCATAAATGTTAGCCAATCTGCATAATTTCCCCTACAGGATGGTAATTCCTAATGCGATTTGTCATACGTGTTTTCCAGGTTTGAATAATCAAGTATTCATGAATTATCTAGATATGCCTTGCATATGATGTAGGGCCTAAACGTTCTCATTTTTGGCTAAATAAATGGAGATATGCCTGCAAGTGATGTGGGGCCTAAGTGATTTAATTTTTTGCTAAATAAATAAAGCCTAAGTATCAAACCTGGACAATAGGTACGACAAATTGCACTATCGCTGAGGATTAAGAGGGAACAAATCAACAATGCCTTGTCGCTGAGGAACTGCGGTGTGGGCTATCAAATTCGGGAACGGCCAGGCAACATGGGGGCTTGAGACAATATGTTGGGCAACATAGGGGGCTTCAGACAATGGCTGCGTGTGGCAACCACTTTGCCAAGTATCTTTGAGCTTTGGCAAAAAAATCTCAACCCCATCTGGAGAAGGCCAGCCTTATGAAGGCTGAAAGCCCAAGGCAGGTGAGGACTTACCTTGGGCTTTCGGCTCTTTCGGCATGCCCACAGGTACTGTTCATTATATATATATATACTTTTTTTTTCCCCGAAATTGTACTTACGAACTTTTTGCTTTTAACCACCGCCTGCGGTGGCCGCGATGGTT
This sequence comes from Eucalyptus erythrocorys, assembly GCA_014182555.1. NCBI lineage: Eukaryota > Viridiplantae > Streptophyta > Magnoliopsida > Myrtales > Myrtaceae > Eucalyptus > Eucalyptus erythrocorys. The sequence continues at coordinate 26,304,798 of CM024601.1, read as the reverse complement.
TGAGCTCTCTCCCCTAACGCAAGGGGAGGAGTTCAAATCCCCTCACAATCGCTAGGGATTCTTAAGTGTGGCGTCGGGGTGGTGGGTCCTCCGCTAGCGTCACTCCAGGGGTTTACTCTCCATTTGTCGGTAGTGTGGGGTTCACTGGTCATCAAAAAAAAAAAAAAAAACTTTTTGCTTTTACATTTTTTGCCTTTGTGAGAATGGTGGTTCAATTCGATGTTGTATAAAGGAAAATTAGAATACAGGTGTGGGCTAAGTAAATCAATTGATAGGTTTGGTAATCCTATTGAAAAAACCAGTGTAAGTGAAGATCCGGTTAGAAACGATACGGATAAAAAGATTCATAGTTGGAGTGAAAGTTCTAGTTACAGTAATGCTACTCATTTAGTGGGCGTCAGGGACGTTCGTAATTTTATCTCTGATGACACCTTTTTAGTTAGAGATAGTAATAGGAATATTTATTCCATATATTTTGATATTACTAATCCAATTTTTGAGTTTGATATTACTAATCATCAATGGATTCATTGTAAAATCCCTCTATGATATAATGCATTTCATCTTCTCCGTCAAGGGTGGCCAGTTTGGTTCTTCTTGACTGCGAGGGGCCGGCGATGGCTAGAGGGACGCCGGAGTGGTCGCAATGACCTAGGCGATCGTCATTGGAGAGTTGGGCGACCTTCGCGAGTTGCGGTGTTGCGTGACCTTTCGTGAGTCGTGGCAACTCAATGACCATGGCGAGGGGCCACCCCGGTGAGTCATAGCGGGCCAGATCTGGGTCCTCACGGCTCAGATCTAAGTCGTTGTGACCTCAGGCGAGGGTCGCGTGGCCCCGGCAACAGCTGCTTGGGGTCGCACAACCACCCGAATCTGGGTTGCGGCGTCGCGCGACCCCGCCTCTACCTAGATCCAAGGCGGCGAGGTCCTCCCGCGACCTTGACGCTCGGATCTAGGTCGCGGCCGGGTTGCCGAAGGTCGAGGCGGCATCGTGCGACCTCGCCGCCCCAAATTCGGGGTCGCCGGAGGTCGCGGCGGCATCGTGCGACCTCGAGCGGTCTTTGCCGGTGGTCTTTGGGGTTTGGAGGGGTCGCCGGAGGTTGCGGTGGTGTCGTGCGACCTCGGGCGGCCTTTGCCGGTGGTCTTGGGGGTCGCTCAACCCGGGCAGCCCTCCCGATCGTTTCGAGGCTACCGAGTCGGATGTCGGCCGTCGGCGATGTCACCGGCGGCTGCCTGCCCTTGCCAGTCAATTTTTTTTTTTTTCTTTTGATAATTTTTTTTTATTATAAAAGTCCTTTGTAAATGTAATTCCCCCAAACACCATTTTGCTCAAAGGTACTTTATAAAGGGCTTTCAAAGTACAATTTACCAAACATAATTTGCATTTTGAAAAATACCTTTAACTCAAAAGTCTTTGCATTTTCCTAAAAACTTTTCCCAAAAGCCTTTCCAAATGCACTTGATATGTTGCGAGCATGCAGCAAATATACCTTTACTTAAAGAGATTACTAAGAAAGAGTCTAAGTCTGAGTTTGCCAACTTTTTCAATTGGATCAACTTTCATTTAAAAACTTAAACCAATGAGTCATGGATTAATTATAATATATGAATTATTCTATTTATATCAATTCTTCGATGTATTTTAATTCAAAAGTTTAAGTTAATAAGTTATGAGCCAATTATAATGTATTAATCGTTTTACACTATATCAATTCTCTAATATGGAGTTTCTATGACTTACACACACGTCTTAATAAGATAGACCCACGACAATGTTGACAAGATAGACCCACGACAACGGTGACATGAACGATGCAGCATGTATGTTCTGGTTAAACATGTATCCCGCAGTAGCGTGCTCCCTCCCTTTCTCTACGCTCTCTTTTTATGCGATAATCCCCCGTGAGTGCGTGTGTCCCCGCCTTTTTATTCTGCAAAAGGTTTCCTCAGTTCATGCTCTTCCAGAAAAATCGTGATCTCCGTCCTCCATTAATTGGGCGAAATATGTGGGATATATCGATTCAATTCCGCTAAAAGTTGCTTTGCGAAAGTGGCTGAAATTAGATTTGTAGTTTCCACTTAATTTCTTGATTAAAACTTCACTATCCTATTCTTTTAAATGGATAATGCTTTTTTTTTTTTTTTTTCAAATGGTTCCTATAAAAGTGGAACTAGGAACCGAATCATCTCTCTTTGAATCTAGAGCCATGCTCACTCCTATCCATGATGGCTGTTAGAGGTCGCCACATGGCCCTAACTAGAGGCCGACAAAGGGCCTGGCCGACCTTTGGCAATGGCAAGGAGGAGGGGCCTCTAGATTGGTGGTAGCCAAGGACATCCTGGTTGTTGTTGTTGCCATAATGGTCTTCTTTGTGTCTATCCAACTTGAGTAGTATTCTGCTCCGATGTTTAGAGAACTAAACCCTCACCCAACCTTTGCCGGCCTCTAGTAATGGTGAGGGACCTTGCCTAGGTGAGGTTGGCCCTCGCTGGATCTGGCAAGAGGTGGCCTTGCCCAACCCTCACTGGCCCTCACGGAAGGCCAGTGAGGGCTGGCCTTTCCTGTGATTGACAAGGGCGAGGGCCATCTCGAAGGCTGTCGACTTGAAGGGAAGTAAGAAAAAAAGAAAAGATTAAAAGAGAAAAGAAAGAAAGATTGATAAAAAAATTCAAAAAAAGAAATAAATTAAATAAAATGTTCATGTTGGAGCTAGCCGTGTCATATATAATAATTGACATTCATGTTAGCAATTTTCTATCTAAATTGGCCCAATGAATCGAATTGGTACCAAATGACAAGGTTTAAGATTAAGTTGGTTCAATTGAAAATTTTAGAACTAAACTAGTATAAATACAACAGGTTTATGACTTCTTTTGATAATTTTCCCTTTTAACATAATGATGATGATGTGTGATTTGGTTCCTGCCTAAATTGGCCCTATGAATTGAATTGGTACTAATATAATAAGGTTCAAGACTAAATTGATCAAATTAAAAGTTTTAGGACTGAATTGATACCGATATAATATGTTTATGATTTCTTTTGGTACTTTTCCCATTTAACATGATGACGACATGCGATTAGTGATCAGCTGACTCTTTTGCTTGGATGTATTCACAAATTTGTTCTTGTAGGATGAGTGTATGTTTACATCCACCAATCATGCTCTGATAATATACCTTGATTTATGGATTTTGGTTTGTTTTACAATTGTATGAGCTTGCTTTGTTTGATGATGTTCAGGATTTTCTATAAATCCTTTCATGTATCATTTTGGCAATGAATGAAAATTTCCTTTGATTTGAAAAAAAAAAGAAAAAGAAAAAGAAACTTGAAGGTAATAAATGGTGGGGACCAAGAGTAAGCCTAATCTATTGTCCAAACGTGCTCCTAATACGAACATCCCTTGATTAAAAAACTGATATGACTCAACATGGCTTGATCGTGTGATTCTGGATTCATTTAATTCAATTGAACTTATTATTGTAATAAGAAACGACATTAGCGACTCGTACAAGTACAATTACCGATGCGTCATAGAGTCGATAGAGCTTAATTTCTCAAGCACGGCTTGACTCGACTCAATTCAAGCTCGACTCCTCAAGCTCTTCCCCCGACGGCTCAACCAGCTTTTTTTATGGAGCTCAACTTGGTTAGCTAACAATTGTAGCGTAAGCTCAGACTCGGCTTGAGTTTGGCTCGAGTAGACCATAATCAATTTTTCATTTCGCCTGCGTGTGTGACGCAATCCGAACAGTGCACCCCACGTACACGCACATATATGTTTTATGTTTATAGGGTTCCACGTGATTGTCAGGCTCCTCTCTCACAGGAGGAGTGATGTGAGCAAAAATATGTGTTTAATAATGACACAAAATTTCTATTCTTCAAATAGAAGTTTATTTGATGATGACATAAAAGTTCTATTTTTAGAATAGAAATTCATTTGATAATGATATAAAAATTTCTCCCTTCCAAGCATCAATGGGCGAGCGGTGGGCATGCAGGCGGGCGGTGGCCTTGGGCATACAATTTAATGAAAATAAACAATAGAAAAGGAGAAAAAAATAGATAGACAGATAAACAAAGGAGCGAAACAACAAATATAAACGTAGAGCTCTTCAACCCCATTTGTCAACTGTAGCAATGGACATAAACGTGGACGGAGCAAGCATCGCTCTTGTCAAAGCAGAGGAGTAAAGGGATGCCCTTCCTCCGAACCCATGCTCTAAAATAGCAACGGAGCATAGAAAATAATTGAATTTATGCTTGTAAGGATTTGGAAAGTGGGCATGAAAATAGCCATAACTAACTGAGGCCTGTTTCTTCTCTTGAAAATATTTCGGAACGGATGTTTGATCGTCTTTGCTAATTCACTAGCATTGACAATGTCCTGAAACTCTGCATTGACATTCTCGGTCCTCTAATCTTTTCTAGGATCTGTCTCCCTTCCTCAATATTTTCACGTTCAACCAGGCTGTTGGGTGTCTCTGGTAGGAATAGTCCTCCAACTGTCATCAACAGAGCTGGTGTTGTAGCCAGGCTTAGAGAGAGCCCCCATCCCCAAGGCCTGAGCTTCTCGGTTCCGTAGTTTATCATGTTTGCAGAGAATATGCCCAGAGTTGTAGCCAACTGAAACATCATGTTCAATGCTCGTCGAAGAAGGGCAGGTGCCATCTCTAACTAATATAGTGGAACAGCCTTGAAAGAACAAGAGAGGCGAATGAGTTCCACTTGGGTAAGCTGAACATGACTATAATATTTCTAAAACTTTTCCTTGTCATTCGAATCAAACAAATCCCCCACTTCTATTGCAACACTCTCGATTCCAACCTTGTAAGGATTGGCCATAAAGTCCTAAATGGATCGACAATGGGCCATTGGCCATGGGATCAATCGGTTCGATTGGTAAGGAATCAAGAATCAGTTATGGTCCGACCGACCAACCGATCAACCGATTGCCACAAATTGGTCAAGGTGTCAGTCGTGAATTATCTACTGACCATATTGGTGGGATAGGATCATCAGCTTATAAGATGACTTTTAGATCATGAAGATTGATCATGAGATGATTTTTGATCGGCGGATGATCATGGATTGATTCGACCAATCATAGTGCCTAACCGCGAGTGATTCCGCTCGGCTATGCACCAATACACGGACGATTTGACTCGATCAAATGTGATAGTCTTCTGAACAAAAATGCATTGTTCTCTATTTAATTATTAGTGATCGGAAATGAATCTTGAATTAGTGATTTCCGATTATTGATCGTTAATGCACTGACCATCAATCATACGGATGGATCGGGTACTGATCAGAATGAGCTTGGGGATAGACTCGGTTATTCCGTCACTAATTCTAAGGTCTATGTGTGCATTGGCTTAGTGCTAGACCATGGATAGCCTTAGGATTGGCCTTGACCGACCGAAAGAACAATGTACCACCATTTAAGCCGACCGATCGTTCAAGGGAATGATTTGGTCGAGCATGAAATACGACGGCCGAACCTTAGGAATATGTGATTTGGCTTTTCGAGGTGTACCTAATTATCTCTTTTTCGGCCCTGGAATCAACTTAGACAATGGAGTTCTCCGAACTGCCTTCTTGAGAAAGAAAATGACAAATTAGAAAAAACTCTAGAACACTCTCATTGAATGAAGGGGATGATGTGTCATTTGACTTTTCAAAAGTTATGATGAAGTCAAAAATATCCTTGATGGGCAAGAAAAGGACGGTGCACATGTGATCCAATCCGAAAGCGATACCTAAATAGGAGGACTAGACCTAAGAAGTTTAGGCGCCAATTTGGCTATTTTGATAGCCTTATCTTCAAACTTCATTAAATACTCATTAAATGCGGGATACAAATGGTCCAATGAAAGGGCGAAAAGCGGGCCATCGTTGATGATGCCTACAAGCTAGATTGCCAAGTAAGATCTTTTAGCTATCCAACTCATTTTTTAGGTGCAATCACTGGACAAATAAGCTTGCCAACTAAGGACTTTAGGCAGGACACTTGGAAAATTTAAAATGGACCATTTGGCTTGGTAATGATGGCGCCAAGTAGTATAAATAGGAGGACTTATCCTAATTATTCGCCTTGTTATCCATTTTCTCCTTCCTCTTCCTCTTAAATGCCATCTCCTCCTCACACCTCTCTCTCTCTCTCTCTCTCTCTCTCTCTCTCTCTCTCTCTCGGCCTTACTCGCCCACCGCCTCACAAGACGGCATTTTCTTGGTAAAGCCACCTATAATTTATCGAGGTTTATCAAAGGTAAGTAGAATTCATCAAGCTTTAGTTGTGTGCCTACTCATGAGTAGTTGTTTTTATGTTGCGGGTTCATTTTGTATGGTTTGCTCATGTGTGGGTTAAGATAGAAGATAATAAATTGGCTTGTATGACACATGATATGTGATCATTAAATGAAAGAAGAAGACTGTCGTCACATAGCGTTGGCGACAATGCCTCATTCGTGAGAACGAGATGCCCTGGTTGAGCCTGGATGCCTTGAATGAGCTAGCCCCGATAAAGCTAGGTTGAGCCGAGATCCCTGTTTGAGTTAGGATGCCTAGCTTGAAACTTGATGCTTTTGTTGAGCTGGGATGCCTTGATTGAGGCAGGATGTATATTGATGAACCTTTTATGTATGGCGGTATGTTTATTACTACTTTACTTGATGTGTTCATAGATAACCCGAAGGTAAGCATGCATGGAAGTTACACCAAAGGGATACATATGTGTGGTTGAGGTGAAGTAGTAATATTGCTATCGATTTGCCATCGATATTGTAGTACTAGTACCGTTCATGCTAGACTTGATGACAAGTTGTCATCCTAGTAGAGAACTAGAGATTTTACTTACTGAGTCCATGACTCATCTCGTTATTTTTCAGAATTGTAGGCATGGAGGAGTTACAATCTCATTAGAGGAGTTAAGATTTACCTCGGCCTTTTGAATATAAAAGATGTAGTGGTTGTAAATATAACGACCCATGATGGAATGGCTTATAAATGTAACTGATGTAATTGTGTGTTTATAAGTGATTGTTTTTTTGGTTGTTTGTTGTTGTCTTGGTTGTATGTACGCTTCCGCATGTTCTGAAATCAAATATTAAAAAGAAATAGGATGGTGGCGTACCTAAGACGTCGCGAAAATAACCCTTATTTCTCGTAACCCTATGAATGGAGTTTAGGTTGTGACATATGTAACTCCATATAGTCCTACAAGACATTCATTTTTATTCATCATCCCGAGAGTACTATGTTTTTGCTATACTATTGTAGTGCTCCGTTGCAAAGTATTAATATTTATTCAATAGATTCGTATAGATCACCTCTCAACAGATGCTTCAGAAGTTACTTCTTTATTCTACCAAAGAAGTAATGGATTTGCATAAATCACCTCTCGGTGTGCGGCAGGCGTGCGGGTGGTGTGCGTGTCGTGAGCTGGGGGCAGCCTGCAGGTAGGTGGTGGGCTGGCAGTGGAGTCTCGGTTACGTGTTGGAGGTTAGAGGTGTTATTAGGCCTTGATTGCCCAGAGTTTACATCCAATCTTTAGTTTCTTTTTGTTCTACGATAGATGGAAGGAGACGACGAGAACCCTGATGTTTCAAGTTGCGTGCGACAGAGATAATCAAAAGAGGCAAACCTACAAGTTTCTTGACCACTTAAGCTGTTATTGCTTGCAATTCCTCATTGTCTTTGAGCCTGTTGTCGATCGTTTTTTCAAATCGTCTAAAAGCTTCGTTGTCCTCTAAACCTTCAGGGTGAAATGTTTTAGGCACACATCTTTTGCTTCAGCACATTTTTAAATCTCGATGTGAACAACAACTGTTGTTGCTCTCCTTCCCCAAAGGAATTTTGATTGCCTTCAAATCAAGTTCGTCCCACAAATCATTCATTATTATGAGAACCTTCTTAATCAAATTGCTTTGTATTTTCTGAAATAGACGATCTCTTCTTCCCTTTTTGCTTGGCTCGTCCTTCAGATTTAGACCGAAGGCAATATGCAATATCATCTTCGATTTTCTTCAAGTCTTGAGTTTGCGATGCTTTTGCTTTGATGATCATGTTGAACACTCTCTTCTTGCTTCTGAGATTATTATTGACTTCCTCCAACAAGGTAGTCTTCCCTACGCCAGCAGGCCTATAGACCCTAATCACTTTGAACTTCTCATTTTTTAGCGCATCCATTATTTTTTCTAGGAAGGAAGCTCCTGACTTGATAGTGTTGCCTTGATAACTAGCAAACGTATTCACGTCGAAAGCGCCAACAACGTGCTTCGGCGGAGCACCCTCGTAGGAGACACTCTCAAATCGACCCTCTTGAATGAGTTTCCGGATGGCCTAGACTATCGTCCTTGGCCCCCTGCGGAGATGATAACGTGCCTCTGGGTTGGGAAGCTCTTTTATCGTAATCTAACACATTGTGTGCCTTGTTGGCAACAGTCTCCACGTTTTTCATCAATCTCTGGACATCGACTTTGATTTGCTTCATGTTGTTTTGAGCTGCATCGATGGAATGCTATGCCCTATCCCTTGCGTCCCCTACCTTCCCAACTTCATCCTTAAGTTGGCGAACGTGGCCGTCAGAGAATATCATGTAGCGGCATTGACGACCAATCGGAGCCACCAGGTACTCTTCCACTGATGGGTTTTTTATTGGTTGGGCCAAGCCAAGCCAAGCCCGTTTGCCCATGTTAGGCCAAATCCAGCTTGTAAGGGAAGGGCCCATAAGAGAGAAAGAGTAGTTAGTTTTTAAGTGAAAATAACTACTATTTATAAAAAGAAAAAAAAGAAAAGGGGAACGTCAACTGTAAAAGACAGCACTATGTTTTTTTCCCCTTTAACAATGGTGAACACTCTCAAAGAACAAAATTCCAAGACTTCAATCAATTCTTCTGAGACTATACAAGTACTTAATTTGTGGCAAATAAGGTATATATGCCTTTGTGATATGCTTTTTGATCAGTGTTATATGTATCCTCGGGCTCATTTCTGCACTTGTTTTCAGTATTCGATCGTTTAAGTATTGGCTTCATTTTTCAGGAGTCCATTTTCCATCTTTGGTATCAGAGCTGTAATGTTTATGTTTCTTGATCATTGTTGACATTTATATTTGGTTTTTTTTTGTTGAAATTTTGAGAATTGTCACCGATGAATGCTCGTTGATGGAAATCTCGACACTTGATAACTATACGCCCCTCTTTTTTTATTTTCCGTAAGTCAAAATTTATTCTTAAAAGTGCAGGGTTGTAGTTCTCGTCAACATGAGAAAAATAACGGGTGGCATGCCACGGGGGGCCGCCGGATGTGTCCTCACGTTTGGCTGAAAGGTGCAGGAGCGTTGACGCATGTGTGTTACCAGGCGGCACGCGCCTACCATGAGTTTACTCCTTTACCCCTTCAATTTTTTGAAAATTTACAATTTTGCCCCTCGGTTGACCTGACCTATTGATCGACCCAATCATTATGATTGTTGACTAACCGTTGATTGGCATTGATCAGACTTGACCGGCGTTAACTATTGGCAATATAAATATATATATATATATATATATATATATATATATATATATTTAGACACTCACACATATATATTTTCAATTATATTCTCTATGGATTATATGTAATCCCTCTTGTTCTTCATTTGTTGTAGGAACAATGATGCGTTTCATGTGCATGCCTATATTCTCAAAAACGGATGAATAGAAGACGAGACTTCAAAGACTAATAATAGGATTGTCTAATTATTGGTGGAATACTAGTGGTATAATGTCACATATGGTCAAGGTTAACCTGGTGACACAAGGAATCATCTAGAATGGTTATCTTATGTCGGATTTTCAGAAGGTGCTAGCCTTAATGAATGCTCTTCTATCTAAATGGCAAGCAGTGTTAGATTGGTTATGGGAGGTCAATATGATCTCAGATTATAAGAAACTTGTAGTGGCTTTTGTGTGAGAATACTATAAAATTGAGGTAACGAAAGCTTCAACCCTCGGGTTGAGTGTGACTTGGCGAAGAATGAATGCGCCTTAGATGAGCTATAAGGGTTCTCCGAAGTTCTTTTCACGATTGCCCAATGTGCCTTTAAAATTCTTAGAGGAATTTTCTAAGAAATGAGAAGAGTCTTTTCTTGTTTTTGAGATAATTGAGTATTTTTAAATTTATTTATTAATTATTTTTTTCTTAGATTAATTTGAGATATTTTTGTGTAAATATTTTTTCCATGTTGCTGTTAATATCTTACTACTGAATATGTTGCTTCGTGTAAATGGCATGTTTAATTAATGAAAGTTCAATATTATTTACTATTGTAAATTATTATTTTAATTTATAATTATTTGTGAGAATTTCAAGAAAATTTTAGTGACTTTGGTGAACTTATTTTTGCATAAATAATTATATTAATGATACTTTCAAATTATGATTCTTGGATGATGATTAGAAACAAAGTGACATTTTGACTCTAAAGCCTTAATTGATCTTATTTATTAATATGGTTAGCTTATGTATATAGATGCACAAATATTAGGAATTAATAATTTGTGCAAATATGTTTGAAATGTTTAGATATAATGGCTTCAACTTTTAAGACCACAATAGCACAACTAGACAAGGAAAGATATTGAATAACGAGAATTATAAGATAATTAATATGAATTCAATATGTGCAAAAAAAGTAATAAGCACTAAAAGCTCTTAATCAAGTTATATGAGAACTTGAGAATGTTGTGCGCCACCTTGGGGTGATAGAGAATCGCCACCTTGAGCTGACAAAGGACCGTCTCCTGATGGTTAAGTTGAAAATAGATATTTGTTGTGCTAGTTCTAGCTTGTAAGGAGTTTCGAGCTACAAGTGCAAGTGCCTCGATTCATTCAAAAGGTGGAAAGGCAAGGGATCGAGCCCTTCAAGTAAGAAACCAATAGTCAACCAACATAAGAGATGAAAATGTCCTTATGTAAAGAGAATGTTAATGGTGAGAAACCAATAGTTGGCCAACATAAGAGAGGAAAACGTCCTTATGTGAAGAGAATGTTAATGGTGAAGTGTTATAACTATGGCTGAAGGGTCACTATGCTGGCGATTGTAATGAGCCAAAGAAAGTAAAAATCCCTTACATTCTTGAAAGCTTTACTTATGTATCAAGTTATGTATTTTTAACTAAATCTAATCCTTTATGAAATGTAGATTCGATAGTAACAAACCATGTAGCGAAGGATAAAGATGCCTTCTACGAAGAGTTCTGATGAGTTGTGATTGGAATGAAATAGATCTATGTAGGGAACAATTTTAAATCTAAAATAAAAGGGATTGGCATTTGCCAATTAAATATGCATGATGGACGTACTCTGTTCTTACATTATGTACCTTATACTTTGGGTTTCGTTGAAATTTAGTGTTTATGTTAGTATTAGTTAAATTCAGTTTCAAATTAAACTTCCATAATAGCGATATGGATTTGTATTTGGATACAAATTACTACAGTTGTGGTTATTTTCTAGATAGTTTTATTATGTTGGATGTTGACTATAATAATGTCAATGTTTGTTTTTCCTTCTTCATATCTTCTAATTCATATAATAATGATGTAAATGTGTGACATGCTAAACTTAATCATATTGACTAACAACGAATGAATAGACTAGCCAAAAAGGGTTTGTTGGGCAATATTAAAAAAGTCAATTTGCGTATAAGTGAGCATTGTTTAGTAGGGAAAACGACAAGGAAATTATTTGGAAAAGTTATAAGAGCTAAATTTCTTTTGTAATTAATCCAATTTGACATATATGGTCCAGTAAATGTGAGAGTAAGACATAGAGCTATTTATTTCGTCACTTTTATAGATGATTATAGTCAATCTGGACATGCCTATTTAATTTTTCATAAATCTGAAGTATTAAGTTGTTTCAAGAAATTTATGAGCTTGGTAGAAAATCAACTAGATAAGAAAATAAAAATACTGAGATCCGATCAAGGTCGATAAAATCTATTTGATAAGTTCATAAATTTACATAATGAAAAATGAATAGAATAATAGTTGTCTATTTCCTATACTCCTCAACAACATGGTGTTGCGAAAAAGAAAAACAGAATTCTACTGGAAATGGTTTGCTCTATGATGATACATGCTAACTAATTTATCACTTTTTTAGGTAATACTTTGTTAACTGCTGCCTATATAGTTAACTATGCACTTTCCAAATTAGTTACTTCTACTCCGTATGAGTTATATATAGGTAAAAAAACTTACTTGAGTTTTCTTAAATTATGGTGTTGTACTACTTATACTCATAATCCTCTTTAACAAGTTTGGGAAATTTGGTCTTAGAGGTAAAAAGAATATTTTCATAAGATACTCAGAACACTCGAAAGGGTATGCGTTTATAAGTGAGTAGGAAAGTGGGAGTATAATTGAATTTGAATCACAAGATGTCACATTATTAGATAATGAATTTCTTAAAAAAGGCAAAATAGGTAAGGACTACTCAATTGAAATTTGGGATCAAAATAATGAACTTAATGGAGTTCATCTAAGTGGGTAATTTCTCCTGTAGTGAAATTTATCTCAATTCATCTTATTCTGACAATAGTGACTGGTATGGATTTTAAATTATGTCAAATGGATGTAAAGACTATTTTTCTCAATGGAGAATTAAAAAAGGTATTTATATAGAACAACTCATTGGTTTCATTTCGAAAGGTCAAGAGCAAAAGTTATGTTGACTTTTGAGATCAATCGATGGCCTTAAGTAGTTATCAAGGAAATGGTATATGAGTTTTCATAATGCCATAATGGTATATGATTTTACAATGATTAATGAGGATCATTGCGTATATATCAAAATATCCAAAGATCAATTTGTGATCATATCATTATATATTGATGATATACTGATTGTCGAAAGAAATATAAAGTTTGTTAATATCGTTACGAGTTAATTATCTTTCAACTTTGAGAAGAAAGACATGGATGAGGTTGCATATATTTTTGGAGTTAAGATTTTAAGAGATCGTTAAAGAAATCATTGTTTCTTTCGCAAAAGACTTATATAAACAAGGTTCTTGAATGATTTCGCATGCAAGACTACAAATTCACACATACTCCTATTACAAAGGTAAATAATTGAGTCATAAATTGTGTCCAAAGACTCCATAAGAGAATAAATAAATGCAATGTGTTCCTTATACTAATACCGTTGGAATCTTGATGTACACTACGATGTGTATAAGACTTGATATATATTTTGCAATTGAAATGATAAGTAGGCACCAATCTAATCCAAGTAAAGCACATTAGACAGCCATCAAAAGAATATTGAGGTCTTTGAAAGGAACTGTTGATTATTCACTCCGTTATCTAGGAAAGGATCTACAGCTTGAAAACTATGGGAAAAATGTTTAAAAAAGTCATAAATCTTTTGCATTTGTGCCAATTTAGTTCTAAATATTTTTTGGTGTCAAATTTAGTCATAAATATTTTCACTTGGTGTCAATTCAGTCCTTTTGAATTAATTTTGGCTAGATTTTGCTAACTGGGCTTTAGTCGACTAACGTGGTACAATTGGTGCCAACGTGTATAATTTTTAATAATATTTTAATATTTTATAATTTTTATTTATATTTTCGTTTTCCTTTTTCTTTTTTCCTTCTCTTCCTCCTTCCTCTAGTTGTTCGCCGGCCACTGGCAAGGCTTGCCCTCTCTAGATCTAGCGAGGGTTAGCCTCACCTAGCCTTTGGTGAGGCCTTGGTCACGAAGGCAGCCTCGCGTTGGGTTAGCGAGGCTCGCCCTTGCGGCCACTAGCGAGGGCTAGAACCTTGCCAACTTTCACCTCCGGCTGGTCACCGAGGTCTAGTGACTGGTTGGAGAAAGGAGGAGGAGAAGGAAAAAAGAAAAAGAAAATAAAAATATTAAAATATTATTAAACTTTTTTAATACTTTTCCTTGAAATCTATTCAAAAGCTAGTTGGAAAGAAAATATAAACGAAATGAAATCTATCTTTGGATTTATTTTCAAACTGAATAATGGCGCCACATTTTGGAGCAGTAAGAAACAAACATGTATAGCCTTATCCACGATAGAAGTCTCGTTCATGGCATTATCAACAGAATGAAAAAATGTGTTTGGTTTAAGAGATTTTTGGATCATTTAGATATTATTAATAGTATTGCAAATTCATTATTGATTGGTTATGATGGTCAAACAACGACAGCATACCACAAGGATCCAAAATATTATGGCAGGACCACCGGGTATAACTTTGTCAATGATATGATTGCACAAAAAATGTGAATTTGCCATACATATCTACATATAAAATGATAGCAGATCTTATGACGAAACAATACCTAAAGTTGTGTTTAGTGGCCATATAAAATCTATAGGATTATGTAAAGGCTGATGTACTGAATATTATATTTTCCCTAATGTTCATATTTAATGAAGTTGTCTTTCATTATTAATGTCTATAAGTTTTTGGATTGACTCTGTGCATTCTAATGTTAAGTGCATTATATATTGAGAAAGTATATCGGACATATAAGAAATTAACATGCTCACATGGGTAATCACCTCTATTTACTATATCATAAATAGAAATGAGATAATTTTTAAGCTTATTATTTAGATAATAAATGAAAACTCAAGCTTAAAATATAGATGTCGAATTAACAAAATGTTAAGATGAGTACATAATATTTATTATATTCGAAAGGAAAAAAACTCATATATTTTATTTTATCTGTTTTTGATACTAGATGTGAGTTTTGATGGATTCTTTGAAAGAGTGAATATGTTAACTCAAATTAGACATTATATATGCCTGAACTATCATCTATATAGTATTGAAAGTGAAGACATATGCTTTATGGAAAATTAGTTAATACTACAATACGTATTTCATATTATGTATGCATGAGACGATCAATAAGAGTGGTAAAAATTTTGATTTCAATTTTTATGCTGTATGAGACTCTTGAGGAAATAGTTCCTCAATTAAGTGCTCTCATGAATTATACTTGTTCTCAAGATTTTTATTCAATGTTTGCTATTTTAGAATGTTATTGATGATCATAAATTTATTCAACCTAATGGGACAATTCTAGAAAAGTAAGATGAACTGAAACCGAAAGTTTCAAGGAAAAGGGAAAATCTAGTTTGGCATATCACATTGTGGTCGTATATGTAATGATCAACCAATTATGATTATTTTGGGATAATTATAATTGTGATTACAATATATCATAATTGAAAAGAGATCTAAATACAATCGACCAATCTAGGGTACTATATATGTTATCTACTTTAAAATGCGATGCTTATTTTGAGCTACTATATATTCTTAACAATGTATGGTAATGAGCTCTCGAAGTATGTTGGTTGCATAAATTATTTATTGGTATGAATATTGTAAAGAGGATAAGAAAGAATTTTGTTCGGCTCACCTTGTGCGAGTAGGAAATGATGGGTTTTTTATTGATTAGGCCAAGCTAAGCCTGTTCACTTATGTTGGGCCAAACCCAGCCCATTAGGGAATGGCTCATAATAGAGAAAGTTAGTTATTTTTTAGGGAAAAAGCCACGAAAAACCCTGAACTTTGCCCCAAGTGACATATTTACCCAAAACTTTTTTTTGTGCCGTGAAAAATCCCAAACTTTTCAAACCGTGACACATTTACCCAAAACTTTTTTTTGTGACACCAAAAAACCTTGAACTTTTGTTGTGTGACACATTTATCCCAAAATTGGAGGGCATTTTGATCTTTTCATTTTTAAATTTTTTTTCTTTTTTTCTTTTTTTTTCCTTCTCTCTTCCCTCCACCGGCGTCCGACGAGGGCGGCCCTCGTCTGCGTCGGGCGAGGGGTGCCCTTGCGGATCCGGCGAGGGCCGTCCTCGCTCGATGCAGGCGAGGGCGACTCTCGCCGGACGCCAGCTTCCCTCCGCCGGCTTCGCCATGGCCGGCGGAGGAAAGAAGAAGAAAAAAAAAGAAAAAGGAAAAGTTAGAAACTAAAAAGACAAAAATGTCCTTATGGGGTAAATGTGTCATGGTTTGGAAAGTTTAGGGTTTTTCACGGCACAAAGAAAAAGTTTGGGGTAAATGTGTCACTCGGGCAAAGTTCAGGATTTTTCGTGGCTTTTTCCCTATTTTTTAAGTAAAAATAACTGCTATATATTAAAAAAAAAAAAAAAAAAGGAAAAGGGGAACGTTAACTGTGAAAGACAGAACATACTTTCCCTTTAACAACAGCGAACACTCTTGAAGAACGGAACTCCAAGATTTCGGTACATTTTTTTGAGACTGCAACAAATACTTAATCTGTTACAAATAAGGTATGTCTATCTTTGTGATTTGTCTTTAGATCGGTGTTACATGTATCATCGAGCCCATTTTCGTATTTATTCATTATTCAATTGTTCAAATATTGATTCGTTTTTTCACGAATCCGTTTTCCGTCAGCCACCTTGGTAGCTACTGACACAACAATATTGCTTTTGGTGCAAGAATGCAATAAGCTAAAATGTATATGCGATAAGGAACTCCATCGTCAAGTTAAATTCTAGTGTCTATATCTTGTTAGCGTTTTTAGATGTGAAAGCCTAACCTCTCTGTTTCCAACCTCAGTAGCAAATGATATAATCCAGATTGAGGAGTTGAAGATCGATAAATGTGGCGTTTTGGATCTCATCAAGAAGGAAGGACTAGAAGAGCTAAGCATCAATATGGAAGCCAGCGGTGAAGTGGCTTCCAGGTTTGATAAGAGATGGAGCAGCAACAGGAGATGAAGGAAGCAACAGTGGGAACAGCCATAGCAGCAGTGGAAGCATTAGTTGGAAAGGCGGGCTTCACATGGTCGTGGCTGGAGCTAAGGATGAACCTTCGACGGTTCAGGCCAAAGACCAGAGGATGATCATAGAGAGCCTTATCAGTATAATTGCTTCGCAGAAGGACAGCATCACGTGAAGCTTCCTTCTCCGGCTTTTACGAATGGCGAACATGTTGAAAGTGGCTCCTGCATTAGTTACTGAGTTAGAGAAACGGGTTGACATGCAATTCGAACAGGCGACCTTGGCTGATCTCCTTATCCCATCGTACAGTAAGAGCGAGACTTTGTACAGCGTTGATCTAGTTCAGAGGCTTCTGAAGCATTTTCTTGTCCAGGAACAGATGGAGGGGCTCGAGCCCAGGCAGGCAGGCAGTCGTCCTTGGAGAAGCACGGCTATGACAGTGCTTAACGAGTTAACGAGCAAAATGCGAAGATGAGAGTGGCTAGACTAGTGGACAATTATCTTACCGAGGTGTCCAGAGACGGAAACCTCTCATTGACAAAGTTTCAAGTGCTGGCCAAGGCGTTGCCTGAATCTGCAAGGACTTGTGATGATGGACTTTACCGAGCAGTCGACTCGAATCTTAAGGTAAACGGCACTTTGCTCCTGGTCTCTTTAATCACCTCTCAAATTTTATCTGCTCAACATTTGATGCTAGTACCAGCAAAGCAATTAGCGGAAACTTTGTGATTGTGAAGTAGCCTTACAATTGGATTTGTGTGGATGGCGTTTCTTGTGATCTCGAGGATATACTCAAACCTAAATTCTTAATTTTGCAACAGCAGTTGCTCTGACATTCTCATCTTCATGTAGGGTATACTGAGGATCTCTGCATAAATTTTGACGGGGGATGTTTTTCTCAATAGTGGATTTTCTGTTTCTTGGTGTGACAAACAACGTCAATTTTGATACTAGGGGGGATGCATTTTTTCTCAATAATGGATTTTCTGTTTCTTGGTGTGACAAACAACGTCAATTCATAAAATTAATAAAATATATAAACATGATAACTTCAAAATTGCATACCAACCCGAGACCATTAAAATCTGCCTGGAAAAAATTATGTTTCATTCTATTCTTGGGATTCCACACCAAACTAATTTCTTGATTTTTGTGCAGCTACTTTTCGTTATAATCGTTAGTTCGATTGAGGCTGCTACTATTACTCCACGGTTCGCAATTTTGGGAATCTTCCGATCACTCTTATTCCTCCAACTTCCCGGTTTCAAGGTGGTCATTCCAGCAATTATGTTCTTGATTCCACACCAAACTAATTTCTTGATTTTTGTGCAGCTATTTTTGGTTATAATTGTTAGTTCGATTGAGGCTGCTACTTTCAAGCAATGTTGCAAAGCTGCTTTTGGCAATAGCATCAATCACACGTCATAACATGTTTTTCTCACCTCAATCTTGAGCAATTCCAAATTGAGTGAATCCAGTTCGGCCCAACCTTGAGACGCTCATTGCCATTGAATGTATTTCCTGCCCATTGAATCTAAAGAAAGTGCTGCTCTCCAATCATGATGCCAGCTGCGAACTCAGCGTTGCTGTCGAAAAGGACAGATCTCCCGGAATAAAGATGCGAGTTTCTTGCCTTTCGGTACGCTCCAATGACACCCCATGAACCAGTTCGGATCTATAGGATAGGACTGGTTTGTTGATATCGCTTCCTAAGACTTCTTGGTATGGATAATCTCTTAGAACGTATTGCGTGATTTCGCTATTGATCTTACGTTGTCAATCAGCCAGTAGTGTCGAGATTTACTGTGAATTTATAGCACGAAGCTAGTCATACTTTGTTTATGAATGAATTCGGGCTTATCATCATGCGGGAGGAGCCAAGTCGGGAATTAAGATCAGGATTTGTGGGTATCCCAATTCTGATAAATCTCGAGCAAGAATCTTAGGTACTATGACTGGGAGGTAAAATTGTTCATATAAAAGCCTCACGGTACAAAGCAAAGTTTGTGAGAAAGAGAACAATGTCTGATGGGTAGGGTTTAATGGATTTTTCAATTTGGGATAACAACAAGATAAATGTTATAGCTTAATTACTCACTTATAGGTAGCTGTGATGGTTGGGCTTCACTACCTTATCGCCGAAAGAATAAGTTCGAATCTCCGAATGTTCCCGACTTAAGTGGAGGTCCCATGAGTGATTTACTAGGCTAGTCTCTAAAAGTTTACGTTTAAATAGCGACTTATGGTGAAACTCCACCGGTGTTATTGAATATCAAAAAGTCGTGTGATCCTCGAAAGATGATTTTCGGTTGTCCATTAATCATTAAAAAAAAAGAAAATGTTATAGCTTAATTGATATGTACTATAATGTCAAAATTTTTTGAGCAATCATTTTAGTGTCACATCAATAAAAAAATGATCACTTTAAGTCTCTTTGGCAATAAATTCCAAACCGTCCAATGTGACTTTCTTTTACAATTTTAATTCCTACTTAACTTTTTTGATAAAAAGAGTAAGTCGAATGTGGACAATGACCTGCCGTTCTTGACAAAGCGACCCCATTGTATTATGCTAATCATTCTCTCTCTCCGCTCCTTCTGTGGCGAATAAAGCGGCGGGCTTCAAGCAAATAGCCAAAGAGATCTCTCTCCGCTTTTTCTTTCCCTTCTATCTTTTCCCTATCCCTTTTCTCACTGTTTAGACTCTGCTTATTGAGAAAGACTGGGCAGAGCAAAAGAAAATGTCGGAATGGGGTTTCGTTTGTCAAGTTCGGACGTCCTCTTCCACTAGGAAATCTCAATTCTGGCGAAACAAAATCACAAGAATGAAGTAGGGGACCTCCATTGCAAGTTTGAGTTACTAATTTTGCCCAAATCCTCGTGTGGGAGGTTAGGGTTCGAAGAAGAGGCTGAATTTGCAAAGTGTGAGACGACACATTCTTGCGGCTTGTCCTACTCCTGCCCTCCATTGCAAGACTCAACTCTTAATTTTTGTCCCAAAATGCTCAGCCTAAATTAGAGTTTGAAGAACAGGGGAAATAAGGGTTTAATTATCATGTGTAGGGACATCCTCTAACACATTCAGGCTGAAATTTTTCCACATCGAATTTCAGCATCCCAAATTGACAAATAATACTCAAAAGATGTTTCTCGCCAAAGTAGTTTGAATTGATCTATCAAAAAGTTTCGGCACTAAGTGAGCGCCACACTTGTGCTACCCTTTTTTTACCTTCAATTTTGGAGGACATAAAAACCCTTTGAAGAAGTATAAGCAACATCTCGGGCAATGGCCAACCTTCACTGGCCTCGTGCATACATTGCCAGGCATACCACCTTGAAAGTCCGAAAACTGTCCTTCGCGGAATCAAGTTTATGGCTACGCAGTCGCCAATGAACAAGACAAGTGAAAAAAATCGCACTCATGAAAAGGGGAAAAGAACTGAAGAGTGGGGCAGCATTTTGTACGCAAAAGGCAGGGAATGGAACTCTGTCTTTCTTTCTTTCAATTCAGATCAGGCCTTTTGAATCAGACTTTGCTTTAGAGACCTGCTTTTAGCCGACACCCACATGCCACCAAAAAAAAAAAAAGCTTTTTTTTTAAGCACTTTCATACATGCATGAACAGATCAAAAATTTCTTTTTCCTTACTTATTGCGCAATAAGTGTTACAGCAAAAAAACAAAAACAACGAAAGATTGTTCATGCTGTCCCCAGAACTACAATGCCTTCGACACCCCTTTACAAGTTCCCATCTTGTTTCTGTGTGGTTGCTCCGAATTCTTATTTTTAAGTAATAGAAAGGAATAAATTCTTCATTACAGCGGGGGGAGGGGGAGGGAGGAGTCAGTCTTCGACCCAGTCTAAATCTTTGGGGGAATTTTCTTGTTTTCCCATCAGAACTTTCATAATCTCGATGTGGTTCCTGAGAAAAAAGGACAGGAGGATGCAATGGGTTATTGGAATGGGAATGAGAGGTTTTGTAAAGAAAATAGGAACCAAGGGACTAAACTGATTGTTTACTACTACGTCAAATTGTGTCGAATAGAACCAAGAATTCAGTGAAGTGGAAAGCTGCATTTGGCTTAATTCGCAGTACTATAGATCTAGAGTTCAACACGGACACAGACAAAATCAGCCCTTATTGCTACCTACAATGCCCATTTGGCTCATAATTCTCACGCAGAATGAAGAGAGCTCCATATATTTTATTAGTCAAAACAGTTTATTGTAGAAAACCACATTCCAACAAGCATATTTTGGTTATAATGATAAAGCACAGCAATAATACTCAGACCTGTAAGAATTATTTGAACATTATGCCGACCACAATGCAGACACACAAAATTGATGCCAATTCAAGATATTAGCTATTTGATGCTTCCTCAAATATGAGGCACTTTGACAATCTACAGAAATTGAATCAAGATAAAACTCATAATATGAACTCCAACCAGGACAGAGTATGCAATCTTTGACCACTAACCTCACAATTTCAAGTCAACATTTTGATAAAAGGTGATGCAGTGAGATGGACTGAAAGTCAGAAATCAAAACCTCATCAAGGCTGGGAACTCTCACTTTTTGTGTTTTTCTGATGATGTTATTCACGGAAAAGAATACAGTTGGACTGCAACATTCTGCCTCAGCATGACAAAAGCATTTCATCTGTCTGGTAGCAAATTTGTGAGATAGAATAGTGATCCGTCATAATGGAGAATTACTTAATCACATGAGAACAAAATCGTTTCATATTAATTTGTTCTTTTACTTTTGTCTGAAGACAGCGACCTGTCAACCTCCTTCTGAGTTGTTACTGTTTTTGGTACTCTTGTGATTAAAGACTATGGTCCCTTTTCTCCTGTGTATTCATGTGAAAATGACATTTCTCCTGTGTGTCCATGTGAAAATGACATTTTAGGGAAATTTCCAAGCAAGGAAGTTTCCCATCACTGTGTCCTAGCTCCCTTATAGTTTGCCTAACGCTATTTCAGTCACTAAATACTTAACGTCTTTAAGGATTCCTACCATGGTGTTGAAAAGAGCAAGACTTTTTGCGGAGAATTTTGGCCAGTGCAATATACCAGACCAGGACACGGAAATACTCAAATGAAATAGAAATACAGAGAAAAAGGCAGGGGGCTTCATTATTTGTTACTTCCTAAAGAAAAAACAACATGAATCAGATGGAGTACTATTCGAGGAACAAAAGCTAAGGAAATGCTATGGACATCAGTGTTTTTGAAGTTCACCACCTTAATAAATGGGAATTTTAAGTGGAATTACGTGACAAAGAGAAGGTTAAGGATGGAAGCTAAGCATCGTGAGAGATCAAAAGGTGGCATCTTCTGCTGAATATCTAGAACAATTTTGGTGGCATCTCAAATGTGAAAAATTTCAGAATGACTAAGAATGCTAAATTTGATAATTTTTTTAAGGCAGCTTGAGGTGGTAATCTCAAATGAAAGGAATGATTTGTAATGCTTTTTATGCTAACTAACAGTTATATCAGTTAATAACCCTCAACTACACAGCAATTTGATGAATTCGTAATTGCTATTATGTCTATCAAATATGGGAGTACATCTGAATGGAGCAGGACCAAGTCAGTACGTTGGATGGACTAGAGTGGTCATTTCACAGATGATAATCTTTAGACTGTAGAACAAGTAAACAATCTTGTTTAATCCCTTTGACAATGGTCAAGCCATGTGGACAGGACATTGCTGATTTGATTCCTTTCTCATAATTGATTCTTCAGAATCATTCAATGGGCGAGCATGACTTGCCACCTTCAATACTTAAGTTTCCTCCTCATAAAGGAATAAAGCAGCTTTTCTAATGCCCCTATACTTCATACTTCTTCTTGTTTTGTCCACATCTAATCTTGATTTTGATGACCCATAGAATATAGATTTAGCAATATGTGGCGGAAATGACAGTGAAACCATATGTTTGGTTTGCCTTCTTATAACAACCGAGACATACTCTTTAGTACATATTTACGATCTAAGAATGGAAGTGTGACTAAAGAAGAGGCACTTGTTTGATCACTTTCGGGACAATTCAATAGCACAATAAAGTGATATTGCAGCAAATTGTGGGATGATTATAGCTCAGATCATCTGTACTTAATCAGAGTGCCATAACAATGACTTAGGCAATCACTAACCATATGTGGATGATACAAAGAACAATGGCAGTAATTGCAGATCTAATCAATCCAATGCACTCCAATCGCTATGCAAAGTCGGCCAGTCCATACATTCAAAATGACATCAAAGGAAGAGCAATTTACCTGTGTGTTTCCACGACTTTTCTTCATTTGGTGACAGGCTTCTGCAACAGGGCAGTCAAATAAACCTCCCCGTTCTTCAACCCACTCGAGTCCGTCTTATTCGCTGTCGCCCACTTCACCTTCTTATATCCAAGCTTCCCGATCAAGGGCTTGTAGACCTTCTCTATACTCACCCCTTTGCCGAAGAAGTGATCCAACCACAAGTACCCACCGCCCCTCAGCACCCGATCGATATCGAACAGCATGAACTCAAGCACCGTCTCCGGTATCCACCGGTTCACCGCATGCCCACACCGGACCAGATCCACCACCCCATCGAACACCGGCAGCCGCTGCTGCAGTGGCACATGCAAGGGCACCAGCCCCCGAAGCGCGGCTGCCTCATTGTAAGGTGCACCAAGGTTCATGGTGGTCGTCACAACGGTCACATTGTGCATCTTCATGGTGGCAGCGAAAGAGCCAGTGCCGCCACCGATGTCGATCCCGAGCCGAATGACCGAACCGGCAGACTTAGCAATCTGAAGCAACTGCAAAACGGGGAGATCCAGCTCAGACCTGTAGGTGGTGAATTTCGAATACTCATGGGAGGTGTCGAACCCCAAGTTGGGGTTGTAGTGGTTGAGGCAAGAGAAGCTCTTGCAGGAGTACTTGGCCCAGATGACGTTGCTGTCCGGGAGGGCAGGATGGAAGGGTTGTGCGGCAACGCGGCGGCGGCGGTCTTCGGCGGGGTGCGGGAGAAGCAGCGGCGGCGGGGGAGGGGGTGGCAGCCGCGGAGGATTAGGGATTCGGCGAGGTCCGGGTCGTGGGGGCAGAGGGAGAAGGGGGTGTAGGTCATGAAGCGGTGGAGGAGGTCCGGGTAGCCGTGGCAGGCGGAGGCAATGGGGGAGAGCTGGGAGTGGAGGAGCAGATCGGAGGGGATGGTGGGGGCGGGGTGGTTCGCGGCGGTGGAGGAGGCGGAGGGCGGGGAGGGGGCTGGAGGCGCGTGAGGTGGTTGATGGTGGAGCGGATGGTGCGGAGCTGGTGGAGGAGGTGGTCGGGGACGGGCTGCGGGGTGGGGGCCTTGGGGGACTGCACGGTGGTGGAGAGGTGGTAGAGGGAGAGGATGTTGGTGGCCACCATGGCCATCAGCAGCACCAGGTTCAGCCCCATGGTGAATCCCATCTTTCACTGGATTCTCTCTCTCTCTCTCTCTCTCTCTCTCTCTCTCCCCCTGTTCTTGATCTTGGTTCTTGATCTTGATCTTGATTCTGGCTCTTGTTCTTGATCTTGATTCTGGGTTTTTTTTTCCTTTGGCTTTGGACCCTTTTGCTTTGATTAGCTCTCTAATCCTCTTCTTTACTAAAGCTCACTTCTTGCGCTTCACTTCTTGCACTTCACTTCTTCACTCCGCTGGGTTGACTAGGGAAAGAGATGGGTGAGGGGCCTTTCTCAGTTAGCTGCTGTCGAATGGAAGAGAAATTGAGACAAGGGAGGGTTTTTATTGGGTGAGGCCTGTTTGATCCAGGATTAGCGTGATCACCATCCGGGGCGTTCCTGGCCGTTGGATCGTGGGACGTGTGGGGTCGGTTTTGTTTGGGGGATCCAATGTAGAAGACGGACTTCTTGGTTTGGTCTTAAGCGGTCTTTGTTATTCTTTTCCCTAATTTTTGTCTTTTTATTTCCCCTTTTTTTTCCTGGTTGTCGGTGTTGGGGGAAGATATTAACTAAGCTTGCGTAAAATAAGGACATTGAGGAGGGGAGGAGGCACGTGAAACTGGGAGACTACTCATGACGGTTTTTTCTCCTCCCCTATGTGCTATTAATTAATAGAGAAAACTTTCAAAATCGGTAACCGCTCTCAAACTTAGGAAAAATTTCAAATAAAGAAATGGGAGAAATTAAGTCATTTTAAGATTTAAAATGAATCTTATATTAAATAAGGATTCAAACTGGTTAGTCTCTATTAAGAGTCCTAATTGGTATATGCCTCTCACATATTATTTTTCGAGTGATGATCAGGGTATTTTCGTTCAGCAACTTTTCTTTTTCATTTGTCCTTTTCTTGGTTCATTTCTTCTTTGCTCTTGCTTTTCTTGCACACCCGTGCCAAGCTGCTTCCCCGTCTTGCTTGACGAAATCGCCATTAAGCCTTTATACCTGCATTACAAACGAATACCATTGCATCCTACGTTGGCCCGATGGCGCCAATGGCTATTTTCTCTTCACATTCATGGCTATGGCCGTCATATCTGCGAGCCCTCAGCCATGTGCAATGAGTCAAAAAATTTAGTGGAAAAATCTAGAATGGCATCCGATTCGACAAATTGCAACACCTTGCAACTCCAGTCTAGGCATTACTAATTCTACGAGCCTAGGAAATTATTATGATATAACACCTACTCCAGTAAAATGCAGAGCATGAATCTGGGATTTAGCTTGTACAATTTTGTGGGAGTCCAATCCAAGGAATTGACTCATTTGTATACTTTGTTATATGTATGCTTCTTTTTTATTGTTGTGTTTTTGAGAGCTTAATATGAGAAAAAGAAAAATTAAAGAAGCCAAAAGGATAATAATCAAGAATAAAATGAAAAGGGCAAACATTATAGCCGATGGAATAGTTGTCTAAGGATGCGCATGACAACACTTCTATTTCTCTATTTCTCTATTCTCTGAAACATGTCTGGAACAAAAATTCATTTGGTAACGCAATTTCATTTTTTTTTTTTTATTTTTGGAACAAAGTTCTATTCCGAAATAGATTTGGAATAGAAATCAGAAGTTAAAATTTTTAGTTTTTCTATTTTTGGAACAGAAATGAGAAATCAAAACTTTTTCTCATTATTCACTTTCATCATCACCCGTCGCCCACCCATCGCCCGTGGGATGCCGATCGCCCGCCATCGGCCGCCCACCACCGGCCCCGGCCATTAGTTGCTCACCACTGATCGCCGGCCACCGAATGCCGATCGTTAGCCACTGAACTCTAGCCTCTCATCACTGATCACCGGTCGCCAAATGTTGGTCGCCTGTCGGTCGTTGGCCACTCATTGCCAAGCATCGAATACGGAGGCCCACCATTGATTGCCCATCGGTCACCATCGGTTGTTGAATGTCAATTGTCGGACTTCGGCCATTGGCCATCCGCCACCAACCGCCAGTCGCCGGCCGCCAGACTTTGGACTTCGGCCATTGGCCCCTCATCATCGACCGTCGGACTCTGGCTTGGCCACCTGCCGCCACCCATCGGACTTTGACCGTTGGCCACCCACCTCTAGCCGTTAGTCATCGGCTTTCGAACGTCGGATGCCAGACGCCAAAGTTCGGACGTCGACTACCAGCCGCTGAACATCGATCTCCGACCACCTGCCATCAATTGCCGAATGCTGGATGCCGATCGCCGGACGTCAAACTTTGCCCACCAAATGCCGGCTGTCGCCACTCCTCAAAATAGAAATTTTATTCTCTTATCTAATGAATTTTTACTCTAAAAATATAAATTCTGAATCATTATCAAACGCGTTTCTTTGCTGAGAAACTCGTCCACGGAATAGAAATTGAGAAATCAATTTCGGCCATAAATTTTATCATGTGCACCCTAAGTTTCTACGAAATCACTGGCTTTGAGTGCTTGATGTTGTTGTTGTTATTGTTATTATTTTTTTTTTTTTTTTTTGTTTTTTTCTTTTTAAGAACAAATTGCTTTCGTTCACTTCAAATTATTTAGCGAATACAAGTCTAAAGTTTCCGAGTTTTTTTTTTTTTTTTTTTTTTTGGGGGAGGACGGGGGTGGGTTTGGTACTTGACCTAATTAACCCAATTAGTAGGTAATTTGTCTAATCCAATTCGTGACTTTGTGGTGTCCCTTCTGCTAGGCTAGAGTAAGGCCCAAAATGCTTTTCAATATTACCTAGGCTGGTTGAACAAGTTTTTGCACTTCCCATTGTGATTGAACATTACCGAAAGCTCCTTCCACAAGAACTTTGCAATTAGCCTCCACGTTAAGTTTTAGTTCAGATCAGGGAGAGAGAAAATCTAAGACTTCGACTAGCGTCGTTACTCTTGCCTGTCTCGCTGAGCTTACATCCACCAATTTTGTAATCCATTTACCAATTCTCCGAATGAGTTTCGGTAAACATACGCTATGGCACTTCAAAGAATCGACTACGAATGAAAATTGTTGTTGATCTTTAGTGTCCTCGGTTCAGGACATTTCCAATTATGAGGTAAGTCTTTGAAAATTATAGGCGGTGGAATAGGTGTCTAAGTTTCTATGAAATCATGGTATGGAGTGCTTGATTTTTTTTTTTCCTAGAACAACTTGCTTTCATTCACTTAAAATTATTTAGTGGATACAATTAGAAGGCAATTTGTCAATGAGCTTTAGCCATCCAATTCACGACTTTGTGGTGTCCCTTTTACAGTGGGCTAGAGTAAGACCCAAAAAGCTTTTCAATATTATCTAGGCTGGTTGAGCAAATCTTTGTACTTCCCATTGTAATTGAACATTGTTGAAAGCTCCTTCCACAATAACTTTGCAGTTAGACTACACGTTCAGTTTTAGTTCAGATTAAGGAGAGAAAATCTACGGCTTCGACTCGCGTTGTTACTTCCACTTGTTCCGCTGAGCTTACCAATTTTGTAAATCCTTTTACCAATTTTCCCAATGAGTTTCAGTAAACACACGCTATAGCACTTTTCAACAAATTGACTACAAATGAGGCATCGATGTTGATCTTTAGTGTCCTCAGTTCAGGATGTTTCTAATTATGAGGTAAGTCTTCGAATCACACCTCTTTCTTCTTCATTGTCCTTGCCCATGCCACAATATTCTCATTTATGGCCATTGCTATGCTAACGAAATGCTTCAATGTGGGGTTTGCCTTTTGAAGATGAAATGATTGTGAGATTTCCATATGAACCATAAAATTGCTTAAATGAGTTTGAACACCAATGAAGTTCTAGGATCCTCTTTCATTCTAACCAACCATTCGTCAATTCGAGGTAACCCCATTCTATTGATATTGATGTTCAAGGTCACTTCTCTCCGGTCCAAGGTTGTCCATAGACATAGTAGCAAAACATGCTCAATTGTTTCAACTTCTTTCTTGCATAATGCCCAGATGGGTTCAAGTACTACCTTCCTCTTATAGACATTATCCATTGTAGGCAGGTTATTTGATAGGCACTCCACAAGAAAAACTTGATTTTAGGGATAGTTTTGAATTACCAAAAATAGGTCCATAGTTCTAGGTTTGGCTTATAGGAGGATAATACTACCTCAATGTGGGTCGTGGATGTTAATCCTCTCTTCTTCTTCTTCTTCTTCTTCTTCTTCTTCTCAGTCCACTTTAAACAGTGTAGATTCTTGACTTCTTGTTTACCCACGCAAGTCTATCTTCTATAAAACGGAGGCCTATAGGAATTGCCAGTATTTCTTTTACTTTCTAGTCATTGAACAAAGTGTTCTTCTTCTTCTTCTTCTTCTTCTCCTCAGTCCACTTTAAATTGTGTAGATTTTTGACTTCTTGTTTACCCATGCAAGTCTATCTTCTATAAAATGTAGGCCTAAAGGAATTGCCAGTATTTCTTTTACTTTCTAGTCATTGAACAAAGTGTTCTTCAGTCCACTTTAAACAGTGTAGGTTCTTGACTTCTTGTTTACCCACGCAAGTCTATCTTCTATAAAACGTAGGCCTATAGGAATTGCCAGTATTTCTTTTACTTTCTAGTCATTGAGCAAACAGTTTGAAAGGGGTTCATTTCACTTTGCCTCCTCTCTCTTGATCAAAGCAACCACATTCAGTGGTTCTTCTCTCATCATTAAGCCACCTATAGCTATACTTTTCAACCACTTGACCTCTCTACTAATGATTTTCTTGCCCTTAATATGAGGAGCAATCACATCTCTTCCAATGATAAGACTTTGTCAATCCCATGAAGGATGAGACCCTTTTTTAGCTTGCCAAAAATTACATCAAAGGAAGTAAAATCCCTTTATGACTTGGCTCCAATGCAACTCTGGATGCTACCATATCCTCCAAGCTTATTTCCCTAACATGGCTTTGTTGACTACCAATAAATCTATGAAACCAAATACCCCTTTGTCTTTTCTAAAATTTAAAATTTCCCATTTTCTCAAATGTAAACAAGCTAACTTGTTATTTCTCCACCAGAATATGGCTACTTTCTTCTTAATGGCTTTACAAATTGACACAGATTTTAAAAGTTGACATAGCATATTGAGGAAACGCCTATACCACCACCTTATCAATTCTTCCTCCCTTTCTTTTGACATTAGGCTTTCTTTCCAACTTTTTAATTTCATGTTGACACTTGCAAGAAGCCAAGTAAACATCTCTTTCTTCAATGCTTCCCAATCCAATAGGATTCCAAGGTATTTCCTAGTTTTTGAGATATTAATCACTCTATCAGTCACTCTCATTCTGAGGACATGTTCCCTCTCAAACTTTGTGGGCAACCTTTACTGAAATACATCACTGATTTATTTAAATTTATAGCTTTGCCAAATGTGTAATAGTATTGATGTAGTACTACGGCCACATTTTGACATTCGGTAATATTCTCATCCAAGAAAAAAATTGAATAATTGGCAATAAAAAGATGTGATAATATGGACAATTGCCATTCAACTTAATTCCTTGAATAGTATATACTAAGATTGCTTGGTTCATCAAAGTGAGAGAGCACATTAGCTACTAAAATAAAAAACAAAAAGCTAGGAAGATAGCGGGTCACCTTGATGAATACCTCTTGTTGGCTTGAAATATGACAAGGGTTCACCATTGAATTTCACATTGAAGGACACTGTTGTTACACATTGCATAATCCACTTAACCCATTTTTCATTGAAACCCATTGTGGTCATACATTCCTTAGATAAAATCCTACTCTATTTAGTCATAAGCTTTCTACATGTCTAACTCACAAACAACTTGGAATTTTCTCTTTATATGTCTGATCCTCAATTGATGAAGAACCTCCTGCACAATTAGGATATTATCTTGAATTTGTCTTTCATTAACAAATGCGCTCTGCTCTATTACAACTAGATTGGTTAATCATGGTTTCAATCAATTTGTCATTATTTTGGAGATAATCTTGTAAATGAAATTATACAACCTAATAGGAAGGACCTATTCAAGCTTTTTTGGATTGGAGATCTTTGGGATAAGGTTGATAATTGTTCTATTCGTATCAAGGTCTAAATACCCAGTTTCAAAAACTGTTGTACCTCTTTGTATACGTCCAACCATATGTATTGTTAGTGGTAATAGTAGAATAATCTATTTCAATCCATTTAAACTAGGGGCCTTTATGGGTCCTTATTGAAAGGCAGCAACTGAGACTTCCTCCATGATAATAGGTTATGTTAATTTATAATTCATGTTTTCATTGACTAGGCACGGGAATTGATTGAATATGGGTTGAAAATTTCTTGGCCCCCCATCTGGTAAAAATTAGAGAAATAATCCTTCGTCATCACTTTTAACTATTCCTTGACTCTCATCCATTCCCCTTCTAAATCATTTAGCATGAAGATCCTACTTCAATTTCTCCTTTGTATAGTTGTTGCATGGAAAAACTTTATGTTCCAATCACCTCATTTCAGCCATATAATTCTAGATTGGATGCTTTAGTACATCTACTCTCGTCTCCACATAAATTCAATTTAATTGTTGAAATTCTAGATTTATTCTTATCACTTCAGACTTCAGGATTATTCATTAAGATTTGGAGTTCGTCTTTTAGCTCGGATATTATTCTATGTGTTTTAGAGAATCTATTCTTACTCTATTTAGCCAGCCTCCTTAACATTTATTGTAATTTTTCCAATACGTTCATCCACCGAGATTCAAGGGAGTACCAAGTCATATTCACTATATGAGCACACTCTTCATTCTCAGACCAAATGCTTCATATTTGAATTCCTTTTTCCGACGCACAATCCTAAGGAGTAATGATAAGAGTAAAGGGCCATGATAAGATCCTATGGCCGGCAATGCAAAACTTTTTGACATCTAGGAAGGCTACCCTCCATTTCATTGTACAAAGGACTCTATCTAGTCTTTCCTTAACATATGCATCTCCTCCCGTTTTATTTGCATAAGTACAACCTTTACTTTTCATATCCATTAAGGATCAAGCATTCAAGAAGTCTCTAAATGTTGTGAGTCTATAAAGTTCTGTCATCTTCCTACCCACTTTCTCCTAATAATGAAGAATTTCATTGAAGTTTCCTTACAAATCCAACGCTAATGATTTGTTAAGCTTTTCCTATATATTTCGTCCCACAGTAATACTTTTTCTGAACTCCTTAAGGGCATGTAGAAAGGTGATTCTCATCCGTTGTATGCTCTCCTGTTTTTCACACTGGACATTAATGAAAGATTTGGAATACGACTCAATAGATAAGACTACTATTTCATCTCATAAAATAGCCAAGCCTCCCGCTATACCCACCAAATTTACCACAAAACTACTGAAATTTTAGTTGCCTCTTAAATTACTGTAACACTTGTTCTAAGTTCTTTGTTTCCATTAAAAACACAATATTAGGCCTCTCTTGGATCACAAGAACCCTCAAAACTTGAATTACTAGGGGTGTGGCCAACCCTTGATGATTCCAACTCATTTACCGCATAAGTAAACCAAAGCCCACTTGGATGACCCCCGCATTACTTAATAGGAGTCTCCATAAGCTAGGTTTCATCATTTTCACCCTCCATGCCGAAATAGGAGCAAAGAATATGGGAATAACACCAAAGCTCGCCTCAACGAGTAAAGTTGCCAAAAACAAAGCATTTGAGTCTGAGGCCAAAAAATGAATCCAACATTCTATCTTTTGTCAACGGCAGCAATGTACAGGGAAGGTAATGGTTGTAGGGTCAAGAAGAAGGGAGGGCCATGATGTGTGGGGAAAGAAGACCTCAGTGATTGAAAACTACAAACCATAGGAATCCAGTATCAACGAGCATCAATCCAAGGGCAAAGCGACATTGCAAGGAGTAGGTCAGGCTGCATCATTGAAATCAATGGGGATGTGGTGGAAATGGGAGAAAGAAAATGATATTTTTGGAGATGAGGGTTTAGCGGAAAGGGTTTTGATGTGTCATCGATAGATTTTTTTTTTTTGGTAGAATTCAAATGTAACATATTCCAAAGAGATTCATGGAGGGGGTCGGGGGTTTTGGTAGAGTTTTGGTAGGGTTTAAGATGGAAGAGAAACCAAAGCTACACAAACAGTCGAGAGGCATTAGTCTGGTTTTGGCTTATGCTTGATGTTGTTTAATGTGAGAGAACTATAGGCGGTCAGGTGCATGTAGATGTAATCGGGGAGAATGGCAGCCTAGGTTAGTTTAGAGTCTAAGCTCTTGTTTATGGTCCTCATTGCTCCGCTAATTAAGGATAAGTCACTAAGCTACAGCTCTTCAAGCGTGATAAATTGGGTGTGCTTTTCAAGAATTCACATGACTATATTTTCAATGCCCTTAACCTCTCCAGGTATTCCAGGTTAGGAAGTCCGGCGTGGCTATGGCTAAGAGGTCAGAGATATGGCAGCCACGAACGCGAGTGAAAAGAGAGATGGTGTGGAAGGAAGAACAAAGAAAAGAATAAATAAAAAATAAAAATAAAAATAAAAAAGAAAAGCTCCTAGACAAAAATACCCTCAATGCAAGTTCGAGCCTCTAATTGAGATTAAGTTGGTTATTTCATACCCTTATTTGGAATATTCCCTCAAATATATCACAATGCAAAAACTTCGATGACAATATCTGCATTTAGATTAGGCATCAATTTGCATCCTTGATGCTCTATACAATTGCCATCTTCATTTTTTGCTTTTCATTTTCAATTTTATCCCTCTTATTAATCCAAATCGACCTGTAATGATAATGTCATGTACCCAATATCCTAACATGCCTACCCATTGCTTAGCGTTCTCCTCATCTGTCCCATTGACGCTCCCCGCATCGTCACCTCTACTACCATCCGTTAAGCCACCCTTCGTCGTGCTCTCTTCCCTTACTCCTATTATGCCTGTCATCGAGCTTGGCGGCTCTTCCATGGTTGTTGACATCTTGGCCAAAGCTTGTCAAACTTGTGTCCTGCCGAAGCATCAAGTGTTGGTTTGAGCGCAATGCCAATTCTAGTCGAGCGAAGTGTAGAGGAGAGACAGAGACGCACTGAAAACATGAAGGGTGAAGGAGGGAGTGGGGCGACTAACTTGCGATGACATGTCTCGTTTGCAGTAGTAGAGCGGGGTCATCGTAGCCATTGTCCACGAAGGTGGAGGCATGGGTTGAAGACGAAAACCTGGTTGAGGGTTGAAATTACCAAATCAATCTTAAATCTATTACAATTTTTCCAATTCAGTTATAACATTTTTTTGGTCAATTTAGTCCTAAAGTTTTTGTGATTTTTTTGATTTTGATTGATCAGCGCTGAAATGTCAATTTTTTTTTTTTTCCTTTTATTTTTTTCTTTTTCTAGAGGCTAGGGTTGGCGCAAGGTTGATCTCCCTTGCCACTAGGGAGACTCACCCTTATTGCCACTAGCGAGGTTGAGCCTCACCTTCACCCTTGTCATTGCAGCGCTAAGTGAGGTTGAACTTGCCCAATGATGGTGAGGCCTCGCTAGGGGTGGCCTCCCAATGGTTAGTGAGGTCAACCTTCCTTGGCTTTGGCCTCTAGCTGATTCGATGACAAGTTAAAGGAAGAAGAAAAGTCAAAAAAAAAAAAAAAAAAAAAAAAAAAAAAAAAAAGAGAGAGAGAGCAAAAAAAAAAATAAATAAATAACACGCCAAATTCAGCTAGATGGTCGGCACCGATTAATAAAAATTGGTTGGATAAACTGAAGTGACATAAATGCAAAAGATTTATGATTAAATTGGCCAAAAAAAATTTAGAACTAAACTGAAAAAATTGCAATAGATTTAAAATCATTTTGGTAATTTTCTTGTAGTTAAGGGAATATTTGCCTCTTTAGTTTAGGTGCTTTTGCATCTCTTCTCAAACGGGATGCGAATTGATTGGGAATGAAACTTTTTTTTTTTTTAATTTTCCTTTATTAAGATGTATCACTTTAATAATTCCTCCATAAACTAAGTCTAAAATAGTAATATTCATAGATAATTATCCCCATTTTCATTTTAGCTTTTTTTTTTTTTAGTGGGTATGTACTTCCAATTTCATTTGAGTTGTACTCACTTTTTAGATTGTACATATGCCATTTGATTTCGTTTGTGGTTCAAATTCGCGCATAGTTGTGTACAATAAAAATTATCTTATCCCTTCTCATTTTTTTTTGTTTGCATTCGAGAGATGCAGTGACAACAGGGCTGACTAGTATGTAAAACTTTGAGCACAGGAAAAGAAAACTCAAAATTATATATATATATATATATTTATTTATTTATATATATATATATACAGGGCTGAGCACAACAAAAGAAAACTCGTAATATATATATAAATATATAAAATATATATATTATTTCATGTAAAAAGTTGTCTTATGTAAGAGAATGATACTAATATATAACAACCTAAAATTCTTATGAAAACCCGAGAAAAGATTTTTTTTTTTTTAGGAGGAATCAGCTTGCGCCGCATAACGCGCCGTAAACCCCCTGAGCGACACGCACTAGCCACCACACACGTGCCACCGGTTCAGTCACCTAATGACCCACCAGCCTCCCTGCACTTACGTCGCAGGGGCTTCGAACTTCCGACCTCCCGAACGAAGGCTCGAAGCTTATCCAGCGGAGTCATCACTGTAGGTGGTTAAAAAAAAAGAAAATGTGTTTTTATATATGAGAGCTTGAGCATGAAAGTCTAAGTATTCTAGGCCTGGGCAACGATCTATAACTCTATAAACCGGCAATGTCCAACTCTTTGAGCTCAAACTCTCCTCACGTCTCAATCAATTATACCAATTCTGGGGACAAAAAAAGCTATTCTAAATAAAAATCGCAACAAATATCTTCTAATATCTAATCAAAATAATTGTTTAAAAGGAAATAACATCAAGATATTTAAATAAAAAATATTGCATGCATAACTAATAAAACAAAATTGCAAATAGGATGGTTCTTCAATGCATCATTTTCCTACGCTGGGAAACCTCCGCTCGGACAAGTAATTTCAATTAGAGAATACTCACCCTCCAAATTTTTAGTCCCTAAGGACGCGTTTGGTAATAATTGTTCCGAAACCGATTTCGACAAGAATTGATTATTTTCGATTATGTTCCGGACCGATTATGAGTAAAAACGTATCCAAAATTTCTAATTCTCGGAATAGAATTGCGTTTGATAACGTGTTCATTGATTCTGTTCCAAATTAATTTCTTTTAATTTTTAAATAATTTTTTTTACTTTTTTAATTTTCTTTTTTTTTCATTTTTTTCATTTTTCCTTTTCTTTTTCCTTTTTTCTTTTTATTTTTTCCCTTTTCTCCTATAATCCTTCTTCTTCTTGTGGCCGGTCGCCACACCGGCGACAAGCCGGACGAGGGCCGGTGACCCCACCGGAGCGTCGCGGGCCTCGACGAGGCCGCCGGGCGAGGCTCGCCCGGCCTTGTCGAGGCTCGACCTTGCTAGATCTAGCGAGGCCAAGCCTCGCCCGGCCGGCCGGCAAGGCCCACTTGTCCACCGGCGAGGCTCGGCCTCGTCGATCTAGCCCGCCGGTGGGCGGGCGAGCCTCACCCAACGCCGACGAGGCCCGCCTCGCCGGTGGCTGAATCTCGCCTCCGGCGGCGGCGGCGGACGGCGGCGGGCGGTGGCGGACAGCGGCGGCGATGGTCGCGGGATGGCGAAAGGGAAGAAGAGAGTTTTAATGTGTTAATTCTTTTTTTGATTCTCGAACGCAGAATCAACTTTTTTAATTCTCAAATCTTGTCCCAAGCGATTGGGAACGTATTTGTTTCGAGAACAAAAATTTTACCAAACACGATTCTCGTTCCAAAGGCGATTCTCAGGAATAAAAAATTAGAATTCGACACTTTGTTGGAATGATTACCAAATAGGCCTTAAGAATAAACCTAGTTTGCGAGTGATCCGCGCACTTTTCACCACATAGATTTTCTAGTTTAGGCTTTGTTAATATATTTTTCTAAAACGATCAATCATATCATTCAAAATAATTAGTCAATGAAAAAATATTTTCTTTATTGATAACAATTTATATTTAAGCATTTTCGTATGCAATGAACATATATTTTGTTTATTCATTTTTAAGTGATCATTTTTAAAATGATAATTTCTAAGTTATTTATTTTTGGTGAAATAAATGAAGCCTTATTGGTGATTGATCCTTTGAAGTTCTATGCTAATAGAGAATTGTTTTCTGCAAAGTTGACTTTGGCAAATTTTCCTACCAACTCGAAATTCTTTCCCCTCAATGCAAGTCTTCAAAACAAAAATCTCTTAAAATTTCATCTTCTGATTCATAATCTTCCAACTTTGGAACAAAAATTCGACAAACTTCGATGCCAATTCTTCCGATTTCATCAATGTGTTGGCTGGTCTGATCTAGAGACCCACAAAACAACCTTCAAAGTTGGGACTTTGGAAAGCATCAACTTTCGATTGGTTGTAATTGGGCAATTGAATGAATATTGATGTGCTCGACTTTGGCCCTAGATGCACATCTGATCACAAGAAGGTTGTTTTGAGTCTCTAGGCAAAAATCATCAATTTTAGTATCCTCCACTTCTTCGACCAAATTGTCATATGTGCTTTGTTGTCTCTTCGTCGCTCTAATTTTACTATGCTCCATGCTATTAGAGTAATAAAGAGTTCGATCCACCTGTGCTAACCAATACATGAATTATTATATTCGAAATTCACATTAAAATTAGGAATGATGTGACAATATATACACACACACAACTCTATGTGCCGTGGATAATAGTCAATATCTTACCCAGAATGCTTGTAGGGACGCAAGCTTAGATTAGTTTATACATGGGTCTTTTATTTTTCGCATGATCGGTGATATTTATCATATGTTTCAATCATATTCATTCTCCCCTCTCTTATACCACAAGCTTTGCCAACTAAAGATAGTCACTTATTTCTCGTTTTAATTTGGACACGCCTCCCTCATTTTCAGCCACATCTTTTTACTATGTAAATACATGATGCGTGATGTATTTTTTTAACTTTCGCTCGTTAATGTTCTTGATAAGCTTACAAATCAAGCCTCTTCATTCATGCACCTACTTGCCGAATCATGCTCTCTCTCCAACCATTATCTTCAATTATTCTACCTCATTTCTTCACATAGTATCTAAAAAGCTCAAGCTATAAAAGTCCTCATTTGGATATTTTCACAATGCTAGCACAAGCTAGCTAAAAGTTACCATTCTTGTTGATCAAGGTTCTCTAAGATATGGTTTTCTCTTACCTCAATATGGTTAGATTAGGTGTTTTATTTGCCTAATTTAAGATCTTATCACTTAATTTTAAGTGGATCAAAAATCTATTTTCACACAAATATTTTCGTTTAAGGTAAGCGAATCTCTAAGGGCTAAAGTAGGTTGACCCATTCAATAATATTGATCCTTTAGTTGTTTTCGCTTTAACTATGGATAATATCATTCATAGATCCATATTGTTAAAATTAATTAATAATTACATGATGAGTTAATAACAGGCAAGACTATATGTATAAATGATTAAAATATCATAGTTGATTACATTATCTTAAAAGAATTTAAATAATATGTCTCGAAAGTGTACGTGAATATTCATTGTTGTATGTTAATCTCCTTATTGCAGTAGTGGCCAAATTTTGAGGGAAGTCTGACATGATTGGTTTTTTTTTTTTTTTTTTTTGATCGAAACTACCCGATATTGATTAAAAGGGCATAGAAGCAAAGAAGCGATTACAGCATCGGTGAAAATGATGTCTTGTAGAACAGACGGAGTAAAAATATTCCAATTTTTAAACGGGTCGAGAGTCCCATGGGCCTTGGCGGCCCAATCGGCGGCTGCATTTGCTTCTTTGTTGCAGTGCACGACTGAGAAATTAGGGCACCGGTGGAGATCTGCACGCAGCGCCGCAATGAGAAGCCGTTCCTCCCACGGGGTCGCCTGCTTCCGATCGAGGATCTGAACCAGCAACAAGCAGTCCGTCTCCATCAGCACTCTCTCTTGGTTCAGACCCTGTTGTATCAGATGTCGAATCGCCTGAGAAAGAGCAGATAGCTCAGCTTGGAAGGCAGATCATGCTGAGACCTTCCTAGTGAAAACATCGGTAAGCCTCCCTGTATAATCTCTTGAAATACAGGCCATCGAACCTTCGTCCCTTCCCTAATGATAAGCCGCATCTACATTGCATTTAATACACGCTTTTTGCAGGAGGGTGCCATCTTCGATCTGAGTCCGCAGACTCTTCATCTATCCGCGGCAGTTTAGTGTCGAGCTTAGCCCAAATCTGGCTTTGAGCGAAGGCATCTACCACAGCAAGAATCGGATCAGGAGGATGCTGGCGAAAGATGGCTCGATTACGTTGACGCCAAATCTCCCAAAACAAGGCCGCCAACACCTCAAGAGTCAGAGATTTCTGATTCCCCAAAGCTTTGCCAGCAACCCAGGCATCAAGACGATGAACTGATGTTGGTAATATTCGAACCTTTACTTTATGATAATTCCATATCGTAGCTGTCCAATTACAATAGAAAAAGAGGTGTTCTCGCTGTTTTAGGGTATTCTGATTGCATAGGCAGCATAGAGGTGAAGGGGAAATGTGACGCGCAAATAAATTAGCTTTGGTAGCAAGGGCATTTTTACAAGCAAGCCACATAAAAACACGAACTTTAGGGGCAGTTTTCATATGCCAAATTTTCCGCCAAAGTTGAAGTGGGGGATAGTAAGAGGAGGAAGCTTTATTCAGGGGGGATTGTTGATAGGATGACACAATATGGTAATAGCTTTTAACAGAAAAATCTCCAGAAGAAGTAGCTATCCAGATTAGCTGATCAGACAGAAGAACAGGATTAATTGGAAGCTTTAAAATCTCATTACTTACCTGGCTATCAAAATGACTTGAGATAATAGAAGGATTCCAAGCCGTATGAGTAGAGTCCAATAAATCAGCAACGACAGTCGGTTCTCCCACACTTGCTGTGCCTCCAATTCTGCCAGTAGGAAACTAGATATCATCTCTTATATTTATAGTAGAACCATCCCCAACCAACCATCAGATATGAGGCGTGATGGTATCCCTTCCCTTTAGCAAACTCTGCCAACCCCACGAAGGCCTATACCCCAATTGAGCACTTTGGAAAGAAGAATTCTTAAAATACAGCCCCTTAAAAAGCTGACTCCAAATAGCTTGAGGGTGCTACATAAGACGCCAAGCTTGTTTACCAAGCATTGCATGATTAAAATTGACCAGATCGCGAAACCCCATTCCCCCTGCATCTTTAGAATGTTTTAATTCTGACCAGCTTTGCCAATGCACTCCTGATTTGTTGATGTTATTGCTCCACCAGAAAGCAGATATCTTCCTTTCTATTTCACGGCAAAGAGACAAGGGCAGCTTGAAAAGAGACATCGCGTACTGAGGTAAAGCTTGAATCACTGTTTTTAATAATACTTCCTTGCCACTTTTCGATAAAAGCTTCTCCTTCCATCCAGCTAACTTGGCATTCACTTTGGCTAGGATCCAAGAAAACATCTCACGTTTGGACCAACCCCAATCAGATGGGATACCCAGGTATTTGCCATACTTGCTCACTATAG